>JAYKAV010003388.1:384301-404813 GCA_035582835.1 Phoebastria nigripes | reverse complement strand
GGGGGGGGGAGCGCGGTCCCGGCACCGCCCCTCCGGGACGCCCGCGGGCCCCCCCGAGGCCGCGTCTCCCCGCCCCGGCCCTGAGCGGCCTCGTGGTGCGGGGGAGGCGGGGGCTCCCCCGGCCTGCGGCTGCCTGCGCGGCGCCGGGGCCTGCTGCGGCGAGGGAAGCCGGCGCCCGGCGGGGCGGGGAAGGAGCCTACCCGGCCCGCGGGAGGGGAGCCCGGCCTTGAACCCCGGAGCCGGCGGGTTTTACCCCGTGCAACCCCCTCGGAGTGGCCCTTAACGGAAAAATAAAGGGGAAATGAGCCGGTCCCCGCCCCGCTCAGCGGGCCGGGCGCGGGGAGGGCAGCGGGGTCCGGCAGGAGCCTGTTGCTGCGGCGGGGGGACCCGCGCAGCCCTTCCCCACCCGCGGGCGAAGCACCGCGGCTTCGCTCCCGCGCTCCTTGTGCCCACCTCGACGGGTGGAAAGTGCTTTGCCCTCCTCTGAGGTGACACGGGGATGTCAGCAATTAACGTAATTACTGAAACACGCGTTCTCAGGTGCCAGATGGCCGGCGGGAGGCTGAGCCTCGCTCCCTGCACAGGGTGAACGGGCTGGCAGCGCTGCCCCCTCCCCTGCTTTCAGCTACTGCGGTGGGATATGCGGACCTAGTTTTATTTGATGGCTTGTGGTAAAATGATAAATGTTTTGCATCGTGGCTTTTAGGTCGCTAGATGTCTGGTAGGTTTTTTTGCTGGACTCCCGAGTCTCTTACGACAATATTTAGCCGCCTTTTTTGTGTGTGTTTTTAATTAAATTGCTATGTGAAACAAGAACTCGGGACTAGTAAATCAATCCATCTATGTATCGCTAGGAAAACTGTCTCAACTTAAAAATGCTCTGAAGCAGCCTTTGCACTATATGGTGTGTTTTTAAATTGTAATTCATGTGGCGTAAAAGAGATGCTTGTAATGGAAAGCGCATTTGTATTTTCTGGTTAATAAACAGGTTTGTCGTATTTCCTGTTTCTTTTCACTCTAGAGGTTGTTGCATTTAAAAGTGTGCACAATTCTTCGTATCCAACACCTAAAATCTTGTAATTAAAGAGTGCCTAAATATAGTGGGAATGAGATGGAAAGAAAAGTCTGATACAGTTCTTTAAATTCTTCTTTTCTCCCCAGATATGGCAATCCGCTTTAAGCACTCTGAATCCAAACCCCACCGACAGCTGTCCTCTCTACCTGAATTACGCCACTGTGGCCGCTTTGCCTTCCAGGGTCAGCCGACACAATAGTCCATCTGCAGCTCAGTTCATCACCCGCCTGGTTAGAAATTGCCTTCCAGGAGGTGTCAACAGATGTATTGTTGTAAGTGGCTGTTTGAAAATGCTTCTGGTGAAATGTCTAGTCAAGTGTTTTTTCGACTTTTCAGGATTTTAGCTGTATCCAAGGAGACTGGAGGTGGGCAAGTTTTACCAATATAATTATACTGACATTTATAAGTGGTTTTGCACTGACGCGTAAACAAGACCTAACTATAATAGCTTATGCATGCTCAAGCAGTTAGAGGGAATTAAGGTTGGATGTGTATGGAATGTCTTCAACTAGGAATATCCATGCAAAGGGAACCGGTAGTGGCTTTTTTTGAACTAGGATTTATGACATTAGCACATGCTGTAGAAGACTGATGTAGCCTGCATGCAGGGTGCTATGTCTATATTGCATAAGCCATTTAAGGTGCCTTGTTTGTGTTAGTGAGTTTTAGAAGTCTTAATGCAAACTAATGCTCCAATGTGAGTCCTTTGCAGGACAAGCTCTTGGACTGCTTTGGTCATCTTCTGTATGAGCCTGATGAATTTGTTATTTGTTTCTATGGCTTCTCCAGATTAATTCAGATTTCTAGGTTGTTAGAGAAGACTCAGATAGTCAGTGTCAGTAACAAGATCTAATTAATACCCTTCACTTGGAAAACTTACTTGCAAGAGTAATAACTCTACTTAATTTTTTTCCATTATAGTTAACTTTGAAAATGTTTAGCTAAAACTGCTTTCCATTGGTAATTTCTGTAATGAACTTCAGAATAATATTCTACATGTTACAAAGCTTTTGGGTCGATATTAGCCACATTCTCTTATCATTTCTCTCTTTGTTTCATTTGTTTTGAACACACATTGATGGTTCCCATGCTTTTTTTTTGTCTTGATCTGTAGGCTAACCTGTGTTAATTGCACTAGTCTAATTAAAGCTGTCCAGCTCCCTTATAAGGATGTACTAAWTCCCACACAGTCAAGTCCAGCAGTGTAATTCATTTCTATATGGGAAATGAACTGAACCAGTTCAATGTAGTACTGTTCGTACTGCCACTCCATCCATACAAAACAAGACATATCTTGATTCAGACATCAGTTATTTCCCATCCACCCCCCTTCTTTCCCCCTCTTCACCAATAATATCACAGGTCCTTTTAAATGTAGTCTTTCACATCCCTAATGTTGTCTGACTTGTTTGTCTTCTGGCTGGTGTTTCAGATGGTCTGCGAGCGGTCTGAAGTCTTCGCTTCTGCTTGTGCGCTGGCCAGGGCTTTCCCGTTGTTCACACATCGGTCCAGTGCATCAAGACGCACAGAGAAGAAAACTGTAACGGTAGAATTTTTCCTGGTTGGACAGAACAATGGACCAATAGAAGTGGCAACACTTAAAGTAAGATTTTGGTTTTTTCCGTCGATCATTTTTTTCCATTATTCCCTGAAATATTTTTTTTTTTCTTCAATTTGTTGCATGCGCAAATACATCTATCTCAGGCTACGTACAGAATAGATGCTTATCTAAAGTAATAAATTATCATAGGTCAAAGTTCCTTGAAATTGATCAGTTCACAGCACCTGTGAGTAGAAGTATTGAACATATTACTGCAGCAAAGGCTGAAGATGTTATTCAGAATTTAGATTTCAGGGGTGGAAAACACCAAACAAGTAGCACAAAGAAAATTTCTCTTTTCTCATTTTTATCGTAGATGCAAATAGTGTATTTTAAGCCTTTAATATTACATTGCCTTTGGTGTGTGGGCTTCTTAGTTTCTTCTACCCGGGCAAAATCTGTATGTGGCTGTGCAGGTGAATATTACAGTGAAGTCACTAGAAGTTGCTTATTCTGGGATCACATATGGCCTCTAATATTTCTGTCTGATGTACCTCTTTGGCTGAGTTTTTCTGGCAGAACTGTCGCCAGAAACAAGACCCTAAGAAATGATACAGCTTGGAGATGAGCTGTACATAACAGTTACATATGTCTAAGTCATCTTTCAATAGCAGATAATCAAAAGACTGTTTCCCTTGCACCTGACTATTACAGAGAGGAAAYTCCACATCAGGTAGCTTTTAGTATGCTAGGTCATTCCTTTTCAAGATCCTAACTTAAAAGCTATTCCAAGGTTTGCACTTAAACTGTTAGGCAACTTCCTGTTCAGTGCTCCAGGTTCTGTGCTTCAGTACAGATGGACACTCACTTAGCTGAACAGTCAGTGAGGTTATACGAATCCCTTAAAAATTTTGGCAATGGATTTGACAAAGGATACGGTGTTGCTGCATCTGAAATTCACAGAATTGCAGCTTTAGGGTATTTTTTTTTCTTTCAGTATCTTTTCCTCCATACTTTGTCCTTACTCTGTGAACTGATTTGGCCACAGCAAATGATGCCAGACCAGTTTTCAGGAAAGTGACAAAGACAGACGTGCTAGGAGTACAACTGTCGATAGCTCAATTTTTCCATGCCCCAAATCAGAAAAAACATAACTGGTGTCAAAAATCGTTTCTTCAGATAGGTAGATTCCAAACCACTTGGGTTATTTATAACTAAAAAACAAAGCTGAAATTACTTCTGCCTCCTGTTCTTCCCCTTGATGTCAATGCCAAAACTATTACTGGCTTCCTCCAAGCTAAGTTTTCACCCCTTAAATTCAACCAGCACCAGACAGCTAACGTAGAGCACGGAAGAGGCATGTGGCAGGATTTTTTTAGCTAAACCTCTCCCTCGGCATGTTGCTGTATTTTGCACCTACTGCATTGTCTAGGATATTTTATGGTGAAGACTAGCAGGGATTGTCACAGTTTTACAAGGCACTTATTAAAGGCTGCCATTATCCAGGTTCTCTTGAGTACCCTGGAAGCCAAACCCAGGCACAGCTTATTTTTGTAAGTCATATTGTTTCCCTCGGACTTGACCTTTGGGTTAGAGCACCTCCATTTACCTGTGTGGCCCTAACGGTGAACCACTTCAAACCTAGCTTGGCTCCTGAGGAGGTCCTTATCCCTTCAGGGGAAGTAAAGCAATCAAAAGTAATTGTAGGGAATAGGGCACCATTCCAAAGCAAACCGAGGTTTATGAGTCTGCTGGGATAAGGAATGTATAGAGTCCTTAGGCCAGTCTGGCCAAGCCAAACTTCAGATACCTCAGCACGAATAACTAACCAACACATCAGATTCCTTTGAAACCCATCTTGACTCACCCATCTGCTGTGTGTGGTCTTCAGTGTAGTGCGGCTACTGGAAAGCTTGAACAAAGTTTCCTTCTACCTAGTCTTTTTGTTTCAAGTTGTTGATTCACAGGAGTTAAAAGTTGAAGCTTAGTGTTAGATGCCCCCATTGTCCTTTTTGCCAGGAGGATCCTTCTTTAAGGAAACAGCCTCGGCATGCTCACTGTGAACCATTTTGATTCTGTCCACTCTTGCTTAGATAAGTTTTTACTCATCCAGGTGTGGGTCAGTCCATTTTGCCAAAGGAATGAGGAAGCAGATGCATGCATGTTTTACACAAATATGAAATATTCCACATTCCCCATGGGCCTGCCATATAGAATGTCTTACGGTAGCAATCTTTATTGCACTCAGCCACTCTGCCTGCCATATATAAACTCTGCGGTTTCCCATGTTGTAGATTATGTAATCTCTGCACGTCTCCAGCCCAAGCAGCCTACAAGCTCGTTGTGACTTCCTGAATTGGCTTCCTCTTATCTTTCTTTCCTCCACCTCGCATTGCCTTCTTGGTCTCACTTTGATAATGGAGAAGGCTACTGATGTTGCAATGTCAATTCACTGTGGGAAGGAATACAGTTGCTTAGAAATTAGAGCACAAGGAAAAATAACTTAAGCTTAACACATACAAAAAATAATGGGTAGCTTGGTTGACATTATTTAGTACTGTACAACTGCCTGTGATCGGTTGCAGTTAAGCATTAATGTGCTCCAGAGGAACCACACATCTGGTGTAGGCTGCATAGGGCTAAGTGCAAAGCTATGCAGAAAACCAGCCAAACCAAGGCCAGTTCTCAGGTGTCCTCACTTCTTTTCATAGTGTCTGGCAAGTGCTACAGAAGGAGTCAGGCTGGCTGCTCGAATTGTGGACACCCCATGCAATGAGATGAACACAGATAACTTCCTGGAGGTAGGTAATACACCTGATGAGTAAGAGTTACTAATTGTAAGTCTAGACTACAGTAATCAGGAACTAGTGTTGCTATCTCTTAGCAAAACCTGTATGTCAGCTAGTGGGAAGCACATCAAAGAACCTGTCCAAGGATGCTGAGGCTATTTCTTTGGCCTTTAATATTTYGTAGAACTTTGATAGGAGGCAGGGTGTACAGCTTGGTGTAAGGCACTGGGAGTCAGAAGACATGAGTTCTTGATTCGGTCATGACACTGGCTTCTTTGCCAGTGCTAGTGTTGTCTTAAGCCCAATGGTGATAAGAGTTTCTGAAATTATGGGACAGAAGTTGACATGTTTCCAAATGAGTTTTATCATAAAGATCTGGAAAGCTGTTGAGAATGAAAGTATTCCTGTCCTATTGCATCATGATCCAATAGAGTGAACAGCTGGCCTTTACCTCTGAAGATTTCTTTTATTGGCGGAGCTTAAAGGTCAAATTTGTATTTCATGCCATAGTAAGTCAAGGATGTCTCAATGGAATTAGACCATTGGAAAACCAGCACCACTCCCGGAATTGTGAATGTTTGTATGTATATGCATGCAAAAATCACAAAAAACCCTTAAGTGGATACCCGTATGTGTGGAAGGACAGAAATGTGTCCTTCTGATGACTGACTGACACTGTCCTTTTTCTTTTAATGATTAAGGAAATCAAAAAAGTTGGCAAGGATCTTGGGATTACTCCTACCATTATTCGAGACGAGGAGCTGAAAGAGAGAGGCTTTGGAGGTATATCTTGTTGAAAATTCAGCTTTTTTCCTAGCAGTTAATTGGAACGTTTTGCCATCTCCATTGGAATGTTTTATTTGCACATTTTTGAAACAGTTTTATTGCCCATGGTATTCCAAGATGTTTTACAGAAAATAGCCACAGATTGCTCCCCACAGTCTTTCTCCCCACAAGTGGTTTAATTCTCTGTTTTCCAGGTATCTACGGAGTTGGCAAGGCAGCTCTGCATCCTCCAGCCCTAGCAGTTCTCAGTCACACTCCAGATGGTGCTACGCAGACCATTGCATGGGTGGGCAAAGGTATTGTGTATGACACTGGAGGACTCAGCATTAAGGGAAAGGTACATAAACACTTGTTCTGCTGCTGCCTTTGCTTACAGTGTTGTTTTCTGATGGAAATAATTCAGTTAATGTCTGCAGGAAACCAAAGTATATTTATTTGAGTAAACACTTGATCTACTGTCATCCGTATGGACACAAACTACCAGGGGAGAAGACCAAATAGGATTCAAGGAACACTTTACAGAGCAGTTAAATAGCTACCTGATATTTTGCCCTTTAAGTATTGCCCACTGCTAGGAGAAAGCTAGAAACAAAGATGTTTAATTTCTGATTTTGGAGACAGATCCAAAACCCGTTTGAGTTGGCCTCAGTGTGAATCTTGTAAACAACCTTTTTCTTTTTTCTTTTCTAACAAATTAGCAGCAGAGGTTTAGTATTTTCCAGTTCTAAGGCAAGATCCACCAATAAGTAGATGCACGTGTTCCATGTTTCTGTTATGGCTGAGCACTGTTAAGACCAGAGTTAAAGAAGCATCAGAAATACTAGTTTTAGCAGGCATTGCTGTGAAATTCTCTTTTAAAGAAAAAAAAAAAAAAATTCTATGGTTCTGTTTAAACAGACTACTATGCCTGGAATGAAACGAGACTGTGGTGGAGCAGCTGCTATTTTGGGTGCCTTCAAAGCCACTGTAAAGCAAGTAAGTAAAATGTGTTAATTGATATCATGTAGCCCAGTATTGCCAAGGAGCAGTCTGGCTTTTGGATATATTCCCAGATATGGGGGCCAGTCTAATCCTGAAGTTCTGACCTGCCACTGGTATTAGTGATCTTGAGCCACTCTGTTCTTTCTGCTATTTCGGGAAAATATTTCAAATCTTTATCGGGATCTTGAGAATTGTGAGAAATTCCTTGAGCGCTAATTTTTTTTTTTAAGAGTCTTTCTTGAATTTCAGGGCTTGTTCTGCGGCCTGAGTGGTTTCTAGTTCCTTGAATCAGATTTATACTTGAGTTATCCAGTGCTGATTTTGTTTAAGCTGTGGGATTTGGGGCAGCTGTCATCCCCTTAGCAAAGAAGGGGATGAGCGACTCTGGGATGTGAAGTCTGTCCATATTCCAAATACTGTGCCAGTTCTAATATTAACCTACTGGGGAAGTGGCAGCTCTAGTCTCATCAGGAGCTGCTTGTTGGTTTGCTCCTGTGGTCAGAAAGTAGTAGGGGAGCTGAGAGGAAGCCAGGTATTGAAATATGAAGAATTAAAAAAATGCATATTGTGCTTTAACAATATGAACTGGGGAAAAGAAGTGGCCGCTGCCAATAAAACTCTGCCCTCTCCACAAATCCAATGACTGAGTCTTGCTGACAGAGCAGCTATTGCCTTCACAGAATATCCAAAGTTCAAAGAACGTTTACTGCTGCAGATTAATGCATAGATCTGATGAAAGCTTTGTCCAGGGGACGATCAGTGCCAAATACCCATTTCTCAACAGTTTAGCTCTGTGCCTTGGCCCTAGCAGCATGTTTGATGTGGAAAGATTGTAAACTTCACAGTTATCTGCAGAGACTTAAAATTGAAAACAGATCTGTGAGCTGCATCTTAGGCAAAACAGCTAGCTTTCCATAACTAAGTCCTTCAGAAAGTTAGATCACGCGTTTGCAAAGGACAAGAGCTAGAACTTAAACTTGGGAGAGTCTGGGAAAGCCATGGATATGGTACTTTCTTTCGGTGATTCAGACCTTGTTTCCAAAGTAGTTTTGTGTGTAATTACCTGCACTGAGAGAAGTTGCATTCACAGTCACAGTAGGTGTGAACGTAAGTGATCTGTCATTTCATACACAATTATTGTAACAATGAATAAACCGGCAGTTCATTTTGGACAAACTGAGCCTGAAGAAGCTGTCATACCTCACAAGAAATCTGTGCCTTTATATCTGAAAACAAAAGAATGATCTCACTGCTTAATTTTACAACCTCATGTAAGAAGACCTGTTAATGAAATCCCTACAGAAAATGTATTCAGATAGGCAGTGGAAAGAATTTGTCGTTACTGTTTCAAGACTTTTTTTTTTTTTTAAATGCTCTTAAGAATAATATAAAGCTGGAAGGGCTTTAAATTWGCTGTGCTTTGTCACAGAGTCTGAAGTTGGAAACATGCATTGGATAGAAAGCTCCATGGGAAGAGAGGCAGAGATTATTATCCATCTTCAGAAAATATCTGCCTACATGCCGTTCAACAATTTTACAATGTGGTTTAAAAAGGCTTTGGATAGCAAAATTAAGCAAGTGATTTTTTCCTAGGAAGATGCGTTTCATCCGTTGTGAGCTTTCCAACACAAGGGAGAAGAGAAAAAAATTCATTTAAATTGTTGAAATCCGTCTTGATCTTGCACGTTAACATAGTGAATCCTGCTTTTGAAAAGCTACAGACGGAATGAGATTCAGGAAAAGGCAACTGATACTGGAAGTGGGTTTTCACTTTTTGACAGTAGATTAACCACATCTCCCACTTGGAGGAGGAAAATTTGGTACAGTCCAGTGAGAGATTGTGAACAGAGTGGGGTTTTCGCTGCACAGACCGTTTTGGAAGAGCAAAGGGTCAGAGATGGAAGGTTATCTCATCAACAGTGCTGTTTTACCACTGGCTGTACTAGAAACTGCAAAGTTACTTTACGGATTCTAGATGCTGCCTGTTATTTTGAAAGGTTTTGATTGATGCATTTGCCCTTTAGACTTCAGAACATGAGCTGATTCAGCAAGTCCAGATTTCTTCAGCTACGGACTTTTATCAAGAGATTAGGCGTAAAACTGACCCTGGTTTCCCTAGGAATTTGATATTTTTAAGGCTAGCTATCCCAGTTGAGGAGGAACTATGTTTTTATTTGTTAAATGCTGCTGTCTCCCTTTCTGTCCTAGGATCCCTCCACACAATACAGCCATTGTATAAATAACAAAATCATCATACATTTTAAAATATCATCCATAACCATATAAGCACTTGATTTTAAACCAAAGTAAACCAGAATGGGATATGCCAGAAGAGAGGAGGCTAAGGGAAAAAAAAAAAAAGAGTTTGAAAATGCTGTGTGCCACCCAGCAGGAATGATACATTAAAAAAACCCAACAAACACCCACCCCACCCCACCCCCCCCAAAAAAAAACAACCCAAATTCATCTTAGCCATGGATATTTTTGGTTTTACATGGAAAGAGAGAGGATAGATCCTGGTAGCGTGTATCTGACCTATGGTGCAGGTTGGATGCTGAAGGGCAGCGAGCTGTGTCGTTGGCAGCTGGGAGGTGCACTGAGACATGGAGTACCACCACGTTCCAGGATTGCCATGATCAAAGTTACTTTCCAACAAAATTCTCAGAGATGGAATCTGTTCACCTGGGGTTGGTTTTTTAGGGAAAGTATACAGTTCACAAATGGCTGCATATTAGCATTTATTATTTCCGTCATTTTCCACTATTACTGTAGGCTCTTCCCCAGTGTGGCAGAAATGATGGGAAGGAGCTCAGTTTCTCAAATGGCCCCAGTTGTATCTTTGTTGTTATTGGAGACTAAATAAAAGCAGGGTTTGGAAATACAGGGTTTGGAAAATAATCCCAAGCGTCCTGACTGGCTGTGTAATGTCCTCTCACAAGACTTTGTAATCGTCACGTTGAAAGTATCCGTTGCTTGGTTCTTTCCTTTGTGGCTATGAAAGGTGAAGGAGTTACACAGTCCGGATGTGTTGTTTGCAAGCTCTGTTGTGAGTCTTATGTTAGAGTTGTATTAAAATTAGATGAGTGAAGCGTCGCATCTTTGGAGATGTATTCTGCTGATTTTCATACAGGAGTACTGTAGTTTAGTGACTTAGGGTTTGGTTTTGGTGAGCCTGGCAGTTTCGTCATGAGCTCAGCGGGCTTTGGAGTTGTGCTTGTGAAGATCTTACTGGAGCTGGCTGTAAAGAGCTGAACGTGCTCTTCCCAGGGAATCAGCTTTGACTAAAAATAACCCCCTCCAGTTATATCTGCACATTGCATATAAAAGAAGTTTTAATTCAGATACCTTGCCACTGAGAGAAGACTGTGCTGATCACTGCTTAGTTGACAAGGGCTTTCTAGATCCCTTCCCCATTTGTCTGTCACATGCATATAGGCTTTTCTTCACTCCAGTGAGAACTCTAAAACCAGTATTAGATGTTACCTCCTCGCCTGCTTTCTATAACTCTTGGCCTCAGCTTCAAGATATAAGACATTCCTCAAAGATTTCTTATGCAATTAGTGGCATTGCTGTCAAGGAGTCCTAATCCCTCATTGATTTCAGTCCCAATAAATTAGCTTGATGTGAATCAAAAGCCATTTCTCTCCTATTGTTGTTACAGGGTTTTAAAGACAATCTTCATGCTGTTTTTTGTTTGGCCGAGAATGCAGTTGGACCACGTGCAACAAGACCTGACGACATTCATGTTCTTTACTCTGGAAAGTAAGATTGCATCTATCCTTTTCACAGAAACATTGAGAGGAAACATCATCTTTGGTTCTGTTTATCTCAGTACCATGCAGATTGTGAACCTGTCCCTCATCAGCTTCCCCAAATATTGATAATAATATTTCAGACAGCCATAGTAGTGAGTTTTAAGTGTGCTTAGAGTTTCTTGTTGGGTATGTAAAAGCACATCAAAATACATACCATATATCATGAGCTGAAGTTTTCTTAAAGCACTCAGGTTTAGGTGTTTTTTCCAGTACAACCAGTTTTCTGTGTCCATCTGTAGTCTATATTGTCTCAGTCGCAGAGGCAGGCTACCATTGTATAAGAATCTCTTCTTGTTTTAAGCAGAGTATGATACCTCTCTGTATGGCAGTAATTTGTAAAATCTCAGCTTGGCATGCCAGGCATTATACAGGCCCAACAAGTAGACCCAACCGTGAGGACAGTACTATTATAACCCTTTTCTATGTGTGCTCAGTCTGGATGCTTGCAGCTGGGGAATAAGCAGCCATACAGACTTGGAGAGTCAAATAAGAAAGCACGTTAGGTTTGAGTCTGCGTTCTCATCCAGTTTTCTAGTCCAGGCAGATGAGTCTTAACTTCCAGCCTGAAGCACTGTTGTATTAAATGCCCTCTCTTCTTCCTAGAACTGTGGAAATCAATAACACTGATGCAGAAGGTAGACTGATACTGGCTGATGGAGTAGCTTATGCATGCAAAGATCTTGGAGCTGATATCATTCTTGATATGGCCACTCTTACTGGAGCTCAGGTACGATACAGAACTGCTAGAGGACAGGGGGTGCATCCTTTTACTGTCTGCACATCGTACACTTCTTTGCCTCTGTTCTGCTAGTCTTTGGTGGAAGGTAGATACTGTGAACTATTGTGACTGGTGGCTTCCAAAACTTGTGGAAGAGAAAGTTGCCAACAGCAGCCCCAGTAAACTGTAATCCTCTGTGCACATGACGTGTCRTGAATGTGTTACATATATAACTGCATTACTCAAGCAGGTTTTTTTTGTTCTTTATGCAACTTTTATGCTTTTGCGTACTTAAAGAAAAAATGGAATTCTTGTGATGACGTTAGCAGCTGATGTAAGCGATCCAATATTCAATGTTTGGAGTTCAGTAGCTTTATAATTAGCAAAACTGATTTGATGATGGTGATTAGAAATTTTCATGTCCATACCTCCATATGTCATGTTGTAAGTCATACACAGAATGACACAAGGGTACAAACTTAATGCTTTTGTTTTTTGAAATCTATTCCTGTTTTATAGAAGGTTATATTGATGAGCAGCGATTCTTGTGGTTTAATTTTCTAGAAAATGAATCGGTCTTCATGTCAGGAGGAGAAATGGTGGCAAATTTTAGAAGCATGAATGTTGCATATGTTGGTGTAAACATCAATCCTTTGAAAGTTTCCCATCATTGTCTACTGGAAAACTGATGTGATGGTGGCTTCTGGGTTTTGTGTATTTGGAAGGAAGCAACCTTTCCAATGAATGAGGATGTTACGTTCAGACTGTTTGTGTGATTGACACACATTGCTGGGGTATCCTCTCGGTGTGTCTGTGTTAAATGTTTTATTTATAATTCATTGCTGATTTAATTTTATTTCTAAGGATAAATAATTGTAAAGTGATATGGTTTGCTTGCTCAGTAACTATAAAGAAATACTTTTGTGGGACAGTGGTTTGAATAGGCCAGACAAATGCAGGCTATTTCACTGCAGAATGGATTTTCAGAAATTTTAAAAGATTCAGCAGTAGCTACAATGTCTTTGTCTACATTTGTAATACTACCTTCTTGTGGAGTAGTTTTGAGACTTTTTTTTCTTGGTGGTTTTGTTAGATGGAAAGCAGCTGTTAATGCTGACAGGGAGTAGTACAGAATTATCCTACCCGGCACAGTTAAGATGAATCGTTCCTGATTTTGTCCTCTGTCTCACTAGGGAGTTGCTACAGGAAAGTATCATGCTGCTGTCCTTACCAATAACGAAGAGTGGGAAAAGGCTTGTGTCAAAGCTGGCAGGAACTGTGGAGACTTGGTCCATCCTCTTGTGTATTGCCCTGAGCTCCACTTCAGTGAATTTACCTCTGCTGTAGCTGATATGAAGAACTCAGTGGCAGTAAGATTTTTGGGTTTTTTCTCTTTTAAATTTCATTTATTACAGAAAAATGTGTGTTTTCTAGATAACGTGCTGGCCTGAAAGCTCTTCATGTGGGCTGTAATCTTTTAGAAATGGGCCATATAGTTATGGTCTTCAGGGTCTTTTACTTGGGGATTTTGCAGGCTATATGTCACTACACTGATATTTAGCATCAATTTTATACAGGGTAGCTTGCTGCAAAGGTATCTTTAGGCTGCTTGCCTTTTAAGCATGGCCCTAAGAAGAATGCTAAATTCCTGGATGGAGACCGTTTAAGAAGTAAAGACGAGTATTCCTTAGATCATATATAACCAACAGAGACAGTAACCAGGAGTGCAGAAACCAGGAGACTGAGGACAGAGGCCTCAGGGACTGCTGCAGCTGCTTTTGCTGTGTTTGAGAGTTACAGTGTGCACTAAGTTCAAAAACACTGCAGAAAGGAGCTTGGGCAGAAGAGGAGTTGAGCAGGGCCAGACTGCTACCAGGGATTAAGTCAAAGGATTTACAGTACAGTTGGTTTGCAAGACTGTGTTTTAGGGCCATTCATTAAGCTCTGAACTAGATTTGCACAACTGTCTTTTCTGTAGGCAAGAGTAAAACATTGACTTTTTTTTTTCTTGCAAGACCAACTGTATTTTTATTATTTCTACAGGACCGAGACAATACCCCAAGCTCCTGTGCTGGGCTCTTCATTGCTTCTCACATTGGCTTCGACTGGCCTGGAGTCTGGGTCCATATAGACATTGCTGCACCTGTTCATGCAGTGAGTATGTTCATATGACTTCTGACATTTTCCTGGGCGAGCAAGCTGGGTAAAGAAAACTGCTTGCGCCTGCAGATACTTTGAATTCTGTGCCATCAAATTCAAAGTAAGAGAATAGGTGGAGAAGAGTTCCTTTGAAAAGTATTGACTCTTCATCTGTGTTGGGAATTTCTTTGTTTTGGTAGCTTCATCTGTTCATATTTTTAACTTTGGTTTTAAAATATTGTAACGGTCACTTCAATCAGCAACATCTTTATCATTGTAAACTTTGACAACTTGTCTGCTTTCTGTTCATGGCAATAATCCTAGCCTTCCATTTTCACCCATATTGTTTTAAGATGGTTGATCATCCTGCCTGCTGACCTGCAGCAGAGAAAACATTTGTTTCTTCTTGGGGGTTTTCCCTCCTCCCTTTGATGGAACTTGTGTGTATTCTTTTTTCCTAAAAAACAAGCCAATTTACTCCCCCCATCTCCTGTTTTTTGAATCCAACTTACTCATCTCATACTCCAAATCCATGCTCATGTTGGATGGAACATTCCCTGCCCTGAACAATGCCTAGCATAAATCCACCCTCGAGTCAGTGTGAGCTCTGTTCTCGTGTGAATCAACCGATGTGTTGGTTTAATCTAACTGGGACAGATTCCAATAGCAGTAAGGATACAGAAGCACAAGCTGAGCAGGCCTGCCAGGGACCCCAACTATTCGCTGTGGCCATGCGCCATCACTGCTCTTGTTGAGTGAGTAGGTAAATTAAAACTAGATTGAAATTATACAATCTGAAGTGTAAATTGTTGTGTGTTTTGGGGTTTTTTTTTTTTTTTTTTCTAGGGTGAACGAGCTACTGGCTATGGCGTGGCTTTGTTGCTGTCCCTGTTTGGAGGGGCATCTGAAGACCCTTTGCTAAACATGGTGTCCCCTCTAGGGTGCAATGGAGACTCTCCCACTGAAGACATGGAGAGGGATTCCAAAAGGCGGCGCCTGGTTTAATGCACCCCCAGCCCCAAGTGACGGGGTGCATGGGTTACCTCACTTTGCACTGATTCATTCTCAAGCAATGAAAATGTCACACATCAGAAATTGCCATTTTTTTTTATTGTCATGATAAGATTTATTACTTGTTTCTGATAAAAACAGCCTGATTTCTTGGGTTTTTTAAATTATTGGTGCACACAGTTGCTGAACAATATCAGTGGTGCAGAGTCCAGGCTCAACTAACTGTATCAGGAAGAGGGCACATCCTCCTCTGAGCTCCTCACAAAACCTAACTAAGTGCATTAATGCATGAGAAGCTCTCTCTAGTCTGAAGAAGCAACTGCAGCTATTGCTTACAAAGCCTTCTGAATTACTTGTTATATGTGAGGTTTTATCAGACATTTCTGCAGGCCCCACTACATCTCAGAACACAGGACAAGGAAAAAAACCTCTGTAGACTTGGCTTATTCAGTGACAATTTAGCTTAGCAGCAAAGGAGATGTAATGAGAAAAGGCCTATAGTTTTAATAAGGTGCTGTTTCCGCATGTTTAATGTTTTTCTGACCAGTAAAATCAGCGAGAGTGGTCCAGAACATATCTCTACGTAAATCTTTCACATACAAATTACAGAATGTATTCATGTTAAATGAGGAAAAAAAAAGAGGGACTGTGATTGAGTAAAATCAGTTTACAAAGCAGAGTGGCTTCTTGCCACTTAATAAATTTATTATTATTAAAGCAGCTTACATATCCCATGTGGCGTTTCATGGTGTTATTTGCATTTCTGAGAACACCGAGTGCTCCAAAAGTTTGTGCGCGACATCATTACTCTGTTCAAATTCCTTTTCCCAGCACTCATCCATCTGAAGACAGACCTAATGGAGTAACAGCTTATACTGAATGGTTTGGGGCAGTTCTGAAGAACTTACACTGATTCACTTCATTTGTTTGATTCAACAGTAATCAGGGATGCATAGTATTAGTTTCTGTGTAAGCCAGTCACAAGGAGCTTACAAGCACTAGTCTGGTTTGGACACCCACGGAAAATGACTTGCCCCAATTTATGTAATGTCAGCGGCAGAGTTGGGAACAGAGTGACCAAGTTTTAATCAGTGCTGGTCCCTGCCCGGTGGTTCAAGCGTCAGCTTTTGGAAACATTTCTTGGCTCAACCAGAGTGTTGATGGTGAAAAATCCCACCCAGCACACACTTTTGGCTGCTTTGCAGATAAAGTCAAGCTGAGTTGTGATGAATTACACCTTTCCCTGTGTCAGAGGTAGTCTCTGGAGAGAACTGGTGCTAGGTTTTAGATGGAGTTCCAACAATGAGGTACACATCTGGTTTAGGCATGAGTCTTTTTGATTAAAGACCTCATGGAAAGCTTAATGCGGAAGGGAGAAGAAACAACATTTTTCATTTTGGTTTTGTGGCTGTATTTGATTCTTGGGCAGAATGTAACTTTTTTTTAATAAAAAACCAGAACTTCATTACCTCCTATATTTGCTTCTCCCTTGCTGTTTTGCTTCCCTGGTCCACTCGATCATAGTTTTAGGAGATCTATATTTAAATGAGTTCTGCCTTTGGTCATTCTAGACACTCGGCATAAAGCACTATCTGGTACCAAAAACTGTTGTGGGAAATGTGCTGATGAAGAGTTTCTGTCATTACCAACTCAGTCTGACCACTGAAGCTAATGGCAGAATGTCCAAATTTCAGTGCTCTGAAATCAAGTCTTCAATCTCCATTCTGTAGAAACACTCTCCAAATTAATCAATCCTAATTTTGAAATTTAGTGTTTTGCCAACATGAGGCAGATTTTACATAAAAAGTAGCCTGCGGTTTTGTGGTATAAGGCTAATGTTATTCACTGAATGCAGCAAGCCCAGATAAAGGAGAAATTAGGTTTTGATGACTGATTATTATATTCTTTGATTTTGGTGTGTCTCAAGGCATATCATTCTGCTGGATTTAATTTGGAAGGCACTTAATAGAAGCCATCTTTAAAAAGAAATATCTAGTATTAAAGAAATCTAATATGAAATACCTGAAAAGCAAAAGGGATAAATATTTAGGAAATCAAAAACTGAAAACCAGCCTAAGTTTGCTTACGCAGAGTAAAATAAATCAATCCAACACTTCATAGTAAAAAGGTCCAATGCTTCCTCTGTTTCAGAGATAAAAAATAAAAACCAAGACTTTTTTTTTCAATTCCATAATAAGATCTCTTTCTATTCCTGATGTACATTATTATTTCCTTCTGTTTAGATAAGAGGTTTATTTGCTAGAGCAGAAGCTTAGGACCTACACAAGTCAGTGATTTGTGAGCTGTATTTACCAAATAAATGATTCTCTCTTCTGTGTTTCACAGAGCTTGCACTGGGATCATTCCCGTTAAGCTCACGGTGTTTCTTAAGCCCCTAATGAGTAGAATTTTAGTTCCTCCAAGACCAGCTTCCACCACCTGGATTTACTTGCCTACTTTGAGGCAATGGGCAATTTTAGCTTCTGCTGCAGCATTCACCCTGAAGCATCTTGGTGTCACACCTGGAGGCAAGCTACAAAAGGGGAGATCCCAAAACTGCCTTAGAAGTAGCAGATACTCAGTGTCAGAAATTAATGTGGGATAATTACCAAAGAGAAATAAGCCTGCATCGAGCAGCAAAGCTGGAATTTGGTGTCTGCAGCTGCTATCCTCTTCTGCTAATCATTGTGCAGCCTGAAATGAGCACGTTGCAAAAGCTATCTGATGTTCTTACTGCCTCTATGGCCGCCCTGACCAAGTGCGCCACAATTACCAACACATTTAGCTTTACAGTCCCCTCCGCGGGACAAAGCAGCATGGTTATTCACAGGAAACAGTTCCAGGCACCAGAGGTTGACCTCAGTGGATTTAGGTGACTACACTTGAACTATCCTTTGGCACCACTTAAGCAACTTTAAATAGAAACACTCCTACAGTGGGCAGCGTGCACCTGCGTAGTTCCATAAAACTCTGCTAGGGCCTGGGTCCTCCATGCTGCCGGGTACCCTGGACCGGCCCTTCAAAGATAACGAAGCAGCACAGGGCACAGCGAGTTGCTGAAGATCACCTCAGTAGCTAAGCAGAGAACTGAAACTTGGGGGCTCCCAAGCTCCGGGTTCCCAGTTGTCCTCCCCTCCTTGGCTGCCTTCTGAGCAACCACAGGAGGTGGAGCAGGGTCACGCAGGACCCGACACCAGGCTCCAGAAGCAGCACAAAGCCAGGGAGGTGCCTCTTTAGGTTGTTTTCTAGGAATTAGAGCTTAAATTACTACAGCTGTGGGCCCAGCACTTTTAAAAGGAGGTTGACCTTAGGCACAAGCTAATATACTCCCCCAGGAGATTTCCTTCTCCTCGTTTCCTTCTCATTTCCCCCTTGGAGCTGTGCTGCTGTTACCTGAGGATGGTCCAGTGGAAGCTGACGTAGGCAGCAGGTGAGTTAGCAATAAGCTCCTCTGCCACGGCCACCCGGCTCTGGGGGCTGATGGCCCACAGCAGACCAGTGCTGCTCCTTATCTTGGTGACAACRACGTCCTCTGGGCAGTAGTTTGCTATGAACTTGGCAGACTTGGGAGGGCAGGACAAGGGTGATCTGGTTTGCTTGTTAAAGCAAAGAGGAGTTGGTGTTTTATGGATTGTCCCAGACCAATGTKCTCAGTTAGGGAAAAACCTGTCTGTGATGTTTTGATTTATCTTCAACTTGTAAACCTCACCGCAGGGCTGCGCTGCATTTTGTTTGGAGCAAGTTAAGCTAACAGCRTATTTTACCACATTTTGGCAGTACTAAATGCCGTCTGAACTGGGGACTGGGGACAGGCACATCACCAGAGTTTTATTGAGGGCTCAGTCCCTAGAGGAAAGATGGACCTACCCAAAACGCTGCTTAGGGATTAACTCTTGCTGGGCAGTACTGACCCTGGGAGAGCGTTTACATGGTGCAGTAGAGGTGAGCGTGCTCCCTCTGATGCACCGATACAGCACTTTGCAGCGTCTGGATGCGATGTGTTGGCCGGGTCGAGTATGATACCAATGTACCTGCAAAAGCTCTGGTAGAGGAGCGAGTGCGGTGCCATGCACAGATACCAGAGCTGCGCTGTGTGCGCATCTTTAAATCACACTGGCGTCCTGCCCTCGCCTGTTATATGTATCAGGTTCTTGGACAGCAGTTTCCAGGTGAAGGGCATAGTGATTTGTCAGGTCGTCGTGTGCTGCTTGAGTAAAAGGGATCAAAGTCCTCTGCTGAGAACTCATGGCGAATGATGACTCGGAGGAGAGTCTGACAGGGTGCTCTAAGTGCAGCCTTTATAGCTGCAGAGCTATGTGTAGCCTGAGGAGGTGAATTAGCCTAGTCCCTTACCAGAAATACAGAGAAAAAAGCTATTCTGGAGGATGCTGTGGTCTGACTGCCAACAAGGGTAAACCCTCCCTGGTAAACCTGTTTGGTGGGTGTTTGCAAATACCTCCTCCTGCATCTGGGACAGCATTTACTAAAGCAAACAAAATCCGTAATGTTGGAGGGCAGAAAGAAACTTAAGTGGGACTCGCTGCATCCACGTTTCTCTTTCTCCCTTGCCTTTTTTTCTATCATTTTCCTCCCTGCTGCTTCATACGTGGGACTGAACAGCCTGCAGTCCAGAACCTGGGAGGTTCAAGGACTTTCTCCTGCGTTGTCTCTTAGCTGTTGAGTTTTGAACTCGTAGTTGTGTGTCACGCTTTGGTCAGCGGAGCCCCTTACCTTGTAACCACTTCTCGTGAGTCTGACCGAGACCCCAGGGGCTGGTCGGTCGCCCCTGCCAGGGGCTGAGGAAGTGGCGTARGGAGCGGAGGAGGCCACACGGTACAGATCAGTACGAGGATAACGCAGCCCCCCACTCTGCATTTCACAGTCGTTTTCCTCTCCTGCCCCGTAGGCTGAGGATATTTCTGCAAAGAAAGAAAATTTTTGTTAATTTGCCACAGCTGTTTCAGAAGTTTTTGTGAAAAGGGATTGCACAACAGGAGTCGCTCACCTTCTTGGAGTCTCTCCAGCCTTTCATAATGAAAATGTTAGCATATAAATCATATCAACACAGATCCAGCTCGAGAAGCTGAGGGTTGTGTCAATTCAGACCCATCTGGGTTCCCTTTGGGTCTGTTGGATTTTACCTGTAGCTCCTGGTTTGAATTCTGCGGGGTAGCTGAGCCAGGCTGGGTGTCTGGGGCTTAGTGCTTTCCTTGGGTACAGCATGAGAGCGGGGGGCATGGAAATCCCATCCTGTTTGTAATTTGGACAAAGTAACTTTTTGAAAAATAGTCTTTGGGACATCAAGACAAGCACCTGTATTCCAGGACTGTTCCAGGTGAGTCAGGGCATCTGTTTGTCCTCTAGTACCTATGCACAGAACTACTATTGATCATGTTTGCTACAGCAGTGGCTAGGGACCTGCTAAAGAAACATCCATACAAGAAAAGGGTCCTTTCATACTTACACTATGCTGAATCAGAAGCTGCAGAAAGCCACGCTAGACAATCAAATTGTTTTTTCTCCATTTGCACGTGTAAGGGATGGAATTAATACATCTCATTCCTTGGTCCCCATTGTGGTTCGTGTCCTGGAAATTCTGTTGCCTTGATGAGTGATGACTTCTAGGCTCCGAATGGGCAAGTAGCAGTTTTCAAAAAC
>JAYKAV010003388.1:351836-384277 GCA_035582835.1 Phoebastria nigripes | reverse complement strand
TTTTTTTTTTTTTTTTTTCCTTCTTTCTTCTCCTTTTTTTCTTCCCCCTTTCATGTTTTCTTTCAAACATTTCTCTTACACAAAACCCACAGAGAGAGTTCCAGGCAGTGTCCACCCATATGAAACCAGACATTTTTTTCCATAATCTTTTTATAGATTTGATAATATTTAACTCAGCATGTATTAAAAATGTATGGAGTACATAAAATTCATTATAAATGTCACCAAATGGGCCAATGCCTTTTTAATATCACTGCCACAAGACTGCATTTTGACCTATTTCCTCTCTGGATCCATTCCAGTGGCAATTCCAGGAGGGGAATATATTTAGCCTATATTTACTTAGTCTGTTTAACTTTCAGTTAGTGTCTTTGGCTCATCCCGTGGCCATGCTATTTTGGGATGATTTATACAATATTTACATTAAATTCTGCTAATATTTCCTTGCCTCTTGAAGTCGGATTACACTATTTATGTCTCAAAGGCCCAAGCTGGAGGAATAAGCAGCTGTTCCAGGCACCAGAGAGAATTTAGCGTAGGGGAGGCTGCCAGAAATGAGACCATGTGTCTGAAATACTCATGGAGGAATTATTTAGAATTGGACYAGTTCTCCGTGAGGGAAGGGGGAAGGCTTACCATAGCAGTAAGAAACGTGGTTGTTATATAGGGGTCAGACAATAGCATTCAGACGTTGTTTTCGTTTTCTGCGAAGAATTTCTGGTGCGCTTTCCGTAAATTGCAAATGTCCTGGGCTAAACCACAGCAGGACTGTACTGTGGGCTCCTTTGTGGGTAGGACTGGGCTTGCGGTTTTCATACTCTGTTGTAAAAGTTGAACGTCACTGCTGTGCTTACCCCTGAAATAAGGGTTGATGCAATTGTATCTCCATCCRAACGTTGCCTAGGACTGGACTGGGCTATAGCCACACTTGATCTGATAGCCTGACAAACCAAAATAGATGCATTTGACCAAGTACCAAAGCCGAGCCACGTGGTTTCTGTTAAACCTCCTGGAAATGAGCAGAGCATAGGATTTGCTGGAGTATTTTAAAGAATTTTATTTTAAAGAAAAAAAAAAAGTGATTACTTTAAAAGTAACAGATTTGACCTCTTTGGTAAGGCTGAATCAAAAAGCAAGCAGACGAACAAAGAAGAGTGGCTGTAGATCAGAGGAAACTCCCATCATGTTCCTAGTGGCAGAGCAAAGCAGTCGGCTAAAGGGAATGAAGTGTACCTCTTGTTCAGGCCTCTTTGTGATGTAGGATGAGAAGTAGGGACAATGGTGCTTAGGTGTGTGATTTAGCCTTTTACAAAGCTGACAGACAGACTTTAAATTCACCTTCAATCGAAGTTTGAATGCTGAGGCCACGTTCCTTGAAGCAAAAAAGTCAACTTTGGATTTATAACAAAAATTAAGACAAAGTACATTCAGCGACCCTTAATTTAACTGCAAACATGCATCAGAGTTAAGGAAAAAAAAAAAAATTCCTCTCTGTATGTACGAAAATTTACCTTCAGGATTGACCTGTGAAATAACAAAGCAAGCAGCTGGATGAGATCAAAGTGCACGTAGCCAGCCACCTTCTCAATCCCAACAATATTTGGCAGAACGAATGGTTCTTCTGCATTGATGGCACAATACAATTTAGTGGTCCAGGGAAAAAAATCCGAACTGTGAAAATATTTGACAACTACTGTTACCTAGAGAGGGGAAAATAAATAAATAAAAAAATTAGCTGGAATTTTGGACTATAATTATTCTCAGAGGAATCTGCAGATCTTTTAAGTATAGGGGAATGGTTCCAGCAGACATTCTTAATGGTTTGAAACTCTGGAGAACAAGTCTTGCTCTGAAAGCCAGTGAAACTTTAGGGTAGATAAATATTTTCTCTTTTTACTCAATTTAGTTGTCATTTTCAAGTCAATGAATTGTCTACAGTTCATGAGCAAAATGTTTCAAGTCTTATATCCTTGCTAATCCACTCTAACATTGGTCCCAAAGGCCATTCATTGTACTTTAAAAATGTCTTGTTTGCAAAGTTACGCACTTCAATACCAAGAAAAACTTTAGCAGTAGTAAGAAAAACGTACCTGTGTATAAATAATAGCTGTCATCCAGAAGGATTTTGTTGGCCTTGGAACAGATAAAATGACCCAGAAAAAAAAAAAAATAAAAGGGGGCAGAACCAAAGTGAGAACTGAAGCAGAACTCCTGTGATTCAGAATGATCACAAAACAGCAAAGTCTTTCTGACTTGGACACCATAGCATTGTACAAAGCAAAGCACAAGGCAGACTGATAAAACTTCTCTGACTCCTCCAGTTCATTGTCATGGAATATTCTGAACCATGGCGGGGGAGGAGTTCAAATGAATCATTTTTATTTTCTAGGAAAAAGGGTGTGAGACTGCTAAACAGCATTTTTTAACCCAGACGATTAAGTAAATCAGACCAGGGGATGGCATCATGGAACCTCTTAAGAACTGCAGGTGTGAGGTGGTAACAGCATGTTAACCAAGTCTTTCACAAGAGCTTTTGCTGACTCAGTCACTGATAATCACAGTCCGGGATACCAGATTTATACTAGGCTGATTTATAGGTACTAAAAGGATATGAGTTAAATCATCTAAAATGCACCTGCTCAGTAACCCCCCTAAGTTAGAAGGGTGTGTTTACACTTACACATCAAACAGGGCACTAAACAGTTGCCAGATTACTTTGTCAAAAGTTTAATCTTCTTTAAAAGGCCACAGAGACAATGTACGGGGTGAAAATGAGCATCAGTTCCTGCATACGGYGCTACGATAGCCCTGGCAGAGGCTGTAATCCCGAGAGGCAGACAGGCTGGCAATGCAGTAATACCGATTTAGGACAACTGATTTACACCATCTTTTTTGTCCATACRTGATTCAAGTCCTTCTTGGAGGACTAGAAACTATTAAGTGCTATTATTATAATTTTTTTTAAGATGTTTTGCACCGATCGCATGCGTATTGTCACAGGTGGGTTTGCTTTTAGTTTTTTCTTGCCTGTTCAGGAACAGTTCACTGGCAGCGATTGTAACAGGAATTTCATTTAATGGCCTGCCTGCTTCTTCACCCCTCTGAATTGATGGGGAAAGGATATGATCTGCTGCAGCTAAGAACGGTTCTCCAGGCTGGGAAACTGAGCCGAGGAAGCAGGTGAAGGATTCATCTCTGGCATCTTGCCTTTGATGCTGTCTTCAGCTTCCATCTTTTCTGCCGCTTCATCTCCGCTTACTTCTTCAGCATCGTGGCTCAAATGTGTTCTTTTGAACATCTCTGAACCTATCAGAAAAAAATTAATAGATGGTGATAATTTTAGACAGAGATAACAGAAGGCTCTTGCCAAGTAGCAAATATCTCGCCTGTGCTTTCCTGCGTGCCCTGGGTCCTCCTCTTCACGCTCAGCCTCAAAGAGGTGCTAACCACCGGTTCAAATCACTAAAACAATTTGAAAAACAGTGGAGTTCAGAGTTGTGTAGATGACTTAGAAAGACGATTCTCCTCAAAATCCAAAGGAACTGTGCCTGTGAATCATGTGTGTGCTGTTGGACATCTTAGTGTGTATGTTTAACTTTTTAGTACAAGCTAACTATAGCATAATGGAACATACAGTTAATGGGTTTTATTCTTTTTATTAGTATTTTTATGTAATTTTAATATAGTTTAAGGCAGTTATTGAGCTCTAAATAGGAACATCTGGGAAGAAAATAATTTTCCACGTACACTGAAGTATGTTGGGCAACGGTAGCGTTTGGGAGGGACAGAGTGGAAAATTGTACACATCTTGCTAAAATACACACACCCCACACCCCCCCCACCTTAAATGAGGGCAGCTCTTGGTGCAGCAATTGGAGAGCAGCAGGGTTTCGTTCCTGCAGGTCGTGGCTGTGTGCAGAGACACGTCTCCGGCAGGGTGTGTTGTTTCCACTTCTACACATCATCTATCCTACTGGTAATGGCTCGTTGGCTTTTAACTTCCCCGAGGTGTGGTTTAGCCGGGGTTGCCACCATTTCTTTTTGCCATCATTTTTCTGCTGAAGCCAAGTTGAGAACAGGGACAGAGACAAAACATGATGCTGCTGTTTTACCTGCATCCTGAAGATGCTGCTCTTCCTCTGGTGGGATCACAGGGCTAGTGGTTTGCTTCAAACTCTCACATTTCTTCTGTCTTATTTTGATTAGCTTCATCCTACTGGTTGAAAACATAATTAAGGTGATAACTGCTCTAAATTAGGTGTGCGCTCTATCTGAATTCAGTATCTTACAAACACTGTCCTCGTGACAGCTCTGCGGTATAGAGTCTGCAACTTCAGTGTTATAGAAATGATCAGAAAACTCAGATTTGATTTAGAAATTACTTAAGAAATGAGAAACGTTCATTTTTTAGTCTAAGGSGTTTTTTTCCCAACTAGTCAAATACTTTTATTATATTGTATTTTACAACATTTTTTATTTCCTGTCAAACCAGCCTTAATGAATAAATCCAGATTGCAAATCTGGAAGTATTTTTCCCAAAGGCATAAGGCTAAGACTAAAGCCAGGGAGGCGCTGGCTCTAGGTCTGATGTTTAAAATACCAGTCATTTAAGGGCATTCACATTCACACACGTGACTTTCTTCCCCATCGGACCGTCACAGTCTTTCTCATAAGACTGGGTATCCCACCAACATGCTTCTTTCTGAATCGTACTTCACAAGCAATTTCATAACGTTTAGCCACTCTTCGTATCTGTCTGAAATACTGCCAGTGATAGCAAAATAGCATTCCCTCTGTCTTCCGCAGACTTAACAGTGGACAAACTCACAAACCTAATCCAAAGCCCGTTGTATGAATATCATAAGGGATGGGAATGGGTCTTAAATGCATATTTTGTTGGATATCACTTTGACATGTAAGATATAAAGGCTGTGAGAGTAAGAGACTTTCATATCTTTGGCCAGCAGGAATTTAGCATATGTCTTTTAAAATTGCCCCCCTCCTATGAACACATGTAAGCTTGCAAGCCAGGAAATAATAAAGAGACAATTATTCATCTGAGTATTTATACTTCTGCTGATATTATTGTTTTTATTTTTGCAGAACACAGCTTACTTTGGACCCGGCTAGTATTTGGAAGCTCTCCATCCCGAGATCTAATATCCAAAACAGGAAGCGGATTTGACAGGCACATGCAATACTATAGGCAAACACAAAACAACGTCGTAAAGGTTTGGCTCTGGACCAGCTTTGTATGTGATGTTGAAACATTTGGTATTCTGCTTAAGGTTTCTGCAAGGAAACATCTGTGAGATTCTGCAGCAGATAACATCAAATGTTTGGTCAATCTTTGTTCACCTAGAAAGGCATTGAGAAGGCTTCAGTCAGGCTTAACTGTAAAATCAAAATGCGCCTCGTTATTCCAACACGGAAAGCCCACGTGCTGTCCCTAATGGTGCTCCACCAAGAAATGGTGGTGTAGCACCCAGGCAGGGCCAGGACAACCCTGTTCATCCCTGCTGGGCCATGGATCGGGGTCACTATGCAGATCTAGATCCAACATTCTTCCCCTCGCTCTTCAAGGGAAGTTCTACTACCTTGTCTTCTCTTCATCTGCAGAGAGGCATCTCCAGTGGAGGACTCTAATGAGCTCTGTTTGTCAGGCTTTCACACTGGTATGTCTACAGAACACGTTGTCTTAGTACCAGGGCTTTTTGGAGAGCCTGTGACAGAAAATACAGGGGTCAATCCCAGTTTACGCTAATGCAGTGTGTTTACACTAGCTGTTTGCACCAGTGCAATTATGGCAGCAACTAAAGCCTTAATGTGCAGATGGCCTCGATCTGATCACTGAGCCATTCGCCCTTGGCTGCAAAACACAGAAGAAGCCACCATCCCTGCRGACAGAACAGACAGGCATCTCCTAGCAGAAAAACACTGCCTTGGCGAGCACAGACAGTTCCCCCGAGGCAGCAGCCACCATGCCAGGTTAACAGCTTGTGGCTCGGGGATAGGTCAGAGGGACAAACGGGACCAGGGATGAGCCAGCTACGCTCTAAGAAGCAAACAGGCAGGGAGAAGTAAAAAGGTGAAACGTTCACCACTGGATACACAGTGTATTCTACAATTTAGTTTTAAATGAGCAGGAGATTTGCTGCCTTCTCGTAGCCTGTGGGGATTTCTTCTCTTCCTCCACTCTGTGCGACACGTCTGTCTTCAGCTTGACTGCAAACAGCTCGGCTCCTCCGTAGGTGTGAAACAAGCCCGAGTGCTTGTGAAACGCTCCTCTGGGCAGCGGGCAGCCACCCCTGGGTTGCCACAAAGGAGCAGACCATGCTAAACCAGAACAGTTGGCTATGGTTATCAATTTGGTAGATCCAAGGACTGTTAGCCTAGCTCTTAGCAGTGCATTGGGAGATTTCACAGTAACGTTGGTCTGCTCRCGGATAGAGTCTGATAACAAAAGCCTGGCATTAGGTGTTTGATTCTACCAATAGAACAGAGTAGAAGGAGGAGAGAGGGTAGAAACAGACTTGTAGTAAGTTGCACAAGTTGTGGTAAATCACAGGAGTAGGAGTAGAAGGCTCAGATGATGTTCCCCAACAGTCCTCATAGAACAGATGGATTTTTCTTTTTTAAACGCTGCTGTTTTCTGAGTGCATAAATATACTCTTAATTGTGACAATATGCTTGCCAAACCCTTCCACTTCTCAGAATTACAGAATTGTGATCCCAAGACAGCACTACCATCAAGCAAAAGGAGTTCAAAGATTTGCAAGCTGCTTTTAAAGATTACTTAAATTTCATAAATAATTTTATCTACTCATTGTAGACATATCATATAAAGAAGAGTGCTGTTTGGAGATTGTCCATGCAACATTAACTATACCTAAAAATGCTCAAAATTTTTGTAAGTATATTGTTTGTGGGGATTCTTTAGTAGCCCATTTTCTGATATTATGGCTTCACATAATTAGATGGCGATTTGCCTATTTCCAAAGTATGTAAGACATGGGCACTTTACTGGATTGTTAATACTAGGACTGTGGTCTGGAAGAAGAGCTTGACAACACCGGGTTACCTTATTATTTAAAGGGAGAAAAGTCATTAGATGGTAGAGCGAACTGTCAGGAGAAATGGGAGTGTCTCCCGATTTCTTCAGACTAAGACTGTATATTGAAGATACAGCTGTCAAATGTAAGGTAATGACTCAAGAAAATTGCAGTCAGTTCTTGATTTTTCTGGAAATGATGTGGTGGGATAGCCAGTATAAATGGAGAAACAAAACAAAAAACCCCCCACAAAATCACAAAACATGTAAAATTAGCCTAAAAAGCATGTTATGAGAGATAATGGAAGAAAGAAGAGTCCATGACAGCATCTGCTGTGCAGAACAGCAATCTCTGAGTTAGTCCTGGCTGAGCTGGTASTATTTGCCTTTCTCTTCTGTAATCTCCTCAATCAGTATCAAAAGATCCTTCCTCTCCACCTGTAATCGCTCCCTGGCTCTTACCTGCAGTGCACCACGTTTGGTGCAGGACTGTAGTGGCTGAGAGCAGCCAGGTCTAAATCATGACTGATCTCCACGTTGCCTCCTGCCCGTGTTCTCACTCAAGCTTTGCTCTCATCCTCGAGTACTTGCCACTGGAGGGAGGCAGAAAGCAGAAGTCAAAAGTCATCTGGAAAGACAGAAGAGCCTGAAAAGTATGTCACAGTTTAGCTTTAGCTGTAGGATTGTGCTAGGTGGCTTCAGGTGTCTCTGCAAAATCAGGCAGGTAAAGCCATTCAACCAGGTTGGAATGGATGGGCCAGTGAGAGCCCCTCCATGGGTAAGCTATTAGCAGAGGGGTTATATTCAATCACATACAATGCCTCAAACCAGTTTTTGTACTTGTAATGTAGGAACACAGACATTTCACTAAAGGAAAAAGATGTGTCTGGTGAGACGTGCAGAGCTGCCCATAAACGTGCACCTACCTTCACAATGCTCTAATGCCAGAGACAAGTGATGGGAGATGCTATATGAGTTGACATCAGCCCTGGGAAAAGTCAACAGGAGCCTTTGTAAAGGAAGATGGGTGTTTACAGCTGCATACTCTGCGTGCGGTTCAGTGCTTAGCAACTGGTGATTTGGGGATATAATAGAAGGAGCTCATCAGGGTCTATTCCAAGATGCTTTCTGGTCTCTTCTTGTCATTAGTTAGCACTAGCTGAACTCTGCCAATTGCTAACTGAGCTCTGGGATATCCCTTCCCCCTTTATTCTTCCTTGTTTTAAATATTTCATTGCAGTGGCTGCCACCTTCTGCCACTCTTTGGGCTCTGCGGAATGGTGGTTGCATGCTGGTGTCCAGACTGCTTGTGGGCAGGGAGAGGACTCGGAGTCAGCTGTGCTTGAGCAGGAACTCAGTCCCACACTCTTCATTTTGCTTTGTAGAGAGAAAGAAAGGCTACTGATGGGAGAATGGTTTACAACAGTGATCGCTATTTTATACACTTGGGTTACACGTTTCCAAAATGCACCACATGTCCTTTGCTTCCAGCAGAATGTGACACGCAAAGAGACTTTTTAATTGTGGCCATAAAGCTGTCAGGAGCATAATACCATGTGATTGATTCATTTTTGTATGTGAGCCTCAGCCTAACATCTTAGCTGTTGGCTTTGGAAACTTTTGATTTGGATGGCCATTTTCTACCACAAGATCAACCCCTCTTTAAACATGGGTGCTTAGGATGCAGGGGAGAAAGGGAGGGGAGGCTTCTTGAAGGGGAACAGAGAGAAAAAGCATGTCTCTGGAGCATGACCAGATTTTGGTGATTATCATGCAGATCAGTTGATTGCTGCTTTTCTGACTGTTGGGCAGATAAAAACCAATCCTGAGGAAACAGCCTTGGTGACCTGAGGCTTGGAGGGCTGTTTGCATCCACTTGCTGGGGGGGTCCTCTCACCAGCCTACCACTGCTCTCGAACGAGCATCCCCTGGGAGCTCAAAGAACAGCGAGGGGCACTATTGACTGCGATCCCGCCTCCTGCTCTTGCTTTGCCGTGTAGGTGCTCTCCTCTTGCAGAGCTGGAAGGGCAGTAACCCTCCAGCCCTTCTCTGCTGCGCTTTGCCCGGTTCTTGGTTGGGTTTTTTCTGTGTTCTCAGTTTTCCAGGCCTAAAAATTGTACTGCACAAACCTTCGCAGAGAGCAGGAGAGGGGCCAAGACGCAGCAAATACTGGAAGACCATGACAGTGGCCAGGAAACAGCAATATCTTGGCCAGACTTCAGCTGCTGCTTTCTTCCTCTGGCGCCACAGCAGATAGATTGCCCAACATACATGGAGCAGCACATAGAAATCCATATGGTGCTGTATAACATTGATGGCAGCAGTGAGGCACATCTGCAAGAACGCAGTGAGCCAAGTAAACAAGAAGGCATGCTTTGTAGGTTACAATGTACTGTCATTTAGAAAATTATCCTGACTTGGCTTGTGCTGCTTGAGAACAGTTTTAAGAAACACTTAAGAAAAAAAAAAAAAAGACTCCTGGAATAAGAGTGTCTATACTTGGAGTTTACTTGTATAAATAGAGCGATACAACTATACAGACAAAATTTTGCCATATTAGTGAGACCTGTGCTTACAGAAGTCAGAAAGTAATGTTATTTACAGAATGAAACATTAAAAGCAATGTTCTGTTTTTCTGTACAAGTGGGTGATAGCCCTGAGAATTGATGAGAACGCCAGATACCGTAATCCTCTTCCTGCTGTGCTGTGCAGCCCTCAGCGCAGCATGCACCTGCAGCGTCTGATACCACTGATACCATACGGGGAGAGAGCAAGGGAAGAGCAGACATCTGTATGTTGCTGCTGTTGTCTATTCTTACGGCATCAGAAATTGGTTTCTGTTTAACTGAGTTTACTACGGGTGTTTTAATGCCTCAGCAAAACGTTGCTGGTGCCCACTTCCCAAGAAGACTCCTCTTCTCCTTATACTTCCTCGCCTCCAATCCGACTTTGTAAAAACTGTGGCTGACAAAATATTTGACATGGCTGAGTAACCCATCATCCAAGTGCTCCCGAGTAATGCTCTCAAATACGATCCCTGTTGTGGGTGCTGGCAGATGGTATTGACGCCAGTAGGCAAACTGATGGTGATACGCTGTCACCTCCATTGCCATTAGCCCCAAAATAATTGCGTGGTTCTTCAAGATCAGCGTGAAATGCTCTCGGACATAAAGCAATCCTAAACGTGACACTAAGCAAGAAGTACTGAGAAAGGTGAGGAGAGTCAAAACTCACAGCGTCTAAAATGCTGCTCTGTGCTTTCCTGTGCTAGGAAACAAAACTGTGTTTACCACTTTCTGGGGCTGTTTTTAGGAACAGGAGCCCGGTAAGAACTGGACGACCTGTAGCCCGTTCCCAGCCTGGAACACATGCAATATTGTGATGTGTGAAGATCCTCCTCGTAGTACTGCACTAACAACAATAACTAAAGGATTTGGACCAGTGGCAATTTCAAGGAATAATGTTTCTGGAGTTGTGTTATAAGGATCCTAGGGGGGAGAGGGCCTAAAGCACAGTGAATCAAGAACTAAGCACTAAGATAGCTGAGAAAATATWATTTGTTTCATAAATCTCCTCTCTCCTCCATTTGCTGTCACAAAGATCTAAACAAGATTTTTGTTTTAAAGAATCTTTCACACCCTGTTTATCCCATGCAAAGAATGGATAATTTAGCCTACTGACTGAACCAGAAGTCATTTAAATAATTTCTAGCCAACTGGCAAATACGTTCTAGCTCTCTTTAAAAGAGAAAACCAAACAAAATAGCAGAATAAGTTAATGCAACTGTGTTTTCAAAAAAACCAATCGGTGCGAATCCTGCTAATACTGCAAGGACTTCCTTCTCTGGGTAAACACCAAAGCCTGACAGGCAGCAGAGCTTGGTACTGCTTGGACCTCCTATGACATTGTTCCAGCAATCTTTCAGTTATTAAAATAAGGCTCCTACCTTGAGGCAGAGTAAAAGAGTCATCGCACTCCCAGAGCCCTCCACACCAGTCTGCAGGATCAATAGGAGCACGGCACAGCGCAGATTTGCGTGGCAGCTCATTCAGGCTGGCGCGATGGGGTAAATTAAACTGAAGTTGAAGAAACCCTTTTTTTTTTCCCCCCAACAAAATTCAATAGAGATGTGACAGTTTACTCCATCTGAAAATCTGCACTAAAGGACACTATTAGTTTGATTTTTCTGCTTACCTGATACTGAGCCACACAGAACCGAAAGAGCGCAGCGTAGAGTATTTCATCTGCCACTACGCTGCCATTGAAGCTGAGAATTAAAAACACGGCAGCACCGAAATAGTTCCAGTATTTAACTAGCATTCCCTTAAGCAGAGAGCCAAGGATTTCCAAAAGAAGATTATGTGGTTTGTCGTCTTCTGTAATAAGAAGAAAACAAATCTGTTGGGCATGATGCTCTCACCGTACCGTCTTGACACCTTTTTTATAATTATCCCTGCCTATGGCTGCAAATGCCTCTCTTAGTAGGTGACTTATCTTGCCTTAAACATTATCACCTAGCAACGGAGGCCGAAAACGCAGAGCAGACTGGCAGTCCCATAAAGCGGTTGCTGGTCCTGAATACACGAAACATGCTCTCTTTTACCATAGGTGGCAGGCCTCCACTTGTCTGTCCAAAACCCACTTACKCAAAACAGCAACCGGAGTGAGCTGAACAATTGGAAGAAACAAAGGTAAGCTCTTGGCAGCAGAAACTTCTGCTGCCAGAGCTGTGTATGCTCCTTAACGATAGTCTGTGTTGCTCAGAGAATGGCTGGAAGGTCTCTACTGTGAGCATCAATGCATCACCCATCTCTGCCCCACATGTTGTTATGAAGCTTGTGATATCTGAGAAATCGGTTCTCATTCCAACACTGAAGCAAACGCACGGCTGAGCTGTTTGCAAAAGCACATGTGCAACTGCATGGACGAGCCAGGTAGCTGTCTACACAAATCAAGTGCTCATGTTTGCACAATTGATATTTAGTAAAACTATCCTTAGAGTATTTTGATAACAGGTTCCAGCTGTAGTTTAGCAAGACCAAATGCTTAACTGTATTGCTAAAGAGAAGGTCAGAGAACCATGCTAGGATGAACTTGGGTTGTTTCCTTACCGTTCTCATTCAATATCRCTTCTCGGAGAGATTCTTGTTTATCCTTCATATGTCTCTCAATCGCATGTTGCCTTAGCAACAGCCAGACTGTGAATGCATAGAGGATCTGCAATTAAACCACATTTGCACCTTATTTTTTTCCACAGAACTCGTAGATGTATACAAGCAACACCTTTCCTTGTTTGCTAATTGATAGTTTGTAAGGATCTAGATCTCTATCTAAAGAAGTCAAAAAAGTAGCATGCTTTAGAGGGGAGTCACTGGCTATGTCTTATATATGTGTAAATTAGGGAGTTCAGGTTGCAAAGACTTTGGAGGCAAGAGTTGCTTTGTGCTGCACAGAACTTTGTGAGTCTGGGCATTATCAGAAAATAGGGGGTGAAGTCTAATTGCTGTGCTTTTCTCCAGTAACAACAAATGACTGTTCTCCCTAACAGTTAATTAAGTTAGTATAGGAAGAAGAAAGTTTAACTTGGCTATAGAGCACGATCCCCTCCGAACTCCATGTCCCGCGTGGAAGTGTCTTCAACAAATCAAATAACAAGTGTTCCCAACAACACAGTGTTCTCCCGTGCAGACTCCAGGACTCCAGATTCACCACTCTGGGCTCTCTTACAAAGCCAAATTCTTGTACTACGATAAACTGATAGGCCTGGAACAAGCTCCCAGGCTTTAGCAACGAGAATTGGACTTTGCAGGTGGCCTGCCCTCAGAGGTTGAAAACATAAACGCCAAACTGTGCATGTATTTCATTAATGCCTTCGCCAAGTAATTTTGGTTTGTCCCTCGTGTCATTCCTAAGGTGATGGAGCTGGGTGTCACAGGTTGAGGGAGAGCACAATACAGCACAAGAATAAAAATACAATTTCCTTTTTCTCTCAAAGGCTGGCTCACCTAACTAGGGGATGAGAAAATGTGGAATTCCTACCTTCATGCCAAGAGGCATGCTTGGCAGTCAGTATGGGTTTAAGCCAAAGCTGATGAGAACTGATTGTGGGATTCTAGAGAAGAATTCCTCTGGGGAGATATTTAGCCCTGCAAAGAAACTTAGGACAAGCAGGATGTTCCCATACGCAGGAAGGAATGGGGAACTACGCAAGGCATAATGCCTCTGGTCACGAGCCATCCAAATGATGCAGGGCCAAATCAGCAGAACAAAAGTCAAAGAGCTGTAATGTGCGATGCTCCAAACTTGCAAGGCAACAGAAACACGCCATGGAAGAAATGCTGCCATTTAAATTTCAATAGGCCTCAAAATCAGATATATCAGAAAAGCGATGCGCTATGTTATCCCTTTTGATTCTCTTGTGCAAAGCAAAATTAAGGATTAATCAGCTCCGAAGTAAAATTTTGTGTGTCTGCACCAAACAAATGGGCATCCAAAAGCCTGATTTGGCTTGTCTGTAAGGAATGAGGTAGGACAGGGAGTCCTTTAGGGAACCAGGGGCCAGCGCCCTTTTAAACATGTTTCTTGGCCCTTCTGGTCATGGTCTCCGGCACACTTACAGAGCTTGCGTACTTAGTCTCTTTGCCGTTCATTTTCTGTTCCAAATACCATTACTGTCCCAGTTCAGTAGGAAGCAGAAGTGACACTGGAAGGTACATTAAAATTACTTGCAAACGTTATACCAATTATCCTAAGTTAGTGTGTTGCAAAGTCAGGTTAGACAGACTTAACTGACCAGATGAGCATGTTTTATCTGTATGCTCTTCATCATCATAAAGTTCTTGCAAATGACAGGCAAGTGGAGTTTTATTTTAAGACCTTGTCTGACACTGGAACTTCCTCTTTCAACCATATATTGCCTAGCAATAGTCAAAAAGTGAATGGATATAGCACCTGCCATGGAACCAGATGTGTTTCCCTTCCCCCCTTGCCTACCTCCCCCCCCCCAAAAACCCCAACCTTAAGAAAGAATCATTTATGTTTGCTTGTGTTGGTAATAGTAAGGGAAGTAAGTCCCTCTATAGCATGCGTATGGCTGACCAGTACTGATCCATGAATGGCAGGCAAGCTGCCTGCGTGATTCTGTGTTCCCCAAGGCTGTGAATTTACAACAAAACCGCCTCCATTTTTAAGACGGGATTAGGTGGCAACTGTGCTTTGGTCTGCATCACGCTTAGTCATGTAATTATCACTCTTAGAGTATTGTACCTGATAAAGAAGGGCTGTGTGCTTTGCCGATGTTGGCAGGAGCTGTGCAGGAAATGCTGTGTACACAGGGCACAAAGGGAGTGTCCTGCCAGCTTCCACTCGCAGAATGAGCTGCCTGAAAATGAAACACAAGAATGTTGTAGGTGCAACCTCCTCTTCCCACAGAGGGTTCTAGTGCACTGGTACAGGAAGCTGGAACTGCTTTCTAATGACTCACAGTTCCTGCGTGTTGGCATGGCTATCAAGGTGTTAGTTTTCTGAATATTGGATTTGTTTGTTAAGAAACTCAAACGGGTGGAGGGAAAAAGCAGGAAAGGAAAAACAATAGCTCTCAATTTCTCTGAACACATTTGTCTTGATAAGAGATAATGCTAGTCCACTTTATTCTCTTCATTCTTGGTCAGCCGTAGCACATTATCCTACTCCAGCCTTCTCTCAGTTGGTCACATTAGGACTTCTTACCTGCGCTCCTGCATTAAATATCACACCAGGATATCATATTCCTATAGCACAGCTACACACCATCCAGTGCCAATGTTACTAGCTGAGAGTAACAGTACAGTTTCACCAACACTCCTAAAAATTTTTTCTATTAGCAGTCCCATAAAAAGCAGGAGGCAAACATCAGTGTGAAGAGTGATGTGAAAACCAAGCTATTGCTAAACAAGGCTTAAAATGTCTTTGATGCACTTTCTCTTTAGGGCAAATGTGATCCAGACTGGATGTGGTGACATGCAGAACAGTACACAAGAGTCTCCAGAAAGGTCAAGGTACATCCGAGTCTCTAAATGCCATATTGAACATTCATAGCTGGTGTGGCAGAACCTTTTCTTAGGCTACACGATGAACTAGACAAAGCAAAACTTCTCTTCAGAACTGTTTCTTTAGCTCCTATATATGCTGCGAACAAACTTTATCCCAATTGCATTTTTGTTATGTGTTGGAGTTTTAATTCAGGTAGTGGAATACTACATGTATCTCTTCATTGTTCTCCTCTTCCTCCTCTTGTTCCCGGTCTTCAGAATGAGACGGTATTTTGGGAACTTAGGGCTTTGTCAGTTTTTTTTGTGAATTCTTCTAACTGTGATACTACTAAGAAATGTTCCAAAATCAGGAATCAGTAGGCAGAAGATATCACCAGCATCGACTCTGCTGGGCCTGCAGAGCAGAAAGCAGTGCTTAATGTACAACTCCATCATTTTCCATATATTCTTTTGAATTATTAACTTGAAATCTCTCATACTTCTACCACCCAGAAATGTAACTGCAGTTACACAGAAAACAAGCACCGGTGTGCTTTAAAACAAAGCAAATTACACAGTAATCAAATGTGCAATGAAGTTGCTCCAGTAAAACATTGATTCTCTCTTCCAAGGAAAGATTCAATCAGTCCTTTCAGAAGGATTATTATAACTCTTTGAGAGAAAAGATCAGATAACCTAATAGTGCAATTTAATACCTTTTCTGTTTTATTTTTTTATAGCCAACATGGAATATGGTTTGATGTATTTATACGCCATTTCTTTGTACTGCATTTCAGAAGTAGAGCCATGCTTCGGTATCCCACCTTACAATTCCAACATCACAAAACCAATTTTCCCAACTGCAGTCTAGTAGATAAGAACAAAAAGATGTGTTTATGAACTGATATGTCCCTACTTTCAAATCCCCAGACACAGGCTTAGCGTAGGCTTATGCCTCTCATTTCTGTCCTCGTGCTTTTGTAAAGGGAGCCTGAATTACAATAAATCCTGCTCTGTGGCATGCAAGCAGTAACATGAAATGTTTCTTTCCTTCCCACACCCCAATTAATTTGCCGTTGGCTTTGGTCAGGACAGTGTACGGGTCCTTTTATGTCGCAATAAAAAGAGAATGACAGAAGTAGAATCGGATTTTGGTTCAAGGAGTTTCAAGAAACTTCTGAAGAACACACCGATGTTATCTGCAGTCAAAATGATGCATTTGTCTCTCTACCAGCAATTCTGGGATTTCAGTGGAACTGCAGTTTGTGTTTAAATGCCCCGTGAATCAAATAATTACAGAAACAGCTCCAGTAGTGATTAGAGATGTCACTGAACTGTGACATCTGGACCCTGTCCAGGTAAAAATGACATCAGATGAAAAAGTGGGATCAGTATCCAAAGTCCTTTAACTTGGGGGTGGTTGGAACAAGGCTATCAGTGATGGCACTTTGCTCCAGTAAATGAGTTTCTGAGGCTTTTACTATCAAGTAACCAACTGCCGTGAAAAATGCCCTTACCATTTGGCAGCAGGCAGTGGTAAGCGATCTGAAATGCCACTTGGATCGTAAGGAAAGAGAAACTCTGAAACTGATTGCTCTGAGTAAGGCGCCGGTGCTTCCTGAAACAGCAGATACTGGTTTTGTTGTGCCAACAGAAAAATGTGCATTATATAAAACAAAACATATGATGAAACAAGTACCTTGCTCTGAGGATTTAATGGGCTACACCATCTAGATACACTACCCCAGGGCAACCAAGAGCATGTTCCCTTCTCAAGCACAGTTCAGATAAAACCACACCAGAAAACTCTGGCGTATCTTGCGGAGAGGAAGCTCTCCCGTCTGTCACCGCCGCAGAGGCAGCGGGTGAGCAAAATGCAGAAGCTAACGAAATAATGACGACACAGCCAGAGCTGGGCTCCTTAGACACCATATCAAGAAGGTCTGTAAGAACACAGGAGATAATGGATTTATATAGGTCCAGTGCACAATGCTTAGCTGAGTGGATTAGTAACTAACATGTAATTATGCAGTATTGCTCATCGAGAATTTGACAGAGGTCTTCTACCTTTCACTGTGTCAGCTATAGGTCTCGGAAACCATGGGAAAATAAGCAGGAAGATGAGATAGGCAATGAAGTCCATTGTATTAAGGTGATATAGCTCTGAAATAAGATGTGACTTTAATTAGAGTCTAAGTCTACTACTTATTTTTTATTGTAACTTTAACATTTTATCTCTTTATGAGAATTAGTCTATATTTCATTTTTTTCCTCTTAATTGTCATAATCAAAATGTCCTAGACCCTTCCCCTGGAGTGCTCGCAGTTTGAAGACAACACCAAGGATAAGGAAAGAGTGGAGTGGCCCGGTGGTGATGGCTCCAGCCTGGGATGTACCAGCTCCTTGCAGTGCCGCAGGCTCTCTGTGGTCTGGAGTAAGTCACCCCAGCTCTTCTCATTAGCTTCCAGTTACAAGTGGGGCTGATGGCATCTTCTAGTCACCCAGTGTGTCAGTGGTAATAAAAGCCAAGTAATCAACATAGTGAATCTGAAGCTTTAGAAGGATTGAAATGCGTTTTATGATTTAGACTGCCTGATCTTTGGATCACGTTCAAACTGGAAATATGGATTGCTGGTGCGTTTTGAAGGGGAAATGCTCTGATAACATGAGGCTAAAGGTTTGGAGGTAGCAAAAGGCTGATATGAATGCAAACAACTTCTTTTTTTTTTTCAATTCTATTAACAAGAAACTTTGTGTAAACTTTAAGATAATAAGAGAGGGTTTGGTTTGCTTTTTAAAGTGAAGAGAAACAGTTTCTCCTGGGTTTTCTTCTGCCCAAAATGTAAAACACCTTTTATTGAAATCAGAGTGGTTTTGCCTGACCCGTGAAAGTAGAATTGGGCTAATAACCTTTAATGAACAAAACCTGTATTTTGAATTAATCAATAGCACATGAAAAACCCTGAAATACTAATTTTGTTTCTTCAGATACAAAACTGACAAAATGGCAGTTTAAAATAAAACAAGAACTGGCACATTTTTATAACACAACAAATTTTTATTGCTAATTTTTCCTTCAAGGTGTGGGTGTGTAAAGAGTTTGGATTATTAATGAAACAGAGAAGCATATATTTCAGCTACCTCTTCAGTGTAGTAGGTATTGCCAAGCTAATAATGCAGTTACAGGGTACTACTTTCAGTGATTGGTAAGTTGTGCCAAAAAAAGCAACATTCATAAATTAGGTCATATATTCCTGTTGTCCAACTGTTTCATGTACAAAGTTGTACTATTMTTTGCAAAGTTTACTAAGCTAGTATTTTCTTTAAGTGTAAAGAATAACCAAGGGTATATCGTACAGACTRTTCTTCAAAACAAGTTTCCAAAAATAATAAGCACAGGAAAACAAGTTCATATCAGATAAATAAAAACTAAGCTATTAGAATTTAAAGTAAGTTCGTGAAATTTATTATAATAGAACAACTGAAAAAGTTGTCCTTAACTTTCCATGCTAAGTTGCCCTCACGTGCAAAAACTGTATGAATGCTAAAGTCTCAGCAGGATAAATGACGTCATATATGATATACTAAAATATTAACCATGTACATCTTATGAGTAAGGCTGTTTTAAGGAAAAGAAATCCTTTACTAAAAAAGAAATCCAACTGCTGATGAAGGTGAGGTGCAACTAGTGTCCCTGTGCCAACAGCAGGACATTTTTATAGCAACTCTTCCTTTCCAAGCATTATCGTTCTCTCCCTCCCSCTCTCTCTCTTTTCCTCTGAAGTTGTTATCTACAAGAAAATTCTTCTGAAAAAAATAACATCTTCCAAGGCTCTGACAAATAAATATGTCAGAGAGTAACTGAGCACTGAAGAGTTTCTGAGGCTGCCCTGCATCTAGTTCTCTCTCCTTCCAGATCTGCCCTGTTGTTCAGACCATGCCTTATCTTTCCACACAATGCAATGCTGCTGGGATTTTTGTTAAGTGAATGTAGCTCCTAAAAATCGTATTTCTAAATCTCAAGTTTTTTTTCTTTTTTTGCTTCTCATCTCTAGTAACATTTGGTTACATTTTAAATACATTCTTCAATTTCAATCCTGCTTCATCTTCGTTGAACTTTGTGCGATTACTTTAGGAATAAGTTTTGCCCACTCTTCCCATCACCTTGCTGCATTATTCTAGCCATGAATAAATTGTCTTACTTGCTATTAAGGTGAATGGCAAAACTATTCTGCAAAATAAACCCAGAAGCTAAATTATTCTCCATGATTGTCATGTCACTTCTGTGGTTGGTGTAGCAAACTGTAAGGCTTCCACAAAATCTGGGCTAGCAGTAATTGTTTACATTGCTTAAAAAAGGGGGAGCAACCTTACAGTGAGCTGTTTCTGTTTTCTTCTCCTTTAGTTCTCTCAAATGGAAAGCACAAACTGTGTTAATCGATTGCTTTGTGGGTACTTTTAATGTATACATTTCTAATCATCAAACCAAATGCGGAGATTTGTTTTCTGTCCAATAATCCTCATTTTCTCTGAAATGGGAACTATTGATCCCTTATGTTTCACTTTAATCCAGACTCTGTATTGCTGAACAAGTATTCTGAAATGTGGCTGTCAGATCATTCTTTCTAAATTAGAGTTTCTTTCCTTGGTTTCTTTCCAGATGCAAATAACTAGTCAGAACAGAAGTGTTCTTCAAACTGCAAATAAAATTCTGATTTTTCTTTTTGTCATTAATGTTCAAAAGTCTAATTCTTGAGTTTAAGATGAATGCAGACAGTCTGTATACAACACATCCTTAAATGCTTAACAGGCCAAGTGAAGAGACTTTAAAGAAAATTCTAAGCAGCAACCCAAGCACCACAGAGGCCACATACAGCTGCCTGCATTATCCACCAGAAAGTTTATTCCAAAGAAAGGCATTGATGAAGGCACAAGTGTTCGGAGTGAGACAGAAAACAGCTTTCTATGGACATGACTATGTCCCAAAATTAACTCAAATGCTTTTGGCGAGTATTGTTCCAAATTTCCACCTATTCATCCCACATCACTGTGTCCACTTCAGCGGAGCAGAAGCTGTTTGTATCAGCTGTAATTCCAAGTGTGACCTCTGAGCTCACACAGACCAGYGTTGCATGAAGACACCAACCCAGCTCTGAGCAAACTAGCTTGGAGACAGGGAATAGTAGAGGTACATCAGCACAGTACTTCACCTGGTTTGTATCCTTAGTAATACTCAGAGCAGGATTAACTAGCAAGGCAGAACACAGTTAAGTTGATATAGTAATACTGGTACTGTTGCCTCACTCAGCAAATCCTCTTTCTGTCATATTAATTATTTACTGAAGCCATTTACTACTTAAACGGTGAAAGCTGAAATATATCTGTGAATTTTCCTTTTAATCTTTGGCTAATGATTTTGTAGAAGATAATCCAACAGAGAGTATATGGTGGGTCTGTGATTTTTGTCGCCAGATTTCTGTGAATGAACGTTGCAGCTCTGAAAACACAGAGCTCTTCACAATAATTTGCCAAAAAACCAATTACAAGCTGTTTTGAGGCTGGTACTTGTGTGCAGTCTCCTTTTACGATATTGTTAGCGTTAAAGGAAATTAATCATAGGGTGAACCAGAGCTCTCATCCCAGAGACTAGCCAGAATGCTGTAACATGTTTGTACTCGTCAGCAAATGGATGCATATCTTCAGTTGAAATAACGCAGGTGGCCGGACTGTACCCTGAGTCACATCGATTCCCAGGGCTTCCTCCAGCCCTGGGCAGCTGCGTGCTACTCTCACACTGGGACAGGAATTAGTTCAGGGTCTGGTGCCTTAATTACACACTCTGTCCAAAGGGAGTTTGTCTCTGCGGAGTATCAGTCCTGCAGAGGAACAAGTCTCTCGAAAGTCCTTGGCGTGGGTGAGTCAGTTAAGGAACACTCTGCGGGCTACACGCATTCGTCTGCTTACGTAGTTCATCTCCAAGTTATTTCTACTCTCAGTGGAATTGAATTCAGTCCTATAAACCTCTCTGTGACATGTGAAGGCTGAATGATAGTTAACATTGCATTCAGCACCTAAAATCTTGTTGGAAAGACCACAGATACTACTCCAGCACTGGCTGTAGAAATAATTATTTCATAATGGGAGTGCAAGTAAAATGTCCTCAGCAAAAATTAATAAAGCTCATCAAAACTTCTTTTGCTGTCCAGCAACAAATACCACTTAAGATATGACTGACATCATCGCAAGGAAAAGCACATTTTTAAATGGAACAGAAGACAAAGTCTCTTGTATCATATAAACAAAGAAATTATTAAAGTGGTAAGAAGATGTTATAATCCAAAATACAAATGTTTGCCCTTTCCTATAGAGCAGTTTCTAGAAACTAGTAGAAACTAATGCACTCTTCTGCCTTGCTTTTCTCTGCRCTGCCGGCCTGACTCGTCCTCACCCTCCAGCTGGTGGGGCTGGTGTAGCCATGGTTGAYGTTGGGTTCAAAACTTGGCCATGCCATCGTAGGGGCAGGGTTTCAGACTCGTCTCTACTCGACGTAATGTGCACTTTTACATATCATCATCAACGTCATTCTATCCCAAAGCCAAAGCAAGCTAACACGTGAGGGATATTTACAATATGGAAGGTAAAGGTATTTTAAAAACAACTCAGCATTAGCATGAAACAGTCTGAGATACATCGGTGGGACCTGAGCGCTCTTTGATAAGGCCAGCTCATCACCCCCCAGCAGCACATCCCTGTGTGCAGCTTGCTGCATGGCAGGCTAGTGAGCAGCTCTTGATTTTACAGCGCATAGATCTGTATTCATCATCCCTTATTTGCCAAGTATAGAACCTGTGGCTGCATAAAAGCACGGCATGCTTTTGCACAGAAAGCATATGACAGGGACGCAGCTCTGGCACTGCCACCTTGGTATAACGCGAGGGAAAGCTGCCCATGCCTCGGCTCCAGCCAGACGTGCTGAGCTCTCCCAATGTAATAGGGAGTATTTTGTACAAAGTATTTTGTTTAATCTGTGGAAACAGATTAAAGGTTCTCGAGTGGTTTAAAGGAAAATGCTACAGGGATTTATGGGTTGATTTTTATGGCTATAGAGAAGTGGGAAATAAGGGACGATACGGAAGGCACAACCCCTGTGAACTTGGAGGTTGCAGAAGTTCTCAGCAAGGTGTCATCTTTGTGCATCCTGGGTACGTTCTGGTGTCACTGAGATTTTGCGGTGAAATTTTGAACAAATTGCTTAAGAAATAGATGAAAACCTACTCTTAAAAAAACCCTTGGGATTTTTTTTTTTCTGGCAAAGACTAACTCTGGAGAAAATGGCATGTTTTAAAAATCTTATTTTCATGTTTTCTAACTAGCTGTACAAAAGATGGCTGAATTCATAATGTAGGTATAGGTTTGGCAAAAAAATCTCCTTGGTGTAGAGTACTAAAATTCTGGCTTGCAGCTCTGAAAGCAAGAATCCTTTGGCAGTACTTGCTTTCACATCTAGAAAATGATAGATTTTTGTCTTTTTCCTCTTGTAGCCTCTGTACCCATTGCTGATAGTGTAATACAGTACAGTCTTTGGTGTCTTTTTTGCCAGATGAAACAGTTTCTTAACATGAAAAGTCTTCATTGTTCCGTTCTCTTGTATTTTTTTCAATAGCAATAACAGCAGGGGAAATCATGAATGCTTTGCACTTCCAGGAGGGCTTTATAAATGAGAGGCTTGAAGTTTTTTTCCTCGACGCAGTTGTTCTCTCTTTCACCTGGGGCCTTTCCGTTGGTTCAGTGGATACTGCAGGTCTCCAGCTCGGCACAGAAGGACCCTCCTGAGTGAAGGGCAGCTGTCTGTCCCAACAAAGGGGGGCTGTCTGTCCCAACAAACACAAGTCTTTTGCTTGGATGTTCCAACCAGATGTGGTTTGGCTCTATCCAGGCAAAGAGTTAACCAATTCTTACTCTATGGAAACCACTGGGAAGTTGAAAAATACGGCAGTTAGTGAGATAACAGCAAAATACATCTTGTGAGGAGGATGAGAAGGAACATTGTATTTTTCCAAGGTTGGGTTTTTTTGTTGCACCAGAAAAGGAAAGGTTGTAAATTACTGATCACTCCCCTTTTGTGCCTGCAACCTGAGCACCACAGCAGTAGCTAGGACAGGAGAAGGTGCAGACACCTGGATTGATTAGAAACCAGATGTGAGAAAGCAAGTAGTGAAGTAACAGCCTAAACGGTGAAAAAGAAATGAAGTGATTTTGTTCTTTTTTTAGCTTTTAATGAGGCTGGTGTTAATACACTGGGACCTCATTAGCAACTAAAGAACGCCTTTAAAGCTGGCCATCTCAAAGGCAGTAACTCTGCCTTTGCTCTTGGTGGACTTTGGGGGATGCGTTACTGCAGGACCAGCCACCTGCAAGTCCGTTGCAGTGGTGACATCTAGAGGGCTCGAGCTCTCTGCATCGGCCACAGCTCCACGCTGTTGGAAGGATGGCCCTTCCAACCGTGGGCCATTTTCTGCTGCCGGCTAAACTCATTTCAGAGTGATGTAGCAGAGGAAAACATTAAAAAACACTCCGTGTGCACGTGTACCTGCCCCCTGAGAAAACACCGTGCTTTCCTCATTCTGCAGTCTGCATGGTAGTTTCAGATTTCATTAACTAATAGTGTAAGCTGTACTACTGCAAGTGAAGAATAGAAGAGCAAAATCCGTTACTTCACTGCTGTGATTGATTGACTTATGAGAAGGCCTGTGTCTGGGGAAGCTCTCTGACGCTGTTCCCAGAGCCGGGGTCAAGTGACGGTGCGTGATGCAGAGCAGATGCAGCTGTGCTGCTCTGGGGACTATTTCCACTCTTCTCCTCCTGATCACCAATGGTATCTTGCCCTGGAAGCAGTGCACAAATAATCAGAATTATGACTACCACTGCAGCTATGGTGAACTGATGCCTCTGTTCTCTAACGAGAGGCAACAGGCAGGTGTTCAGGCAATGTGAGTACATAAAGAGAAGGTGTAAGTGGGAGCTTAAACTCCTCTGCAGGGCTGCTGCTTCCCATTTCTTTGAGGCATGCCACTGCAGTACCTTCCTGAGAACCCTGGGTTCGCTCAGCCTCCATGGTCCTGGCAGCTCCAGCTCTTTACCTTGGCTCTTGAGCGTTTTGGCACAGAACTGTTCAGTGGCAGAGCTGCCAGGCTGCTCTGGGGCTTGCCGGCGGTGGAGATACCAGCCTTCTCCACCTCCCCTGTCCTGTGCGGCCAGCAATGCTTTCATGTTCAGTGCTTTTTTTTTTTACCAAGAAAGTAGATCCCTTGTTTCTCTGCCATTTTCTCCTTTAAAGCTGCATGCGAACAACAAAGTCTAGCAGGCAGAGTCAGCCTGGCCCAGTGCTTCCATGGGAAATATTAAACTGCAGTGCTCAGAGAAATGATGAAATCTTTACTGGTAGAATTTAGCAGCCTACTTACGCTGGAGCCAACCAGGAGAGATTTATAAAGCTGTAAAATAAGCTAATACTGTTTTAAATTATTTCAAAAACTGAACAGCACRAAGTGTCTTTAAAATCAAAGGCAGATTTGCCTTTTAAAAATGAGATTATACTTTGTAAGGCCAAAATTAAATGCTATTGACCCAAGCATTTAACAAATGTTTGTGAGGAATAGCAGGGAGAAGGATTTCTGGAATTCCTTCCACTCAAAAAGGAAATTGATGGTCGCCTCCATCTCTCTCAGGTCTGCCCCTCCACTCCATACTATCCTAAAAGTCCTCTTCCGTGTAACTTCTTCCCGTGCTCACCATACCTCCGTGCTACTTGTTGGCTTTCTCTCACTCACAAAGCGCTGCRGTCACATCGGTGCCCAAATCAGCTGGGCACCCCGTTTGCAGAGCGTTTCTCAGAAACCCCCTTGGGCTGCACAGTCAGACTTGGGACTTGTCACACTTTTGGCATTAGTCACTTAAAAAGAAGAGGCCTGTAATTGCTTCATCACTAAGCCTGACAGAGAAGTGGGTAGCACTGTTACCCACTTCAGTTAAGTCTTGTGTTAATTCTGTGAATAAGAGCACTGACATATGAGTACAGTATTTGCAGGACAGAGCTTTTAACCAAAGCAGGATGCTGGCTAAACTCCAGGTCATCCAGTTGTTCTTTGCTTATTACACTGAATGTGCAGTTACATTATCAAAATTGTATATCTGAGTAAGACTTTGCTAGTTCAAGTGAAACGCTTTGCTCAGTTCTTGTTTTTTCCAAAAGGTTGTGTGATCTTTTCAGACACTGATTCAGAAATGAGTGTGCGTGTCCTACCGGTTTCATTAGTCACATGGACTGAACAACATGCTTGCAGTGAAGCACACAGCTTCTTCAAGCTGGCTTGAGCCTTCTCCTTCAGAAAGGCAACTCTTGTGCTGTTTCAGGATACAAGGAGAGCCACAGAATTGGAAGGATGATCGCTGGGAATTGCATGTTTCATAGGGAACATGGTACATCGCCAACTGTATAGGAGGCCCTGAGCTTTTAAACTTATTTGACCCTGCCCACTGGACGGTACTGTCCATGAATTACTTACCACTCCTGGATGCAAGCCAGTGTTTTTGCAGGATTGCTCGCCCGGTTATTTGTTTCTGAGCGTGAGTGCTATCTCAGGGTATGAAACCAGCSGGGTTTGTTTTTTCCTACCTTGGTTGATAAGAGCCAACAGATGTCAGTGCAGCCTGAATAACAAGAGGCCGCGYTGCTGCTCAGGGCTCCGCTTCTGCAGAAACATCCCTCGGTGGGAGTTTCACCATCAGACGACTGCAGCATGCCTGGGAGAGGGGGAGAATGGCGCCGAGAACAGTATCGGTGTGTTAGGGGAGGCTGGAGAGGCTCTCACAGCTAAAAATACCCGCCCAAGTATTTTTAAAAACACATTCGAGGGTCCTTATAAACACACAGACTTTTGTTGACAGAACAAGACTGCTCATTTATGCTGTGTATTATCCTTGAAAACCTGCTCTGTTTATGCAGGGAGTCCCATGACAACCCCGGCTTGCTAAAGGTGCCACAATGATCTCAACAACAAACGTGCCACTTTGTCTGCTGGAGGGGGGCGGCGGGAAGCAGGAAGTATCTGCAGGCTGTAGGAAAAGCAGTTAAGAAATGGAAATAAGCTGCTTTATCAAAATATGGCTTTGCTGTTTTCACTGGTGCAATCCCAGTGGCTTTCTAGCCCAACTTGGGGCACCTCTTATGYGGCAGGTTAATGCTAGATATGTGTATAAAGCCTAGTAAAATCAGTGGAATTGGGTAGGTCATCTGGTTGAGTGATTTCTGAACGGAAGGAATTTGACAATGTGCTTTACTCTTCTTCTACCTGAAGCCATAAATATTTTTTCAGGTGACAGCTCCAGGACCCAGAAAGCCACTGTAGGGAACCTCACACATGGTCTTCAGTGGGTAAAAAAAAAAAAAAGGGAAAATATTTTTATATTCCTGAAGGAAAACAGGGCCATGATGCTGAAAACCAACTAAGATAGTCAAGGGGAAACCAACCATGAAGATAGTCAAGGGGAAAGGTAGCAAGTTTTACTGTATTCRACAGAGTGAAAAGTTTGTACTTTGGAATTTGGATGGTGATACCGGCTGGTTCTGTGCCCAGTGAAGCCTCCCTGTCAGGGAGCAGTTAGTCTCCTCAGAGCACACACTATCGTTACTACTAAAAGACACCTACACGAGTGCCTTCAGAAGTTTGGCAAGAGAAATGGAGCCAGGAGCAAATAGTCACACTTTGATTTATACCCACGATGTCAATTTGAACCCATAATGCAGTACTCTCAGATACAGATATCCAAGTCCCACTGCCACCTCTGAATGCCCTGCCCTTCTTGCCACAGCCAGTCTTTTATCCCTCACTCTGTTGTCAGGACCAGAGAGAAGACAAAAGCTGGATGAGGTGATGAAGGATCTCATGGAAATTGCCTCAGGATAACTAACATCTGCATAAAATCAATCAGGATATTATTAAGTTGGATGCTTATCTATTCAACTACACACAGCAAAGTGCAGAGCTTAGCTCCTGGAGCGCAGGACTTCACCCTGCGGCTTATGGGAACCAAAGATGGACTGGAAGGGTATCAATCGGAGCTGACATTTAGACCAGGATGTCGCCCCTCCCACAGCCATATTGGTACACTCCAGTCTCCCCACATAAAGACTTTGCCCTCTTTATACATGGAATGGACTTGAATATCTTCCTAGTTGAAGGTGGCTTTGCTCAGCCTACGTCCTCCTGAGCCCAGGGTGGGAAGCTGAAAGCCTGCTGTGCAGTAGCAGTAATACTGCATTTGTTGACTGTGTCTTCAGAACGCTTTCCCATGACTAGAAGCACTAATACCTTTTGTCATTTTATATCTGAAATACAATTCAAATGTAGGTAATTCTACCCATCGTGCCTTATCTGTGTATCATGATGTTTATTTTACAGATGAACTGGCTTTTCAGTTAAGAGACATGACAAGGCCACTGACGGTGGCTTTGTGGTTATAGGTATCAGGAACTCCTGGCTCTCAAAACTTTCTGAAAGAAGACAAAAAGTTAACAGTTTAGATTGATACTTAAACAAGGATTTAGGAATCCAAGATTGAAATTAGGTGCTTGGTCACCCTTTTAAATCTAGACTTCAGCGTAGGAAACAGAGGAATGAGAGCAAAATAAGTATTGACCTGAAGCAAAGGACGAAAAGCAAAGACCAGCTAAAATTAATGGAAAACACTCGCAGTCTGTAGGGTGTTCAATCATATAGATGCAGAGCAAACTGACAAATGTAGATTCCTCTCCTTATGCCCTAAAAGCCTTGTTTTCCAACTGGGTGGCACAATTTATTTTTCAGGGGTGCTCAGCACCCTTTGTTGCTCCAGCCACACTGCGAACAGCAATCACCRGGCCCGTTTGAAAAGCTAAAACTCCTTCACTTGAGATGCCTTTAACAGAGGTGCCAGGCTGCAGCCACCTACATTGGAAAAGTTGAGTGCAAATCAGCGCACTGGAGAGAGGACTGCCTGTGGGAGGGCAGCGCCAGAAGCGCATGAGCGGGTCTGACACTTGAGTGTTTTGCAACAAGAAGTGAACATTGCATGTATAGATCACTTACAGTAATAGGGGTGGGAGTCTGAGTTCAATCAATTATTTTCCCTCCCAAGGCACAAATAAATGCAAATTTTACTCATTTACATTTATCTTGCTGCCATATTTCCTGGTGTTGATCCAAATTTTTTTGCTTATGTGTCCATGTCTCTTCTTTTAGTGCTGCAGTCTCACAGTTACTGCCTCTCTCCCTCTCTTCCTTGGTATTTTTTGCATTCCCAGATGGAGAAACAACAGAATAAAAATATAGAGATCTGCAGCCCACTGCTTGGGGAAAGACAACTCTCTATTCCCCTCCCTCCCTGCTGGGGGTCGGGAAGAGGCAGGATCTTAAGTCATCCCCACCCTGCTTGGCTGCCAGAGGAGCAGGAGTGGTAGAGGAGACGTATGGAGGAGTAGCAAACTCTACAGCCGTGACACTGCTGCAGACTCAGAGCCTCAGAAAGCCCTCTTATGTCCCTGGTGTGAAGAACTGCTCCTGGGCTGGCACAGCCGTGCCTTGTCCCAGCGGGCAGCTGAGCTTTACAAGCTCTCACTTCAATACGCCTGGACGTTTGCTTCTTGTGATACTTGTTGCTTAAGGAGTTTGAATGAAGCTGAACACATTGCCATGAGCTATGCAGTTTGTCGTGCACAGGCGGAGTGGGGTAGATATGTAGTCTGTGTCTGTGGGCATGACCAGTGCCCTTTAGAAACATATTCTTTAACTGTATTTTGTGAAACCCACTTAATCTGTGCTTTTAAAGCCTGAATCTGTCCCACAGCGTAAATGCTCCAAGTACAATGCGGATGAACAATATTCATATATGGCAGAAGATGGTTTGCTCTTCAAGGTAATTTCCTCCGCTATCGTTGAAACTGTGTATGATTTCAAAAAGCTGTCAATCTGTGTCATGCACTCTTTGCTCAGATGAAATATGTGACCTTATCCTTGCTGTCACTTATTGCCACCAACTAAAACTGGTGTAAGCTGGGAAGGCGATGAACCGTGCTTCTGACATCATTGTTAACAGCTGGAATTTGAGTAACTACATCTATACTGTAGCCATAGGCAGGGCCGTAGCCAGGACTATACCAGGATGTGAAATTTCTGGTTTCCTGAAACAAGTAATTCATAAGTTATATGAGTTATTCTAGGGGTTTCGAATAATAGGATGAGAGAAAGCTTGTCTTCCACTTGGAAATCCTACTTCATTTTCAGGTTTCTACTTCAGTTCATAGCTGGGAGAGGATGGCCATTACAGCGAAGACAGGCTTGGTGTGCTTTGCAGAACTTGTCACCTACACTGGAAAGGTTTTCCAAGTAACGAAACTAAGATGGACTGATCTTAAACTTGTCTTGCTATGAACTGCGGGAAAACTCTGCTTGTCTACCTACAGAGCCAGGGGAACAAATTCATAGGCTGAATGCTGCTTTCTAGTTTCCCATTTTACCTTTTGGGTTTGTTTGGATTTTTTTTTTTTAGTTCACAGCCTTTAAGAGTTTGCTTTCCTTTTGCAGGTGGTACATCGATAGATCCCCACAACATAACGTGCTTCACAGAACTGTCCTGTCTGTAAGCATAACCTTCCTCTTGTTCCAGTGCCTCTCCAAAAAGCACAGGAAGAAAAAGAAAACTGCTATTAATAATCCTCTAGGCTGACCTTTACATTTTCTCGGTATATTACATTCTCAGGGGTGTGTTCATCAGAAGGACGAACTCTCAGTCCCAGAGGAAAAGGCATTGCAGCAGTGGAGACAGAGAGTGAGTCATGTGGGCATCTTGAGCCTGATGCGAGATGGATTAATTCCTGCAACAGGCAGCAACTGTTGCTGAAGCTTGGGCTCATAGTGATGTGTAAAGTGAACTTGTCTGCTGTATAATGATTTAATTTGTACACTTACTAATTGCTGTAACAGCCAGGCAGCAGGGTATTGATTAGGTGCCTTGAGTGGTGCATAGGCAACACAATAAATGGAAAGAAGGAGATGTTCTCTCCCTTTGCTCAGGTGAGGTCTTTCTCCAGGAAGAGACCCACTGACTTTCCACAGCATAACTTGCAGGAGTGAAGAGGTAAGAACCTGGCCATCAGTTACCAGACCTGACTGAAAGTGAGTCAAATAGAAATAAACTTGTTAAAATAACTAACATCCTTCCTATGAGGAACACACATACAGAGTGTCTCCTTACAGAATAGGTGCAAGTGTTTCCAGGCATGTTCCCACTGTGAAGCATTTGCTCATGTCTCTGCCTGAGCCCAAACTCACAGACCATGTAAACACGTTTCCTGAACTTTGTTCTGGCATCCCCACTTGCCGTTGCTGATTGTTCCTGGAACCACTCTGGGAACAGGATGCCAGGGAGCCAGTTTGCAGAGTAGCCCGAGCTCCCTCCTGCAGGACAGGGCTCGGGGTGAGCCTCACCAAAACGCCGCCACTGCACCGCTCCTCCTCTGCTTCAGCACAAAGTCAAACGGGTTGATTCAAGCCCGGCTCCCAAGACTAGGAGTAACAAAAGGTACAAAAAAGAGAGCTGGTCAGCTCACCTGGTTAACAGTGACCTCCGTGGGCAGCTCCTACCCCGTCAAAGCTGTCCTGCTGAGTCAGCAACAGAAACACTCAAAGGTTTCATATAGGATTTGAGCTGCTCAGCCTTTTGGATGGTGTTACTAAAGAGGGAAGAGAGGGTCACTGCAGCCCTCTTAACAGATCTATCCTTCTGCTGACACAGACTCGCAGAAGATTTTGAAAGAGAAATTTATATCAAGAGACATCTAACTTGTGAGAAAGCACCGACAGGAGAAACCGAGATTTCAGTGAGAACCACCCAGGCTATTTGCCGAAGATAGGCTACAGCACAGATAGCTGGTTGGAAAGATCTAACTCCAGAGTGCAGGATGCGTGGCCAGGCCCCAGAGAGTATTAGTCATATTATAAGTGAATGTTCAGAGCTGGCCGGAGATGAGTATAAAATACAGTATGACAAAGTTGGCAGTACTGTGCATGGAGCGTGCTGCCAGAGAGGGGGATATTACCACAACCAGCATCATCACCCCAAGCCAGGTAAATTGATAGCAACTGAGGAGGTGATTTTGAAGTTTGTTGTAAGGAAGCAGATGTGGTGCCTCCAGAAGAGAGGGGGAGAGTGAGGGAGCAAGCTCCATCATTAACTTCTCCACTGGATGACGGCGTCGGTAGAAAATAACAAGAAGCCACTGACAAATACGAGAGTGTGGCAGGAAGTGAAGAAAAACTGGCGCATGAAAATGGCGCACGTCTCAGTGTCACGTCCTTATTTCCAGTGGGTTGAGATGTGGTGGTGGAGGAGCTCAGCCGCGGTGTTCAAAACCGGACATGAGCTCTCCTGTGGACCTGGGTTCTTCCCACCCGTCCCAGCATGCCCACCACATCCCAGAGGCTGGGATGTCGCCTCAACTCCCGGCCGGGATCCGTGGCTGGGGCAAGAGCCTCGCCGAGGCCGGGGCGAAATACCAAACCAGCGATCGCTACGGTGGCCTGGGGTGCTGGAAATGGGAAGAGCTGCCCGACGGCTCCCCTGGCTCCCCCAGCCCGTGCCGTGTCCGCAGGGATGGGCTGGCCAGTGGCTTCCCCGCGGGGCAGGAGCGAGAAGGGGAGCCCGCAGAGCCCCAGCCGGCCCCGGGCACGGCGGGACGCCGACACCTTCACCCCGCGGCGACAGGAGGGGCGCGGCGGGGGGGTGCGGCGGCCGTCCCCCCCCCGCCCCCCGCCACCGCCGGGAGGCTGCGGCGAGGGCCGCTTTCCAGAGAATACGGTAAACATGTCCGCATCACGTGTGGCCGCCTCCCGCCGGCCGCGGCGCGGGGGACCGGCCGAGGGGAGGGGCGGGACGGGACACCGCGCTCCGCAGCCCCGGCGGAGCGGGGCCACTTTAAGAGGCCGCCGGGCGCCGCCGCCTCGCCCTGCCCGGCCCGGCGGAGAGCATGCCCGCGGCGCGGTAGGGCGGGCAGCTCCGGCACCATGGGGCTGTGCTACAGCCTGCGCTCCCGCCTGGCCGCCGCGCACCCCTCCGCGCCCTACGGCGGCCGCGGCGGCGAGGCGGACATCCCCCCCTCCGCGGCGGCGGGGGAGCACGGAGACCCGCAGGTGCGGCACCGGCTGCGGCAGGACCTGGTGGCCAAGGAGCGGGCGGACAAGAAGCGGAGCAAGAGCATCGACAAGACGCTGAAGGCGGAGAAGCGGGAGTACAAGCAGACGCACCGGCTGCTGCTGCTCGGTGAGCGAGGGCGGGAGGGGAGCGGC
>JAYKAV010003388.1:326928-351431 GCA_035582835.1 Phoebastria nigripes | reverse complement strand
GGCTGTTGACATAAAGCCACTCACTGGGGCCGCAGGAGAAGGAGAGTTCTTCAAGCTGGCGCGATTTTTCTGTACACAGAAAGGCTAAGTTTTTATACGTGCCTTAATTTTTTGCTGTCGCCTTCTCCGCCTCCCAAAATACACACGGGGGAAGTTTCAGCCTCTAAGGCTGAGGCGTGCTTGATTCATCGCTGCCTTGCGCTCCCGTGCACTAGCACCTGCTTACTGCATGGCGACTGCCCTGGGCTGTGCAGGGTTCCCAGGCAGGAGGTGCTCCTGCACGCTGACAGCTCCGGCACTGGGCTCCCTTCCTGAGGGAAGCCCTAAGGAAAGGCGCCTTCTCTTTACCTACTTGTGTTGTGTCAGGTCTGAGCTTGTCTGTTATGTGACCCCAACGCAAACGGTCATAGAAAGTCAGGTATTGGCCTTCAGGTAAGTCAAAAGGGTTTGGAAATGTTCCTACCCCCCCTTCCCCAGCACACTGCAGGTGGAGCACAGATTTTCCAGCACAAGTGGATTGCTGAACTCTGAACATCTTGGAATAATAGAGAATATTTTCAAATGACTTAAGAGCCCCTGCGGCGTGCGTGGTACCTCATGTGATAAATGGCAAGATTTGGCCCTGATCTTTTYGGTATGTCTTCGTAGCCTGTAATAGAGGAGCTGAATTTTAAGGAGCTTTAGAAAACAATATTGGACATAGTTTTCTGATTCTTAGTGGTAAAAGTTTTTATTCTAGAAATACAGCCTCTTTTGATGTGGTTGTAGCTATACTGATGTGTGTTCATAAAGGTGTGCTTTCTTCTTATGAGAAGGGGGGTGAGCAACACTTGCGTAAAGACTAAAGCTTGTATGCTGTGACTGTATTGGTAAGAAATCACACCTCTAACCAATGTGGCTTTCCTTTCAAGCACAGGCTACGCTGTAGGTATTTTACGGTTTAGGGTTTTTTTAAATGTATTTTGAGTTTGTTCCGTAGTGAACAAGTGCTTGAAGAAGGAGCTGTGAGAATTGTTTTTTCTTTGTAGATTAAATAATTAGGGGGGAAAAAAAACAGTAGGGCTAATTTTGATGTTAATCTGCACGCCTTTAAGTCATAAAGGCTATCTGATAGGCTTCTGTATTTACAGTAGGCAATATTTCAGTTGCCTGTTTTTTTTAATATTGCTTCTAACATGTTGTGCCGCAGGACCGGTTTTTGCAGAAATGCCATTAAACGTTGAGTGGGTTAAACAACATATCTTAGCAGTTTAAAATTATCTATGGTGAAGCCAACAGAGAGAGCATTCTTTGTCGAAGTACTGATTTATAAATCTGATGGATATGAGTCAGTGTTATGCTGGCAGTGGTTTATTATATTTCAGCCTGGACTTGAATAGCAGGAAGTCACTTTTTGGCCCTCTTGTAAATCTTGGGATGCCTAAGAGACCCATTTCCCTGCTCCTTGCACAGGGACTGTCAGTTTTCCAGTTAGCTTCCTTCCCTTGCTGCTTCTCCCCTGCATCCCGCTCTCATTGTTACTTTGTGAATTTTCTATTTCTAAACTGGAATAAGAAGCTGGGGGTGTATTTGGGTATACTTTATGTACATCTGCAGGTATTGCTGCCACAGCTGAGTGTCTCTGTGCTGAGGCTTAAATGCTTATGGGTTGTATGTGCAAATTGTGCAGCACAGTAAAATTGAATGAGGGGGGCAGGAGCATCTAGCTGGCATTTAAAGCTGCAACTGAGTCTTCTTCCAAGGAATAGAGTTAGGGTGGGGGGAAAAAAAAGACTGAAGAAGTGCAGAGCCAGGGATGTCTCCTCGCTTGGGGTTAAAGGCTCGATGGCAAAAGCTGCAATAGGTACTCATGGTTTCTTACTCGTGCTCCCAACTTTTTAGGTTGAGGTGCTCCTGCAGGAGCATATCATTGACGTGGACAGCAAAGGACACCACAGGTGGCTGCTCTTTCTTTGAGAGCAGGAGAATTTAAATGAAATCTGCACTGATGCTTCAGGTCTGGTCTGTCCCCAAGGCTAAATTATTTTTAACATATGGCTGCATTAGCTGATATACTTTCAAAGGCTGAAAAGTTGCGCTGCAAATCTAGAGTGTTTCCTCATATCGCGTGCTCGGCCGTACAGAATACAGGGAGTGCACAAAGTCACAGGTGTCTGTGCCTGCATGTGTTTTGATGTTGTAGTGTATATAACATACCTTACAGCTGTAAGCTCTAGTCTGTTACTCAGAGTGTTACTCAGAGTAGTGCTCTTAAGGACGACCGATGCTTGATGTTCCCATGTTGCAGTTCCTTTTTTGGAAGGAGAAGTTCCTCGCTTTATCGGAGTGCTCAGGGATGTGTGGTGCACAGGTGTAGTTACTCAGTGGATGTCTGTGTGTCCTGTTAACTTGATTTTAGGTCTTTCTCATCATTTTTTTTCAGTCCTTTTTCATCACCGCAGATGCATAAGGTAAATTCCCAATTCCTGAAACTTCTCTTAATTTCAGTAGAGCAAAGACCTTACATCTGCTCTATTTTTGAAGCAATAATCTGACTTTGTACTTGCAGGAGAGTAGTTTTTTGCTTTGTTTTTGTGAAAGGAAAATGCACAATCATCAGGTGTAATCTCGTAGGATTTTGTTTAGTGTACTGTAGAAGTCACAACTTCAAGATTGCGATCATTGTTATGTTGGCAACATGCTGTGAGTTCAGGGTTACTACTGGGTATTGGAGGGTGATTTTCAGTGCGTGGGGTTGTTTTTTGTTTGAGAACAATCCTGGCTCTAAAACTGAAAGTGTGTGCTTATGGGGGAAAGGATTTTAAGCTTTGCCATAAAACAATTCCATTCTGTGTGTGCTTTCTCATTGGTGACGGTAATGTGGGTCTTCCTCTATCTTTTTTTTTTTTTTTTAAAGACTTTAAAGTATAATTCAACTTAAATTGTGTTTTTTATCTTACAACAAATATTATATGAAAACAAAGAATTTTAGTCCTGTCTGAGGGGTTTTAATGCTTTTCATCAGTTAGTATTTTCCAACAAAACCCCACTCTGTCCGAAACTGTTGCTCAGCTCTCCTGGTGTATGTGTTTCTTTACCATGGCCTTCTTCCTCTTCTGTGGTCTGGTTTGCTGTAGGAGAGTGAACTTGGGCTGGTCTCCTCTCGGTGCTTTGCCAGTCTTTGTGTACTTAGTTTTTTCACACTCTCAGGCTGAACTCTTACCCATGTAAAAAGTACTTGTAGCTTATTCCCATATTGAAAAGGAAATGTGGGTATCAATATACCAATATAGATATACGCACTTGTCATCTTAGGTATTTATATTAAACTACAATATATTAAATAATGGCCATTCTGAATCTTACCTACATCAGTGCTTAAGTAAAAATGTTTCTAACAGAAATATTTATATTGGTACAAATATGAATATAGGGCATGCAAATTTGAAGTTTTTATAGGGGGAATATATTATACAGGAAGAAAAACATACTTTAAAAAGCTAGGAAATATCAGCGTGAAGACTAACCACAGTCACCCTCTCTGTGTGTATGCTGCATGGTAAGCCCCTCCATACCATATAATTAAAGACTGTCTTGTATGGTTTACATTGTATTTTTTTTCCACAGGGCTTGTACTTCATTCAGGGCATAAGATGGATGTTGTGCAGTGAATGAGCAGCTATTCAATATTCTTATCCTGCTCATACAATGTGTCACCCTGTGCCCTATTTACGACACAGCAGCCATACCCTGTACTGAATAAAGAACTGTTGAACTCCTCATGGGCTTTTCTGTAGTACTGATCACTGCAGGGACTGGATGCTTCATAAATGTCAGTGCACAGCACTGCTGTGAAATGAGGTGGTATCGTTCTCCTTCTTTCGTGGATGCTGGAGAGGGAAATGCCACGAAAGACTAAAGCTAAAATTGTCCAAAGCTACCACTGATTTTAATGCCCAGTCTTTGTCTAATGCTAATTTTTCTCTGTATTACTCAGCTTTTTTTAATAACAGTTTATGTGTTTAGAGCATGGACCTCATGGTTGTGAACACTCAGCACTTTTGCAAGGTGAGCTTTAGATGCTCTTAAGTGCAATCCAGGGAGCGAGAAGCACAGATGGGCGCCCGCTATGGAAGCTGCGTGCTGCTCGGTCAGCCGTGGTGGCTCTGCAACAGAATGAAGCTGGTCTGGTTCTCTAGGGCAGCATTTAATTCCACAAGATATTCTTTCTCGTGTTGTGATTCCCTGTCTTGCTTGCTTACAGCGAGGTGGTTATCCTGACACTGCTTCTCCTGAGGATCAGGCGGGTGGGGAGGAGAAGACACCCGCTTATAAAGACAGGCATGTGTTCAAGCACTTGACCAAATTCCATCTCATAGGAGCTTGTCGTTGTTGACAATAGTTTCATTCACTTACAACTGATTTGTTTCTTGTGGCCCATGTATTGTGAGCCAGAGGGGGCATAAGCCCCGCAAAAAAGCATGTGATCCTTACTAGAAAGATTGCGTAAAAGATGTACAGAACAGAATAGACTAAAAGTGTAGAGGGAACCTTTATTCTGGCACTTCCTAATTCTTGAGAACAGGATTTTTGAAACCAAATGTCTTATACCAGGTTGGTATTTAATTTCCCCTTTAAGAAAAGCATGAATAGGAAAACCAAGAAATCCTGGGTTCAATCCTAGGGGGTGCTTGTGATGTGAGTATCTTGTAACGGGCTGCTCTGCTGAACAACCTGCCCCCAGCGCACTGCCATAGCAGCTCGCCGGGCAGCAGCACGCGGTTGTTCTCCAAATGGACTGTCATTAGTGGTGAAGGAATTACAATATTTTCCAATAGGGTTCCCAGTAATTACCAGATACTACAAGAACACTTGGACACGGGAATCTCTGTGGTTTCCATCTGCCCAGTACTTTCCAGTGCAGACATGACGATCCTGCTGTGGACACCAGGAGGTGGTATGCTAATTATGGGTCTTCCTTTACGATGAAGAGCCTCTGCAAGACGAGTCCTACTCAGTTCCCACGGCTGTATACAAAATGTGCTCTATGGCATAGAGTGCTGCCTGTTCAGTTGGTAAACAGAGATCTTCTGGGTCTGGAGCATGTTCACCCTGAACAAAAATACCTGGAAAGCTTTGCAGACTTTAACAAGGCTTTACCCACTGTGCGAGCAATGCTGGCTCCAGGACCTGTGATGTGATTTGGTGAACGTTCGCTGAAGCTCAGAGCAGTGTAGTGTCTTCAGCACTGGCACCTCTATGCTTTAGATCACTTAGTAAAGCAGTTTCTCTCCTGCTCCCATTTTAAAATTTCATATAAAGGAGACAGGCAAGCTACTCATCGTTCCCTGCTTTTTTCTTTGTTTTGGTTTTTTGGGGGGGGTTTTGTTTTGTTTTTTCTTTTTTCCTTCAGAGCTCCTGACCTTGATTTTTTTCCTTGTACCACCTCCATGTAAACAAAAAAAATCATTAGCCTCAGGCAGACACATGGCGTGGAGAGCTTCAGCCAGCATATTTGAAGTTTGGCAAAGTTTGAGCTGCTTCAAACAGGGCCTGGCAATGGAAGGTGTCAGGGAACCTACAGCAGCACTGCTATAAAARTGTGATGACGAAGGGCTGCTAATGGATGGCATACTGTATTGATGCTAGGATGATGCTCTCTGTGTAGAGATCCAAACTGCRAAATAATTACTTTCACAGTTACAGCTAATGCTGAAGGGATGCTCTGTACATGTGTAAGCATGGATTTTTGTGGGAGGGGGGTGTGGAATCTGGGGGATCCCCTGATCGCTAGGACCGACCACGGCTGTGCAGTCACACAGCAGCATAAATATACATCATCTCTCCCCTCCCCCAGCATATATACAATCTCTGTGTTAGTGGTAATCTGTATTTTTACTTATTAAATGTCTGGTGGGATAAAGATCATCATCCGTCGCTCTAGAGAAGCCACATTCATGTGTAGCCATGGACCTAATTTCAGAGCTATCGGAGACTTTTTTTTAAAGCTAAAACTCCACSCCAGCGGTGCTCTCTTTTTGACTATTGCTTTTTAGCTGTTCCATCTCTGTTACTCTGAAGGAAGGTAGCAGCTTTGCCTTTCCACCTGTAGAAAGGATGGCTGTTGCACCTACTGGCATCACAAGTAGTGAGTGAGACCACCACATTTCTTGCCTGAAAGAAGTTAAGACTCACCTGGCACGCAAGTTGACTGGAGTCAGAATTTTGTAACTAGGGCAGCTGAGTCCTATGAAGTTTTTCTTTGGGAATGGGAAGAGGTCGGGGAAGAGGGTTTTCAGGTGTGAATGGGTGGCCTGACTTGAAATGGAAATGCAAACTTGTGGAAATATCTATGCGTAGCCTCTGTTTATAGTTACAAAGAGGTTACCTGCTGAGCACAACATCAATTATTAAATGGTGACACTTAGGTCTTACCTGTGCTGTTACATTTGTAACCAGTGGCTGGCATGGTCGGCTGAAACTGCTGCTGGTTTAGGTGCAGCAGGGCTGGCAGAAGCTTGTCGTCCTGTTGCTCAGTCAGCATCATCTGTTTCCAGAGCAGACAAAATGTCTTGATTGCTTCTGTGCAACTGTCAGCTCCTTTCTCCACTGGGACATCTTAAATTGAACTGTCTCCTGTGCAAAGGGTTTCTTGTAGACCTGGCAGTGTCATGGTTGGGAATAGCTGATGGAAAGGACCAGCAGTGAAGAAAGGAGAGGAGGTCTGGACCTGACCTGGTGCTTCTTAAAAGAAAAAATACTCTGGAAATAAATAAAATTTGAAAAAAAAAAAAAAAAAAAAGAGAGGAGACCAAGCATCTCAATGTTATTTATAGTTCAAACTTTACTGCTGTAATAAAGTACGAGCAAACTCCTCCTGTCTGATTCATGAGGCACTTGTAGGCAGCTCCAAGAACTTCACAAGAATGTGGTTCAAATTGTCTCATGTTTCTCAGCATTTATCTCCAATTTACGTGTTGGAGCTGTGTTTGTGTTATCGTATGCAGCCTTAAAGAGGTGTCTGGGCAGCTCAGGCAGGACTGGCAGGTGCCTGAAGGCAGAATATCTGGACTATAGAGAAATTTTGTTTTCCTTCCTTGGGTTGGGTGAAAACCYTGCAGTCAGGGGTAGGGAAGTAGCYTCCAGCTATGACCACTCTGGTTTTCATACCTGATGTCTACCTGTTTTTTTTCTATTAGAAGAATCTAATAATTCCCTATTAACCCTTGTTCTTCATATAGCTTCCTTGGGAAGGAGGGATGAGAGAGATTCAAAAGAGACGTGTAGAATGCCATCCCACCTTGACTCCAGATATACACTACACCTTCATGGTCATGCATGTCATTATTCCTGCAAAAATTTCCATGCAAAACTAGAAGGGCTTGTGCATGTGTTAGGCTACTAGTCTGCCAGTAACATTGCTGAAATATGTGGCTGATGTTTTCATTTTTAACACTTTCAAGTGTTACTGCTAAAAGCATTTGTACTAGCTGGTGGTTTGTTCATGTTCTCCTTTGGCATCTCCTGTAACCTTAAGAGACTTTTGCAGAAAACACTGAATATTTTTGCCCTTTGCAGGGGAAGGGCTTAGGCCCTCTGAGTGTTCCTCATAAATAACTAATCACCTCAACATACTGTTCAGCAGGGTTGGACCTTATAGTAGAAGAGAGATACTGGCGCGTCCATCCTGGCTATAGCATTTCAATCTAAAGGGTGGGCTTCATGGTATTTGCAGGAGCTAATCCCTGTTGCTCTATGCCTAGGTGAGCTGCTTACATGGAAATGGGGGCCACCTTTGCACAAAATTTTGGTGCCTTTCCGGTGCTGTCTGCCCTTGAACAGCCTCATGCAGACAATACCTCGGCTTCTGGAGCTCTACTTGTGCACAGGCGTCTGGCAAGATGCTGGAAAGTGTGTTAGCCAGCAATCCTAGCTTGATCAAAACCTGTAGTGTCAGAAAAAAGGGATTAATAGTCATCCCAACAGAAATGTGGATAGTTTCTTTATGACCATTTTGTGTGCTACGGATACCCAGACGTCTCCGTACGGTGTGTTCACGTTCATTGAGGACAAACCTTGAAGAGCGCAGTTAGTTCTAATTACATGCAGTTCTTCCCTGGCTCCCTTAAATTTGGGAGTGTACTTATTCACAAATATGCATGATTTTATTGAATTGCCTTCTAATTGCTATAATTTAGAAAAGGCAAGAAAAAAAAGCTTGGCAATTCCCTGGAGTGAGGACAACTCAGATACTTGTCATAAGAAAGCCCRGTTACCAGGCATATAAATCCATAATACTTCAGGATTTGGACCTGAAGGATGTGTCTCAAGAAGGGAATTTGAACTCCATGACTTATTCTCATTGTTCCCCTGGTCAATGAAGCATTTGAGGAACAAGCCACTGTATGCTTTATAAATAGCTCAGCTGAAGTTTTCTTTACTTCCTCTAACATGTTCYCTCTGCAAAGAAAATCCACAGTATCTGTCTCTGAGCAGCGTTTTATAAGATTTGCATGTCACTAAAAGGAAACAAAAAAAAAAGATGAATATTCTCTGCATTGAGGAATGTGGGGTGGGTGGGGAAGCCRAGGGTGTCAAACAGATCTCAAAGTTGCTACTATTTTTATTTTGCCCACTGAAGGAAGTGGATGCTGAGGAGGATGGGTCAGTTCCTAACAAGGAATAAGACGCAGTTTTACAATCTACAGTCTTGCTCTGTTTAGCCACTTTAGTCTCTGCTGCAGTGTGTTGGAAGAGGGGGGGAGTGCTGAAATTCCTGGGAAAACACAGATAAATTCTGATTCAAATTGGAGAAAGAGTTGGGGGGGGGGGGGGGTTCCTCCAACTGAAGGACTATTCCTTTGCCTTTTCCCCATCCTAAGAACAATTAAATCTTCTTGCAAGGAGGGATTTGCATATTGAAATCACGGACAACACACCAACCAAACCAACCTGGTGCATCCCATCCCCTGGTATGTCTCCATCCCAGAAGGCTGAGCTTGGCACTAGGCTGTCAGTGTATTCAGCACTATTTTCAGAAACCAAATCCACACGCTTCTACCCCAGCGCAGCTTCACACAAGTTTGTTTGTGCATAGCAACACTGCCACGACTTCGTGACTTTGACCTCAAGGAAGTATATCGGGTTCAGTGGAAAAACAAATGAACGAGGGCCCAACCCCTCGCCCATCCCGTGTGTGTGCCCTGCGTGGGGATGGCATTTATCACAGCGCCAGCGGAAAAGAGCTGTGGGAGCTGCTCGTGGAAATGTCCCCTGCAGCTTCCCCCGTCAACTGAAGGTGATTTATGTGTAAGGTGGAATTCTGCCAGTTTGACGGGAAAAGTGTTTTTATATGGATTTTTATGGAAGAGGCTTTCATTTTAAAGCACAATTTCAGACGTGATCGGAGAGCTTTCTGAGCTCTCGCTGGATCCTCCTGCCCTGGGCTGTCCTGCGCAGTGCTGCCATCCCACCCCTGCGTCCCCACAGTTCTCACCTCTGTACCTACCACAGGCTTCCTCCACATTAAATTATAGGAACACCAACCTAAAATAAGTTGCTTTTAAAAAAAACTAAGGCTTGCATTTTGGGAACAGTCATTGGATTTTGAAAGTCAGCGGTATCTCGACCAAGTGCTGTTACAGACCGCTGACGAGCAGGTTGCATTGCAGAGGAGCTTGTAAGGCGCAGTGCACGTGTGCTGCTCCCTTGGGCCATTCAGCACTGGCTATGGGGCAGTCAGGGCAGCCTGAAACATGAGCCTGAACTATAAATTGTTCCTGTCATGTTGCAGAGATTTTCGATTTCCCTGATATACTGAAACAATTTGGATCATGGTCTTGCTACTGATGAATGTGTGTTGTGTGCCAGCATGTGCAGGAACCAAAGGCTGGTGGAAGGGACTCTCCAGGCTCCAGCTCTACTGTTTATAAGAAAGTTTTAAAGCTTTTCATCGCGGACGAGTTGGCACATGTTTGTGGAGAGCCCAGCTCTGTTTTCTCATCATTGCAAATCAAAATAACCTCAGAATTACATTTTTACTGTTACTCTAAGTGCCCTTTCTCTTTTTGTCAAGGCAAAAAGAGCAGAGTACCCCAGGGATCAGGCTGTCTTCTTCATCCCTGTTGAGTCTGAAGGGGCTCCATCTTCCCCTCCATCTTCCTTTGCACGATGAAAGGAGCCACGAGGCAGTGCAACAACTAGGCTCGCACCTGTCGGTTGAGTAAGTGAGGAGTAGCTATAGGTTTAATCGCAGTGTATGGGTGAGTGCCCTAACTGATGCCTGTGCTACATGTACTCGCTTGGGAACCATTCAGAGAGCACAGCTGCCATCTCCAAGGAAGATATGCTTAGTGTTACTTTGAGCTTCTAATATTGCCTTGCGCTGTAGGAGACAAGTTTCAGGCATCGAAGCAAGGCAACTGCTTTATGTTAGTCCTTTGTGACTCTCTAATTTTGCTTATGGCAGCTTGACTGGGACACTGACAACTGTGCAATCCCGTCACTTACTTTCTCAGAGTTCATGAGCTCCGCTGGCTTCTTGGTGGAGGTAACAAACGGGTTTGAGTCCACGTAGCCTGGAACACAGAGAGCCAGTAGTGGAAACCAGCAGCTGTCTTGCTTGTCTATCCCTGAGCTGTTACAGAACGTGACTGCCCTGTGGCAGTGCCCGGGGAGCGGCTCCGGTCCCCCGGGGCGTGCAGGGCGCGGAGCTCAGGCTGTGCCTGATCAGCAGCTCCGATAGGGAGATGCTGCTGTGGAAATGAGGGGGAAAAAGCACTTTATAGGGTTTGTCCTTCTCTTTCTCAGTGGCACCCTCATCACGCATTACACCACAACCTCTTCCTCTTCCCCTCCCCACCGCCTACCGAACAAAATGTTTAGTATGTGGGCTGTATTTGTTTGGTTTTGGATTTTTCCTGGTTGTTTTCCATGCTGAAATGGCAGGATCGCTGGTTAGCCGGGAGGTTTTCTGGAGCGCTGGGGGATTTGTGGGACTGGGACTTCACAAGGGGAGGAAATGGAGACACTGAGGAGAAGGGCGTGTTATTGTGAGCTGAAAATCTGCATTCAGATTTTGTTTTTTATAAATACCAGTTAAAACTGTCTGCTTGGAAGAAAAATACTGCATAAAATACCCTCTTGATGCTTTCCCTGCCTTATCTCCACACAGGAAATTCACAATTTGATAGACCCGATTTTTCTCTGGTGATTAAAAACATATAACAAATACCTTTTAGACTGTAAAAGCTGAAAGATACTTTCTCCTCTAAGCCTGATTCCTTAACACTACCTGTGCTCTCATTTCTCTCAGCTTCTGTGACGTTTAATCTCTTGTCTGTAGCATTTCATGGTTTTAGGTGGTGAGTGATGCAGGGCTTGATTTGCAGATATTTCAGAAGAATATGTATTTGTTTTTAAAAACACTTCAAATATTCACAAGGAAAATACTCCTCCTTGTCTGTTTTCCCCCAAAACAAAAATTGAGATAAAATTTTAGTGGATAGTCCTTAAACATGCATATCCAAAAGAGCCATGTGCACTGCTTTTGGAAAGTCAGAAGCAATTTGCAGAGGCCTGTTTGATTAGCAAATAGATGAAATGGGTGAAATTTCATTCTTGGCCTTCGGATCAAACCAGGAGTTTCAGTCTTGCAGACTCCATCGCAGTCCCGGCGATTTCAATGGGATTATTCACACGAGCGAGGGCAGTGTCAGCCGTCCCCTCTCAGAGCCCGCGGGAACAGCGAGTCACCTGTGTGCTGCCGTCCCGTCGGCAAGGGGGCAAGGGGACAGTACTCCATCCCCTGGGCAAGGCATGGTGACACAGCATGAAATCGTGCTTAATTCACTTCAGTGCAGAACCAGCCAATTTAGCCTAAGTATCACTATCCGGCCCAAATTGTAGTTTTACTGTATAAAGGAGTTTAAGAAAATGTTATTTGAAACTTTTTCTGCCATTGAATCTTTCTGTATTAAGTTTGAGAATCTGTTGCTCCTAGAAGAGGTCTAAGCAAAAACTAAATACTGCAAAGATATTTACCATTCAGGCTTATTTTGGGAGGGGGATGAGGAAAGGCCTGATAAGTTATGTACTTGACCACATGTAGTTAAAAATATTATTTGGAATATAAACTTCCTTGTCTGAAGACCAGCTTTATGCACAAAGTCAAAAAGCAGTTCTCCTCCTGGCCTCCATAAGTATACGTTAATGCTGCTGAATCCTGGAAATTATGCAGGGCATGCTTTTTAAATGTTGATTTTGACTTCTTGCCTGGGACCAAGTGTAAAGTCTTTCCAAGGAAATACTTAGAAGACTTGCAATGAAACCCAAAAGCTGTTGCCAAACCTTAGTTTTTAGAAAGGGAGTAGGGGGCAATCCAGACTGTTAAAAACTTCCAGTTGTTTGTAATTAAATCCACTTCTTCTGTGCACAATAAACATATACTTAGAAAAAGATCATTTTACATAATACTTATGCGGTTTACTGCTGCTCTTCAGCCGCTAAAAATCAAGCAGTAGGTCTGCTATTTTAGTCTGGAAAGGTTACTGGAAGCTGGGAAGCAGGACTGATGCAGCTGTGCCACCGCAGTGGCACGTATCCATGTATCCAGCGGTGACACGCAAATAGAGCCAGGGAATCCTTTTCTCATCGTGAACCATCTTTCCCACCTCTAACTAGTTGAAGTTTGTTTTGGATTGACAGGGATGGGAATGAAGAAGAGATAAAAATATCCTGTCCGCACGTCCCTCCTCGCCAGCAGCAGCACCACTCATGGCTTCGGTGGAAGCTATGGGATTGCAGGAACTTCTCATCGCACTGCTTGCTTCTTTGAGGGCTGGCAGGAGACAGGACTGCTAAATCCTCACTGCTCTCCCCACCCTGAGGTTGGTCTGCCACAGTTCATTCAAGATCGTTTCAAGTCTGCTGCCATCGTTCATCTGGAGGACGGGACGTGTGGGGTGGAAACACCAGCAGCTCTTGTGGACAGCTGCTCCTCTTCCCAGCTGGCATTCAGGAGATGCCCCTGGGGCTGAAGCAACTGGTAGGTCTGTCAGGAAGCCCAGCACAGATAACACCTTGCTAGGGAACAAAGAGGCCAAAGCTTGAGTGAGATTTTGTACCCCCTTGTGCAGAGAAGGGATGCCACCAGGTTGGGGAATGTGACAGATTCATGATGCCTCTGCTTATGTCCCAGAGAAGGGAGTCAGTTCAGGCTCCAGAGCAGTCCGTCTCTCATCTTTTGTCAGTACTGCAGTCACCTCCAGTTTTGTTGTTATTGTTGCTTAATGCCAAAGATCAAATTCTGTTTGTGTATATACGCGTTTGTTATGGCCACAAAAGTGCCATCACAGCTTTCAGTGTAGGCACCTTGATTTCGCCAAGCAAAGCACCAAAAAGATCTCTGATTTCTAGTTAATGAAGTTGCTTATAAACCCAGATCTTCTCCCTTTGTTCTTTATATGCTGTTTGCTACATGCACAGACACGTAGCCCTAACCAGGAGCTCGAATGAGAGCAGAAGGCTGCTCCCACCAGTGATGGACAAAAACTTTCAGAGCTCTGCCTGGTGCCTGTGACTGTCCTGCCTTAGACCTCTTGCAGGTGGCAGCGCTAGCTGGGGAGGGGACAGCCTGAGTGTGAGTTTATCCAGGAGGTAAATTTTGTATTTACCCTTGGCAAGGATGGGAATTTTTTCTAGGATGGCGTGAAGAAATTGTCAGTTGTTACTAGGCAGGTTGCAGGAGCCTTCGGGTGCTGTGAAAGAATAGACGCAAGGCATGGAAAGAGCAGAGAGGAGCAGCTGAGAGGTATTATCTGATAAGTGACATAAGAGAAGCCATGAAGCCTTGCAGAGCAGATTTGTTAGGATTAGAGATGAAAATCCGTGTTGCTTGCTGAGATTATCCCCCAGCATATGGCAGGGAATGTAACAGAGATGTAGAATTAGCTGCTAATGATCTGGACACCTCTTGAAAACAGATGTTTGTAGTCCTGTATAACTGCACACTGTTTAATTCAGCTGAAATCTGGATTACTCAACAGGCTTGGTGTGGTATTCGAATGCTTAGTATCTTCATTTCCCACTGATCTCTCGCTGGTACAGATCACCTCTTTCTTAGGAATACCGCTGGAGTAATTTTATGTGAAACTGGAATTGAGAATTCAGGAAATCACAATCAGCGGGTGACGGCAGACAGCATTAGCCAAGAGCCAAAGAGGAGGCATGGGGAGCTGTGGTCATCTCTGCGGGCAACCCAGTACGTCTCCATTGCATCACGGTGCTACCCTGCTACTGTTGCTTGAGGATGGGCAGTATTCGTTTGTAGTTTCTTTAGAGGATGACTTATTGGTAGATTTTTATGGCTAACGATGCTGCAGTTGAGGAGAAATTTGCTCATGGGTTTAGGTGTGAATGGCCTGGCTTTTGGAGGCAGAGGTGTAGCGTTAGTGATGCGTGTTTGTTTTTTAGCTGAATACACGTGCATATGTGACAGCGTATTGTCACATGCTGCTCTGGCTGTGGAGGAATGCAGGAGATTTGAGCAAGCCATAAATGAATGGAGGACTTTATCCTTATGCCTACTTTAATACCAAACTATAATTGAGATTTTCATGTGTGCAACGTTAGAAAATTCAACACCATTCCAACAGGAAGAGTTTCTGTCAGTTTTTATCAAGTCTTTGTTAAAGGCTATTTAGTTGGTCCTTATTAAAACCTTTAAGCATCATCAGCTTGAGCATCCACCCATCAGCCACGGATGCTGAACTCCATGTCCCCATTCACAGGTTACAGGCTGGATGAAGGAAGGGAGCAGAGTGTTGTACTGGAGAGAAGAGAGGAGGGAAGCTGTGTCTGCTCTTGCCACCCCTGACAGCTCCTGCTTCCCCCAGGTTCTCCTCCTGGGGCTGTCAGCTGGGGTGGTCACCAGCTTGCTCCTCCACGTGTGCTCAGCATGCCATTAGAAACACGGGGCTTGAGTTACCTGTGGTCTACAGCTTGTGGTCCTGTGAGAAGGGTGATCTCCCCTGAACCACTGCTGATCTCAGTGGGTGTTGTCCATGACTAGTTGGTCTCTGTCTTGTCTACTCCATCTTGTTGTCCCTGTTGGTTTGCCTGCTGCTCCGTTCCCTGGCACGCTTTCCACAGCCGCACTACGTCAGATCTGCTTTCAGAAAAATAAGTTAGCATTTCTGAACCCTTACCGCTGACAGGATGCTTTCTAAAAACTCATCTCACTTTTATTTTAACAAACGCCCTGTCAGAACCTCTTTTTCTACAGCTACTTTGCTCTGGACTCTCAGTTCAYTTTAGGGCTGCTACGTTCAGAGCCTGCTCCCTTCCCTCCTGCTGTCATCAGTACAGAACTGGCACCTAGTGAACAACTTGTCACTGCTGGCTTTTCTGTTGTCCTTTCTATCGTTGTCTTATCTCAGAACTAACTCAGCTGAAGGGGATAAGTGCCTGATTTCCTTTCTGATGCCTTAAACTACACTTCAGGTCCTCTGCATCTCACTCAGCTGTTTCCTAATCGTGGAAATTGCTGAATTCATTGGTACCTCTCTTGCTTCCATGAAGTTTTCTGGGTAACTGTGTCTTCTACCACACGCGCCCAGGGCTGACCAAGACTCGACACTGCTGCACGGGCAAATGCGTAATGCAAAACCCCCTTTGTTACATGTTTCCCATCAGGTAGTTTTGGTACGCCCTTACTCACCCTGACTTTGAGCTGTTGTTCATAAATACCTGACTCATCCTCTCTGAGGTTTCTAACCCAGGGATGTAGTTTCCCCTAGGTTCTCTTTGGGGTCTCTGCATTTACTTAAGCCTTACTTAAGCAAACTGCTCTGATAATGCTTTCGCTATGCTTATATTTCTTTATGTTCAAAATAATGCTTCCTAAGGTCTCTTAATTTACTTACCTCAATTTGCATTATTGGAAGACATCCTCTYGGAGTTGGAAGCCTTTATTGTTCACAGGGGAAAAAAGTTTGTTAGCTGTCAGTTCAGTTCATCTTTTTTCCACCCCTTCCTTCATGTTAAACTTCCTTTCGGACTTAATCTTTTACAGTAAAAGCAAGACCTCAACCTCAGCCCTTCTTTGTAAGTTAGATTCTTTTGACCTGGCGTCATCTTTATTACAAAGCTTCACACGCTGCAGTACAATAATATTTTTCTTGTGGTGCAGTGAACAGCACTGCAGATGCTGTTCCAGATGGGGTCATTTTTTCTCTAAATTAGCAACTGTCTTAATAGATATTTTCTGTGGCTTCCAAACTATGTGGTATTGCTTGAACGAAAATGTAATTCCACTGAGAGATTTCAAATGCAACTTTTGCTGGGCTTCCAGCAACAATTTTTTAAAAATTTATTTGCACAGTCAAAACAAGTTTGCTAGCGTACTGCGTTTGCATTTTGAAGCTGCATCTTTAGAATCAGGTTGAAAATATGAATATTTTCTGGTATATTTTTCTCACAGAACAGAATTTTCATGCAGGCTTATGTATTAATGTAAGGGTTAAACTATGGCAAATGTGTCTTGAAACAATTGAAATATTTCTTTGCATCAAGAGCGGAAAGCCCAGTTCTCTGCCACTGGAGACAGTACACTCATAAGGCTTCATGTCGAACTGGTTAATTTTCTGTCATTTTAAAATAATCATTTGAGAATGCAGTTTTAATTTGGACGACTTGCTTCCAAGTCCAACAGAGTCATTTATTCACTTGAAACGTCCTTGGAGGGGTGAAGAGGACTCTTTTTATACAAATCAGCCATGCTGCGGACTAGCAAGCGAACTCCTTTGGTGGCTGCTTTAGCAAGACGTGAGTGGACTCCCAGGAGCATTTGCTTGAGTTCTCCTTTGTCGCAGACAAACGTGGAAAATGCAGTACATCATGAAAAATCCACCAGGATATACTACAAACTTTAGGATCACAGGCACCTTCTTACAAGTTTAAAGCCCTATGGACAAAACATAAATCAAGAAGCCTCAAAAACTCAGAGTTTCTGAGAATGGCTGGGGAAGTGATCAAGGGACCGGACTGTGACCCCCTGCAATAGCAGGGAAGTTGGTAGGTGAAATATGAGAGAGGGCCAAATGGAAAAGCTGACAACAAGAAACTCTGTTTTGTTTCGTTATTGGTTTTGTTTGTTGTTTTTTTTTTTTAAAAAAAAMCCAACACCTGAACACCTTTGACAAAGACAAATTGTATAGTTCCATATAATCCTAAACCCTAAATTTTTTAACAGTTGCAACAGATCTAACTTGGTAATTGTCTGTCTTTGGGGAATTAGGAGTTCACGCATGCGACCCTGGAAGATGTTGGAGGACACCCATCGAGGTTCGTTAAGAATGGGAAGCGTTCAGTAACCTGACAGGCATACGGCCTGTGGTTTTTTTTGCCACGCTTAACACCAAGGAAAGCTGCCCCTTAAAGAACCTGGAGGGTATGGGAACCCCGCACAGGGTAAGGATACAGTTCTCAGTACAGATGRTTTTGCCTGAGTGAGTGGCAAGAATAATGATATCAGACTGGCATACYGAAAAGCCATGAATGTTGGTGATCGCAAGAAAAGTGAGAATTGGTCTTGTGCCACTGGTAGTCAGTACAGTGCCTAGATGTAGCTACTTTGTGGTTTGTTTTTTTTTTTAATCCCCAGGCTTCAAATAATCTTTGTTAATAATAATAAATAAGCTTTATTATTTACAACAATTTTATACAAATGAGTGATTTTTGTTATATTGAATTGCTCTTTGGTAATCCACAGGATGGTGAAACTTTTTGACTGCTAGAAAGCTCTTATTTAGTTTTCAGAGTATCAGTTTCTAAATAGTTGGATTTAATTTATTCCAGATAAATTCTAAGATTTTTGAATGGTTATTCACCTAATATCATTGGCACGGTCAATAGCTAACTACTGAACTTAAACCTGTGCTGTTTCTAAGTCTTTTAAGATTGTGGRATCTGTCTACTGCTTTTGAGATGGAGAGTTTGCAGTTCGTCCCATATTCTTCTTGTAGCTCTGTGTCCATCCCGGCACATCTGTCCTGAGCCATCAGTACACTCAGGCATTCCCTCTGCTAGGCAGGATTTTTTTTTTTGATGCCAAAACCAAGAAGGACTGGTCCAATTTTTTACAATTTCATCAAGTGAAAGGCCCTGAACCAAGTTCAAGCCTTGCCCCACAGCATCGCAGCGTCTGTGCTTTCGAGGATGGGCAGCTATCGCCCAGCGCGCGATTCACACGCTACGTTTCGGTGAATAGCCTGGTGCAGGGTAGCGTGCTCCAGCTCGCGAGTGATCACAGCAAAAGGCGCTGGGCAAGACCTGATTCTGAGCAAGAATAGCTCTTTGTGTTTGTGCACTCGGAGTCAAGCACGTTTTGTGTTGGAGTACAGAAATGGCTCATCCTTTGACGCTGGAGGCCTGTGAGATGCTGTTGGAGCTATTGTGTTTCAGGAGAAAAAGTGGGATTTTTGTGTAGCTGAAGCGTTGAAGCTGTGCCTGTGGGGTAGGAGGGATCCCTGCCAACTCCCCGTGGGAACAGAGCTGGGAGCGCATTAATTTCTTACGTCTGTGGGGGTGGTTTGGTTCAGTTGAACTCTCCTGTGAAGATGTCGCAAGAAGAGTGCGTGTCTTGGTCATGAGGAATTTGTCCATGTTGCATTATTAGATGAGATTTCTATTTACTTTTTAGCTTTACCCTCCACCTACATCCCACTGTGCATAAAGAAATCCTGCATCTGTCACTTGGGAAGCAGCAGTTTACCAGCGCTTCCCAAAATTCCCTCCAGAAAGAGATTATGTCACATCTGACCCAGATGCTTAYGGAAAACAAAGTGTCTCAGCACAGTGAGTTCTGGGAGAGACCCTCACGCGCAGGAGCCGATCATGGCAGGGAGGATAGTGTTGGGGGAAGAGGGCTTTTCCTTGGGTTAACTCRAGTAACAGCCAAACACTTAGGTTTTAATTAGTAAGGGAGAGCCAAATGCTGGCTGGCCCTATTTCCAAGCTGGGCCTTTCCATTTCTCAAGTGGGAGTGGTGGTTTTGGACCTCTAAAACCTCCCAATATATTTTCTCCTCCTGTCCTCTGATTAAGGATTTGTTTGTTGACACTTCAGTGGGTTGTGGCTCTAATGACAGCCGCCCTCGTGTCAACCAAGACAGAGCTTTTCGCTGTTGATAGTTCCTGGCCTTGTCTCTGCTTCCTAGATGTGGTCTGATAGAGGTTGTAATTGTCTTGTAAGTCATAAGTAGGAATAATTCTTAGTACAAAAGTTAATTAAGTGGATTTTTGTATTTCTCCAACTGTCCCCTGTGCATATCTGTGGACCAGACAATGCTATGCAGATCGCTTTGTCAGGCATTTCTTTTAATAGCTTGTCTGCAAAAAGCAGATGCGTAGGATGAAACAGAAGGCTCCTACTTGCTCAATAAACGTTTAAAAAGTTAGCTCTGGACATATTTTAAGATAACTTTTCAATGGAAAATAACTGACTGAACCTACCATGGTAGTGTTTCCAGTGAACTAAATGTGGTATAAAGTTCACATTTACATTTCTTTTTATAGCTCAGAGGGTCTCATCTTAAAGGGGTTTTAATAGGTGCCAAATGTTCTCAATATCTGTCAAGGTCAATTATAGATGAGGTTTTTTTGGGTTGGTTTTTTTTTTTTTTGCATGGAGCAGGAAACATGAAGCATCTTACTGGAATTGTTCCTAGAAGGTTTGAACTTAGCAGATGTATGAGGTTTTCGTATGTCTTGGTAAAATGCTAAGTCTGAAGCTCAGCAAATTACTATGCTGGCTGTTAACAGAAGATTCTAGCTATGCTGGTTTGGCAGGAAAAGATATGAGATTGAAAGATTTCCACCCCCACCAAATGGAGATCTCTTGGTAGGTAACTGATCCCAGGGAGCAGCTCGGCTGTCAGTCTGCCCGCCGTCTCAAGTCGCATTGAGCCTTCTCGAGGGCTTCAGCAAGCCAAAACTCAAGGGTAAAATGTGCTCCTCTGGTTTCCAGCTATAAACATGGAGTTCAATATCATGTCACAACTAGAAGAACTGTTAAAATTGGACATGTGCTGTTTGTTATTATTTTTAGAGCTTAACTCTTACTCTTAACTAATCACAGAACGCTACAGAAAAAAGGATTCATTCATTTGCAGATAAAGTACTGAGTTACTTTGCGCTCTATTCTTTGTTTCCTTATCTTTTCTTGACAAATGTGGATTTTAGGGCATCTTTCTTCAATTTCTTTCCCTTTATGAAGTTTGTCCCTGCCTTTTTTACACTTGCAGATGATTTTTGACATATAAGCAGTAGTCCTTACATTAATGTATTTTTATAGGACTGATGCTGTAGTTGTCTCTAATCTTTGGCAAAACAGTCTGCATACTTCAGGATGTGTGGTCAAGCACACCTGCTTTACGATATTTCTGCTTTCTCAAAATTAAGGTCAGGCATTTTCTGAAACACTGACAAGGATGTTTTTAATATTAAATTCTTAAGGACACGGACAACTGTTGAATAAAATGATGGGGAAATACAGTGCTGCAGGAATATTAAAAAAAGTTGTGAAAGTTCTTTTCAGTCTTCACTGTTTCCCTTTACTCTTTCTCTGTTAAGCAGTCGGTATCAGATGTAAAATGTCAGTTTTCTCCACCCCAATATTTTTTTTTTGAGACAACCATGTAATTAATAAACTACTACAATGAAAAATATTGAGCATACGGCTCAAAATTGAGAAAGAGAACAAAATATGGAAGTCCTGTGATTAAAAAAGGATGTTATCAAATGCAGCGTTGCATTGGCAGAACTTCTGAAGAGAGAGTTTTCTCAGGCTGGCAAGTTGTAACTTCAGGCAAAAGACTGTATTTCCTCCAGCCTGTTTCACACCGGAGCAGGAAAAAAATGGGGGACTAGTTACGTTAATTCAGAAAAAGCTGAAACATTACCATAACCCATGGAGAATATAGGTGTCCATGACTCAACACTGGAGGTAGATGTGCACTTGGGGTAGAATCTGAAGAAAACGGTCACTGATATGGGCGGACCTTGGATCTGGCGCTGAGCATCCCAGACTGCACGTCAGCATCCTGCGGGACCTGGCTCCTGCAAGAAGGAAGGTGGGAAGGATGCAGTGGAGGATGTAGCAGGTGGAAGGTGCAGGAGGGATGTGGGTTTATATGTGAGGGCCAAGAAGCCTTTGCAGGGGAGATGCTATTAAAGGCCAGGGAAAATGGAGCAAAACAGTGTAATCAGTCTGCCCATAAAGGACTACAGCAACTCATGTATCTCCCTTAAGAGAAAGTGGTGTTTGCATCTTCACCCCCAACTTTTTTTTTTTTTGTTAGTTCTGTAAACAGATATGATTTCTCACCTTCTCATTTCACCCAGAGCAAATAAATTATACTAAAAAAAAAAAATTCTGAATTAAACTGTTTTCTTGTCCTCCTTCCACTTTATCACTTTGTGCAAATATTTGAAAGGATAACTAGGTGCTAACCTTGAATGTTAAATGTTGGTCCTAACTTCTGCTCATTGTTTACCAAAATAGTAGGGCCACTATGTAACAGCAATAGTATAAGTAAGTGTCAACACGGGTCACTGATATTTTAACAGAAGACTTTTAATTCATAATAAAACTAAGTAGAGGTTTTTAGGGTGAGTTAAATTTATTGCAGCAGCGCCCTCAAGTGCTGCGACACTTTAAAGGTCTGGTGGCGTCTATCCCACAGGACACTGGGGGTCTGTTTGCTGGGACTTGATTCTTTAGCATGTTCAGCCCAGTAAAAGCATATAAATTATTTTGGTGTAATTTTGAGTGCTCACACAAATCTGTGAGACTATTTAAGTTAATAATAGTATGAAGGGAAGAGTGCTGGTTTGGGAGTTTCTTTTTTAATTGCTCTGTGGTAAGGAAGGTGTTGTCAGGACCAGTTTGGTTAGAAGTGATGGTAGGAGTCCTGGGCAGAGGAGCTTTCAGGTCAGTGATGGGCCAGGTCCTGCAGAGGATGCCAGTTTGTAGTTTGGGATGCTCAGTGCCAGCAGAGCCCAGTGCATAGCTTTATAAACTGTTCTTCAGCTCCCATGGACCTTGCTTAGTTTAGGCTGTGGTGATAACGGAGCAGAATCTTCTCTGGTGTGACTCATTACCTTAATGAAGAATTTGTCTGGATTTAGACGTGGTATTCATTTGGTACTGGGATAACCATGTCTGGTAGGCTGTGGACCAGTACACTTATTTGTAATGGTATAAACTGTATGGACATAACTATGGCAGTATAAAGCAACTGTGGTCTGCTAAAGGTGTTACAGCATCCTAAACATACTGGCATCATTACAGTTGTGCAAGGAGCCTGTGGCCCCTGTACTCACGGGACTGCGGTTTTGCCAGCAGAATTCCAGCTCTCCTTGAGGCAGCTGCTGGAGAGAGCCCAGGTTGCAAGCCCGCTCTTCAACTTCTGAGCCACAGTCACTTCCAAAATTGCAGCATCTATTTTAACTGTCTGACAAAGCTGGCTGTGTGATTTCCTCCATTCTCTAGAATTCCCTTCTGTTAAGCTCTCCACCTCTTGCCTCCCAGCACATATGATCAAAGCAGGTCAAGTCATCTTTGTTCAAAAGCAGAATCTCCAAGTGATACCAGTGTGTCTGGAGAATCAAATTTAGCACGAGAGAATGATTCCACGGGGGTAATGCAATCATAGTAACTAATAATTACCTGGATCCACAAAATGAACTTTTGAGGCATTGCTGAGAGCAGAAGGCATCAATTACAACACTTTCCTTTGTAAAAATAATGCCCTTTCTTCCTAATTCTTAAGGATTATTTTTGTAAAGATACTTCAAAGTCTCTRTTTTATACTCTTTGCATATACTATTCAAATGTGTATTTTAAAGTGTCCTTTTGTGTGGGTTTCTCCGGATCCAGAGGGAATAGCAATTGCGATAGTGATAGCAATCTGTGGAATGAAGAATTGTAACATTTGGGCCATACCCACTCTTAATACTTGAGTCCTGAATGAGTATTTCTAGAATAAAACAGGAAGAAAATAAGAGGTCAGGGGGAAGATAATTTAGAAGTCATTCAATTGTTTGACTGATGAGAAAAATAAAATAGTGACACATCTTTAAAATAAACAGATATAAAGGTCAATGGCCATCTGGAGATTCAGTAGCCCAGGATCACTTGGGCTTTTTTTGGCCACTTAAGCAAGGAAGTTTTAAAGCCTTTGGCCCAAGTGCTGCTCTCCGCTACACACGTGGGGTTTCACACAACTCCTTCATTAGGTGACCTGGGGCTGGTTTTGATTTGCACGAAGCAAAAATGACTGCTTTTCTTTYGCTGGAAGTTTTATCGCTCTGGAGCAGTGCTGTGAAGAGTTGAGTTACTTGGTTCAGTCCCTATTACAGCTGCCTTGGTGCTCCCTGGTACAGGCCGGGGGAAGATGCTCCTAATTACTACAGGTAGATTTCCMCCCTCCCCAGGTGAGACACCCCAGACTCCTTAGGTTTTTCTGGACCAAAACACAAGGGCAATGTGTGAAATACTGCATGTTACATGTCTGTAGGCAGGCATAAAAGATGGTGAGCTTTGTATTCATGGGAAAGCTGTTGTCTCTTAATTGCCTCTTTTTCCCCAGCATAATTTATTTTTTTCAGTGTAGAGGACTTATCTACATATACAACTTTATTTCTGTTTTATTACATTCTAATCCATTTAAGGAGCAAGATGACTCCATTCCAGAAGGAATTATCCTAGAATAAATACGGCCTCATACAAAGCTGGGTTTTTGCTGCTATCACACCCAGTGTGGTTCATGGYGACCAGCCTGCCTGTTTGTCTCCATACCCTGCACAGCTCTGGGATTGTTCTCCCTGGATGTCCCCCTGCCACTTGAATTCTGGCATGCAGTTAAATGCACCATAGTGGTCACGGTTTCATATACCTTGAATCCCTAATCCTGTCCTACATGACCACAGCTAGAGATGCTGGATTTCTAGTCTTTTTCTGAAGGTGAAATGCCCAGTCACATCTTAGCAGGGGACGCTGGACTGTGACATCTGGAAGCAGCAATAGCAAATCTAAAGGGGCACTCCCCGGTCAGGAGCTTTGGCAGAAATGTGGAAGTGCTTCAGGGCAGAAACAGTTTCCAAGAACATCTTCCAGGGTGGATGCATGTTATTAAGAACTGGAGCATATTTTCACAAGAGATACACGTTCCCTTTTCTCCTCCCCTTTGCTTCTGCCAGGCTGGAGTTGGATATTTGCAAGACATTGAGTGATGAGATCTCTACAACACTACTCTTTAATATAGCAAACCCCAAGCCAGGCACTCTTGACACCAGAAATGGCCATGAGACCTGTGTTGGAGCCCATGTAGTTCTGCTGCAGAGGACACCAACAAACATCACGCCCTGTATTACAGCATTGCAGGGACAACTTGCATTGGCTCTTTGTTCTCTTTGCACCTGCTCTACTATCGCCCTCCAAAAAGGAGGGGGGAAAAAAAGGGG
>JAYKAV010003388.1:293070-326872 GCA_035582835.1 Phoebastria nigripes | reverse complement strand
AAAAAAAAGAAGTGGCACTTAATGAATACTTGGCAAACCTCCAAGGGGAACATGACCAGAGAGTTTGTTTTTGCTAACAGAAGAGGGGGCCAAAGCTGCAAGGACTGAGGGTGGGTGTCAGGGTTTCAGGTTAAGAAAGGAAGAGGGTGAAAATGGGAAGGAGCCAGGGAAGGGAAGGAGCAGAGAAAAGGACTGAGGGGGTTTGCAAGCTTGTGTGGCTGGGAGGCAGTTGAAAATGGAGACTTGCTCAGGGCTCAGCCCGAGGAGTGGGCTGGGAGGGAGAGGAGCTCCTGGCTGGAGAGGACAAGGCAGGCAGCTGGCTTTGCAAAGTGCGTAGGGCAGGAGTACCAGGGAGGCTGTGGTCCAGGAGCCTACACCAGGTGGGATAAAGACCTGCTGGCTCAGGGTTTAGAGATGCATTCAGAAGAAAGATGTCAGTACTGGAAAAGCTTGTTGCATTTTGTAGCTGCCCAACCCAGCTGGGTCCTTTTGGTTAAAAACCTGGGTCTCTGGGTGCACAGGACAAACCTCTCCAAGCAGCATTCTGTGTGTGAGAGCGGGGGGCCAGTCAGCCTGCCCAGGGAAGCTGGGGCCGTGCCTGCCCAGCTCTGGGGTATGGCTGCCACCGTCCTCTGGCTACGGTTTTTACATCTGCAAAGGGTTATTATTTGCAACTCAGTTGGAAAAAAAGAAAGTTCCTCGAGCTATACTTTGCCTTAATAATAATATCAATTTCTGTAATGTTACTGCACAAGCATTTATTCATAGCTTGGGTGAAGTTGTACTTTTTTGTCTCTGTCTTGCTTCTGCTTTTGAAACCCGGGGGCCTAAAGCTTCCATGGCAGATTCAGGCCTTTTGCAGAGATTTCCACTCTCTGCCTGGTTAGAAAGTACTCCCAGCCCTTGGCCTGAACTCTTTCTCTTGCTCAGAAAAATATTTTGCACAGCAACCACAACAGGACAGGTTTCTCACGGCAGGTTTGTCCAGGGATGCTTACATCTTCCTGTGTCTTCTGAATGCATGCTTGACTGTCATTCTGCAGCAACTCAGTGAAGACTGAAAGAAAGGATAATCTGGATTTCTTGCAAACACAGAGACAGTTACAACGCTGATAGCAATGTGGCAGCGAAGTTTCCATTTCCCTGCTTAAAGCATCTCCTCCCAGAAAGGCATTTGCAGAACCACTGCTGCATTCTCCTATTAATGACTTTCAGGATCATGGTTTTCAGTGATTTTGCTTCTAGCCTTTCTGAAAGCAGCCTGAAAATGGCACTTGATTGCTAATGTCAGATCATGGGAGGTGGTTAGTGTGAACACCTATCTGTGGCAGGCATCTAAAAGCTAGTGGAAATTGGTAGAAACCTGTATATTACAGTAAAAATTTTATAATGCATACAATGAGCACAGCTCCAAGAAGAGCCTGACCAGCTTGCTGCACGTCTGTTTTGGTGATACGTGAAATTTTGGAAAGTCACCAGTACACATAGACGCTTTTTGTTCCTGTATAAACAAAGCAATGTGAGTGTATACGTGGTAGAGCTACAGAGGGAAAATACAGCCTGAAAACTCTTGTGCAGACAAGACATGAGGTGATGTGATTTCCCACTGAGAAGCCAAAATCAAGAATAATACCAGAAAAGCAATTGAAACGGGGGCATTAGGAGGAATAAATTTAGGTAATGATGTTGCCAACTGTTAGAATCATTTTTTCTCTGGGGTCCCACCATGGTTATTACTTTTTTCCTCAGAGCTACAATCTGTGGAGCGCTGGCACTGAACTTCTGCTGTCAGTCCAAACAAACCACATTTTCTCGCTCTTAAGAGTACTGAGAAACGTTTCAAGTGTACCCGAAAGACTTATAACTGGAAGGTATATTTTCCTTTAAAGTCTCATAACTTTAGGAGGGTTTGACCCCTTATTTTTAAGTGGCTGGGATTTGCACATTTGTGATAAATTGCACTAAAATACTGTTGTTCGCTGGTGGTGGTGTTTTTTGTTGCCACTGCTCGGTGATGCATAAGTTGTCATCCTGCCTCTGAACCAGGATTCTTTGTTTCGGTAACAAGAGAGTAAAGCGAGGAAACCTGTGCTTCCAAGAGAGGAAATTCTAAAACTCCGAAGCGTGTCGGTATTAGATGGGAGGTGGCATTAGTGTGGCACCTGGTTTCCCTAAGCGCGAAGGTGTGGCTTCCACTGAACCGGGCGCTGCGCCTCACCCTTGGGACTTCATTTTAGTCCCGCAGCTCTTTCTGCTGCACATGCAGTTTGTGAGTCCTGCACAGGTGCTAATGGAAATTTTTCACATTGGATTCAGAAGGCATTAGTAACAGTGAAGGAATAAATCCCACATTGTTAAAATCTCCTGCATGAATAATTATTGCAGATAACACTGTGTATTTATGTCTTTGCCAGTTGTGGTGCCACTTGTAGACCAACTCCTAGAGCTGACTCTAGCATCGCCCTTGAGCCGGCTCCATCCCCTCTCCACCCCCAAACCCAAGAACCACATCTAGAGTTGTCTGGAGTCAAACCAGGAGCCGTTTCCAGCATCATTTCTAGAGCCACCTCTAAAGCCACATCTGGAGTAGTTTCCAGCGTCCACCTCTGAGTGCAACTCTAAAGTCATTTCCAGAGCAACCTTCAGACCTGCCCCTGGGTCCGGGTCTGCAGTTGCTCCCACCGCTCCTCTAGAGTGAATTAACGTGGTGATCACGTATGGAGCCAAGCTGGAGCTGCCTCTGGAGCCCCCCGTTTGCTGTATGCCAGGCGAGGTCCTGCCCTGCGCTGGGGCTGCCTGCCAGTCCCCAACCACCTCTGCTTTCCGTGCTGCCTTCCTCGTTGTACATTTTTCAAGCATGCCAAGAAGGGCATGGGGCAGCCTGCATGGGTTACTGTCTTTTTTTTCTTTTTCTTTTTTTTTTTTTCCCCCGTCCCTTATCCTGATCTCCCCTGGAAGCAGCAGTCATTTCAATGCGTGCTTTGTGGAAGCAGAGCTGTCTGAGCCCTTTAAGCGGGAGATGAGCTCAGGTAGAAGGAACGCAAAGAGCTCCTTTCATCAGCCAGGGCCCCGCCAGCGGCTTCGGGGCATGTCCGGCCAGTTATAAATGGATCATGTGTTGCTATTTTTAGCCAAGAGAGGATTGTAAATATAAAAGGGTATAAAGTGCAAAACTTAGCAACAGTGGCGTTTGTTTGCTTTTTCTTTTTTCCTTTTTTTTTTTTTTTTTCCCCTCCCCGTTGGCAGGAATGTGTTTGGAGAGGAATGAAGTTAAAGCAGGAGATTTGCTGGGTGATCGCCTTCGGACTTTGCACTGCATGCAACTTTTTTTTTTAATATATATATATATGTGTATATATGTATGTATATGTATCTCCGTGCAAAGGAGGGGCAGGAGGAGGGTAGTACGGGCTTTTCTGATACTGTTCAAAGAGATCCAAAAGTGCAGCCTGACATGAAATGCAAGCGCTGGAGGGAGAAGCGGGGGGAGCGAGCGGGCCGTGCGTGCAGGGAGGACGGGGGGAGCGGGGGCCGTGGCGGCGGATGGGACCGGGGTGGGATGGGGGGAGCGGGGGGTGACGGGGAGAAGCGGAGCCCTGCCTGCATGGGGACAGAGTTCAGCGAATGGAAAACACTGACATGGGTAAAAATAGTAACAGCGGGGTTAAAAATAGCATCTGGTGAAATAAATGTGCAGTAACTTCTGAAACCCTCTTGGGAACTTTTCCCTTCTGATCTGCTTCTGCCCTGCTCCCTGTTCCTTCTCGAGCAAGAAATCCCAAAGCAAACCCCTCTGCAGATTGAAAACATTAAAGCAGCACCCTGCACACTGCAGAGGATGAGCTTTGGTTACTTTTTGACGGTTTTATGGATTTTTTTTTTTGTTTGTTTGTTYGCTGAAACTTTGTGCCAGAGAGGGGGAACAAATTCCTCTTCTGCTGAGCCTCTCGCATAGTCCTGGGACAGACCAGTTAGACGGTCCTTGGGGTTGTTTCTCACTTTTTTTCCCTTCCTTTTCACCTTTGTGGTGTGGTGGTGGGGTTTTTTTTGTCTTTTTTTTTTTTTTTTTTTTTTTTTTTTTTTTTTGGATGGTGGTGTTCTTGCTTTGGTTTTTGAGACCCTCTTGTCGCTTCTAGGAGTGCAGACTTCAGTGCTGTCGTCCTGCTCCGGCCCCTCAGCCCTGGCAGCAGCAAACCCAGCAGGCAGACGGATGACAAACCTTCCGCCGATGTGCGGAGCTGCGGCTCAGGGGCAGCGGCCAGCCCGGGGGTGTCGGGGAGCACCGGGGCTCCCCGCAGAGGAGAAGGTGCAGGCTGTTCTCCAGGGGACGGCAGGATGGCAAAGGGAGGGAGCAGCGAACTGGGCGATAGGAAAGGACGGAGAGACCTTGAGTAGCTTGTTCTGTGGAGCAAAGGGTGGGCTGGTCCCTTCTTTTAGTGGGGCTGAAGATGCTGAGGGCTCCGGGCGTGACGGTGGGGCCAGGAGGGGGTCTGGGAGGAGGAGAGGCTGCTGGGGGTGGGATGGGCAGGGGTGCAGGGGAGATGCTTAGGAGGGCTTGCAGAAATCTCCTTAGAGATCTTTTTGCAGCTCTGGCTATAAACTTGGCTTGTTTTGACTGGACTAGATAACTGAGGCAGAAGCAATTGTTGTGACAGGCAGGCAGACCTGGTTCCTGAAGCTGCCCCACCACAGGATAGGGACAAACAGAAGGGTCCTGTAGTTTAGAGGCAATTACAATTTTAATCAGATTTTTTTTTTTTTTTTTTTTTTTAAACTAAGCAGCTGAAACTTTCCACCTGGCTCTTTATCGCCCAGGTTAAAGGCACTGGGTGTTTCAGGGGTGCATTTTGTAATGTCTCCTCTCTGGTTAGTTATCTTTACTGGCTTGGGATGGAGGAAATGTCCTGGCAGGGTTGGCAGCCTGGACTGGGCGCAGTGCTGCGGGCTGTGCCCAGCCTCCTCTGCGCCCTGAGCAGAGCTGTGCAGAATAGCCTGACCTGCCCATGGAACCCGGGTGTTTGTATGCTCCTCGGCTAATAAACATGAAAAACAAACAYGATAAATGAGATTACGTGAGTTTCTGTATCGAGACATTACTGATGCATCTGGAAATCAGTGGTTTTAAAAGGCAGGTTGATGCCTCCCCCTTTTTTCAGGTCTGGTGTTAGCCTCCAAGGTGGTTGCAAGCACTTCTGCCATGGCTGGAGGTGAAGGGGGAGGGCATTTTATCTGGCAAAGTGAGAAAGGAGGCGAATGTCCTTAATTGTATTTAGCAAGCTAAGCCCTGAGCATTTAATTACTTTTTTTTTTTTTTTTTTTTAAGGATTGGACATTCCACAGCTTGTTTCTCTAGATCATTTTAAATTAGTTTTGATGTTTAAATATACTTCATATGAAGCCTGTCTAAATCCTTTAACCAGTATATTTTTGAAAGCACAAATATGCTTTCATTTGATAGAGTAGCTAAAAAAAATACTTCTGTATATGAGCAAAGCTGTTTTGTTTTTAAATTAGGTTGTTCATATCCTTCTAATTTGATCATTTCATATTTGATTCAGCACATAAAAACGATGCAGAAACTCCTGTTATGAATCTAAACTGAACATTCATTTTCATATCAAAATATTATTATAGAAAAATATTAGTCATTCGTCTTGGCATAGTAAGCAAAGAAACATGTGGATGTGTTAATTTATTCCAGACCCAGCAAAGAGGGATAGTTTATATAAGTAAAATAAATAATTCTTGCCTATTTAATAATTGGATCACTTTAACAATAGTTGACTAATAGTCAGATGTCTGAAACACATCTTGCCTGTTTCTGTTCTTTAGGGAATTTAACACTTAAAGAGTGTTTTTTCCAGGAATTGTCATTTTTAAATTGTTACCTTTTTACATACTTAATATTTGTTGCCCTCCATAATTTATTAAGTCAGAACTAGGAGCAAACAGTTCAAATGTAGTTGAAATTAATCCCTTGGGAGTCTGCAAAGAGATTAAACTGAGATGATAAATCTTGTGAAGGCGTTTAAGAGTTATTTTAAAAGTGTATTATTTTACTGTCTAGCATAGGTAAAAAAGATTTTGATTCTCAGAAATAGTGATGCACTGGTTAGTCATTTATTGTTTTTGATTGTGTTAATGGATTGTTGAATTATATATGTTTAATTCCAAATTGCATTGGTGGTACAGGAGTGAAAGTAAAAAAAGTTAAAAACATTTTCTCACTACTGTAGTATAAATATGTCTACCTATAGCATATGAAATTCCTGTATTTCTACATACGGCTCTGCTAACTTGTTAGTTGTTAAATTGTTAGCATTGCCGTTCGAGTTATTTTGCTCCTGTTCATAACTGCTTTAACATTTTGTTATGTTTTCCCAACTTTGAGAACGCAGGTGGCATGTCTCTTCATGTTGGTAATTGATAACAGCTAGCTAAGATTAACTCCTAGGATTATGTTGTTTTAGATAACAAAATTCCACAATTGTATTTTTTCATTTGCCTGAGCTTTAAAGAAATCAGTCCTGTGATTGTTACTTGTAAGTAATAAAATTTAACCCCCCTCCTGCCAACGGTGTGGTGGTGAGGATATTGTATATAGAGTGCAAACATACACAGTAAGTACTTAAACACTCATGGGTATTTTTACCACCCTCTAAAATAATAAAAAATATATAAGAATCTAGAGTGCAGTAATAACTTACCATTTTATTTGAAAGGGATAACTTATATTATTAAAATGTCAGATAAACTGTATTTGTTTTATATAGAGAATATATTAGAGAGTTTTGAGAACATGTAAAATATTAGTAATTTTTTGACAATGTCAAGATAGAATATCTCTGGAAAGTCACAGCTGAGGTCTTGCATTCCTTGTTTGTTCAGAATGATTTTTACAGAAGTAGAATTTTTGGATGCATGGAATTCAATACTGTTCTCTAGAAACATAACAGAAGAATTACATTTTGTTAGAAAAAATTAAGACAGTAATTGCAAAGCAAAAAATCTCTAAAAAGAAGATAATTACCGTTTTTCCTGGTAAACTTGTCCTATTGCATGTTATTATAGTAAGGACATAAAGGTGGGGGGAAGTTTTGAATCAATCTTTTTGATACTTGCATTTTTCCTTGGAACCTGCCCCCCTCTCCTTATATTTAATGCATTGAGTTCAAGATGGCATAAATAAAATTTGATAATTTAAATTATTGGATGTTTCTTCCTCATATTATAGTCACAAATTTATACATAGATGAATAAGATGGATATAGTTAATGTTTTTCATAATTTTGATGTAGTTTTTAAAATGAATTTAGAGTTGGTCCAATTTTTCATGTAAATAGTTTTACATGATTATCAGATTAGTATACTTAATTTTGTCAGCATTACTATAAACTCAGTATTAAAAGGCATGGAGACGCATGAAGCTGCTTTACATGTATTTGGCGATTATTCTGTGCATTTATACTGGCTCAGTGCTAAGGAGTCAGCTTTGTCCGAAATGTGAACTGTAACCGTAGCATTAAACATGCAATTGCAACATCTATATTTAAAGGAAAAGTAGGGAATTTGATAGCAGCAACCATGATTAGAAATTTAGAAATCTTAAATGATGGGAGAAAGTAATACCGAATAATTTGGTTTTTAACTCTAAAAATAAAATGAAAATTCCTAAATCTTGGTGAAAAGAGAATTTTTAGCATTTTTCTAGATACTAAAAAATGAGCACAAGGAAAACTAGTATTCTGAGAAGCTGTAGCATGGCATTTCTAAATAAAAGAAGGAATGCAATTAGTGAGATACTAATTATGACATTTGTTATTGATCCTTAGTGGTTTTTTYCCCTAGGGAAAGTTAGTTAATTAAAGCAAGGAAAATGCTGAGGGTCTTTGGTGAGAGAACAGGAACCCAGCTCACTCTTACAATTCAAATAGTAAACCCCACCAAAGAGTGTCTCAAGCAGAAGACTCGCAGCTCGTGGGAACGGCCTCTGCCAGGAGCTCGCTGGGGATCTGCTCGCACTTCCCCAACCTCTGCGCTTCTCTTTCCTGTGTGCAATAGCAGGAGCAGACATTTAAATTACTTCTTATTACAAGGGAGCACATTAACATCAGGAGGCCACACTGGATGACTACATGTGTGACTGGTTTAGCAATGATTTTGATTATCTATAGCTATCTGGCAATACTAGACCTGCTAAACTCTAGTCCCTTTCTATTTATTTGAATGTATTTTTTATCATTTTCTTGAGTGCGAGATGTAGGGAAAAGGAAGCTTGGCAAAAAACCTCAGAGTATTGACTTGCTGTTTGCATATTTGGGAAGGATTCCCTTTGAAATATTCCTAAGGCTTTAGAAAACTGGAAAGGAAAAAGAAACATATTACAGTAAAACCACTGATGTAATTAACATTTCCTAAAGTGATGCAAGGCTTTCAGTTACCTAAATAGTTTGTTTCCATGTTAATAACAAAACTGAGAGAGATTACCAACCTACAATTTTAATTTTTTCTGTCAGATCGTGCCGGTTCTGTTACTGTACTGAGATACTAGTTTTAATTGTTGAAGTCTTTTCTCTTGCTCACTAGCTCTGCAGCTCTAACCCCTGCCACACAGCTCGTTTGGTCGACGGAGAGCTGCCGGTGGGTCTCCTTCCACGGGGCAGGTCTGAGAAACCTGCAGAATATAAAATGTGTATTGGGACGCTCAAAAGTCATGTGTGATTGATTTGCTTGATTTTTAACGACTGTGRAAAAAAAATAATATGTAGTCATGATTATGTAGTGATTAATAGTGCTGACCCGGAATTTTTAAATTTTTTTTCCCCTCTGCAAATCCCTCGCAGTCAGAAGTACGTAGCCAGGTATCCAGCGCATACCACTGGTATCTTAAAAAAATCACCTCTCAAAGATCTCTCCCTTAGGCAGTGTGTAGCTGCCAAAACAGACTCCTGCCGAGTATCAAAGGGCATCCCCTGCAAAGAAACCAGGTTTCTCCCAGCAGTTTTGGCAGAGCAGCTGTCTGGCATAACCAGAGCTGCAGCTGGATAGTCCCAGCCCTGCTCATCCTGCTTTTTTTGTAAGGAGTTTATAAACACACACTGCTGCTCATACAGTTATCCGGAGTTACGATTTTGTGAGGAGATAGGCTGGTTGGTTGAGTCAAAAGTACTAAATGCAACGTGCGTTACCAAACCTGCAGAAGAAACTGTTCCCAGTGAAAACTCTCCAGCTGCCGGCAGTGGCCCTGGCTGCTCCGCCGCGGTCACTGGCACTGGTCTCTCTGCGCTTTCTATACATTCAAAACAATGGAATATTCCCAAAAAACACTGACAGCTGCCGCCAGCGGTTCAGAGGGAGCCCCTGCCGTGGTCCTTTGCCCTCCGTCGGGGGCTCTGCAGCCACGAGGTCTGCAGCAACGTGCTTGCTCAAATGCTTTCACGCAGCCCGAGGGAGCCRTCTGTTAGCGCTCATCCTACAAACGGCCACTCTCGGGGTTTCATGCATCACGCATGAGCATTAAAACTTGGCCCAGCAGGGTCCCTCAACCCGGCGCAGGGCTCTCGAGTGGAGCTCAGGAGCCCGACTGGCCCCAGGGAGCCTCCGAAGGGAGTAAAGCCCAAGCCCAGAGGAGGATGCAGATGCTTAGACCTCGGTGTCAGCTCTGCTTTAGGCACAAGAGTAATGCATGTACAAATGCAACTTTAGATAGAAGGATCGGAAAAATGTACTAGCTTTATTGTTATGGGTTCAGTCAAGCCGGCAAGTGAACCCAGTACAGAAATAATGTGGCCGCAGACTTCTTGCAAAGCGGTGTCACCCCAGACCACTCAAGGGAGCACCCATACTTTCTACTGAGCGCGGACRAAGCAGCAGGCAGGGTTTGTAAGGCTCCAGCTCCTCTTCTGCGCGCTGCCCGSGGAGCGAGCCGATGCTGGTACAACAGCGGCAGGTCAGCTTTCCCATATATGGGAAAACCCTGCTCTAATTTTTAAAGCTCTGTGTTGTGGCAGTGCTGAATATGGGAATTTTATAAGCAAAGCTGAATGCTTGTTATGTTCATTTGTATGCCAGTATCTGGAACACTGTCGTTGTGGTCCCTGCTGCAAGGTATGCTTGTAGCCCTTATGCAGGCAGGTTCCCAGCATTTCCCCACCTATTTAGAATTTTCTAATAGAAGGGTGAACCAGCAATATGGCACAGGGGAAGGCATGATGCTGACATGCTCTAGAAAAGCAAATGACCGGAGGGCCCCATGCACGGGACATTTTGCACTGATAGTTTGGTGAGGTAGCCAGTAGAGGATAAGGATGGGCATTGCAGCAGTAAATGTGCTGGTTCAGAGGCATTATTTATTAATACGTATTATTTGGATTTACACTGAGCTCATCCCTATACTAATCTGAATGCTTTACTCTTATCCAAGCCATTGCAGGCTGCCCGTACAGCGAGTAGACAACCAGCCTGTCGTTTCTGTAATTCTTGTAATCTAATTACTGCCTGCCAGAGCAGCGAGTAACTTCTGCTAAAAATCCATGATGTGCTGCCTTGATGCAGATGTCTGATCTGGAGTAAGGATCAGCCAAAAATTTACTGAGGGCTCCTGGGTGTATCAGGAGGCTGAGGTGCCTCTGGGACTGTGGCCATGGTTGAATTTTTCTCTTGGTTGGTGTTCACCTGTGCGTGACTCTTACCTACAGCAATTAAAAGGCTGAAGAAAATGGGAAGGAAACAACCGTGTCTACCTCTAGGACAAGGTAGCTGCTTTGTCCTGTGGGCAAATAGTTGTATGAAAGAGGCTCCCGCCCTGGCAGCCCGGGACGGGCAGACCTCCCCTCCAGGCACTGCTTAGCATTTTGGGTGCTCTAAATCTACTCATTTGGGTTTTTTGTTTGTTTGCTTTTAAGGAAAAAATAGAACATTAATTATTATTTGTAAAGGGCTAGATTCTCACTACAGAACAGCCCAAGTAAAGTTAAATCATACAGTAGTTACTTTGCTTAAAATATTAAGCAAAGTTTGCAGCCATTGCCCTGCTGACCACTATTTTTGAGCCAGCAAGTGTTCAGAAGTGCCTGGAGGTGCTGTTTGTGGCTCCCCTGATGTTTATCCATTGATTTGGGGTGGCAATGAAAACTCTCCTTTGATGCAAGCCTGACTAGTCCAGCAACAGAAGTGCCAGCATGAGCAGGATGTGAATCTAGAAATTTTTTTTTTTATGAACTTGTTTAAAACCAGCCATTTTGCAGCCCTTCCAAAAAGAAACCAGAAATGAAACCCACGCTGGCAATTCCTTGCGTGGCCCGGGTCACTGCTGGTTATTCCYACCACGTGCCCTGTTTTAGGGGCAGCACCTGTGAGAATGTGCCATTTTCTCAGTAGCTGGAGAGGAAAACATTACAGGTACTTGCTGGCTGGAAAAGAAAGATGCAGCAAGCAGCAGCTAGTTGCAAAATAGCCGCTTTAAAGCAGAAGCTGCCTGGCTCTGCCAAAGCTGAAGGGCCAGCCCCAGAATGGAATGCTTATAAAAATAAGATGGTAACCATGCAGCAGAGAAGGAGTAGAGACCAGGAAGTTTCAGTGTTACATACAACATGATACTCTGCTTGGAAAAATATTGTCACAATTATAGAGATATGGGCATGGATCCATCGTTGAAAGGCATAACCCAGTACCTATCATTAGGGTGATTTTAATCTCTCATTTCCAATTTTATCTGTGGAAGAAACTCTTTTTGGCTTGAAAATTCTCATGTGAAACGTTGAGCCAAAGGAGATGTGTCTCGTCTGGGGAAAAGTTTGAAGTAATTGGTTAAGGCTGGTTTTGAATTATAGAGGGGGAGAAGTTTGCCTTATACCATTTCAAAACATAACAGTATATTGATTTATTTAAAAATTTACAGGATGATGGATTTATTTTAGTTTAACCATGTTGATATTTATTTGATGGTTTGGATTTTCAACAAAATGAAAGAAAGTGCTCCTTTCATGCAACCTGATGGGGAAATAAAAACAAGACAGCGACATTTGAAAACATGAATGCTGCAGCTCCTCGGTCATCCTGAATAACAGTGGGATATCTTGATTTTCAATACTTGAGAAATCTTGCAGTCTGTACAAAGAAGGTTTTTCTCCTTTGTATTTTTTTTTAATAGCGGAACCTGATTTCTGTCATCTTGGTTTAAAAGACAGGCTACTCCTTGAGCTCTAGTTACATCCAGAGAGACAAGCTTCTGCTGGGACAGGGGCTGTAGATATGCAAGAACTACGGTAAACTCTCTGACTTCGTTCTCCTTCAGGAGTCGCAGAGATGCTTCAATAAGCCAATGCGGGGCACTGGGGAAGGGAGAAATCTCATCAGAGAAGGAGTGCTGGACTGACACTTCTCCTATTTGTGCTATCAAATGGGAAGATGCTAAATTCTAGCACTCCTCCGGGTTTAAAAATTATTTAAGAACATATAGTCAAAGCGCTAGAGAGAAGGTGTAACTAAAATTCCTGCTAGCCCCAAATCTTATAAATTTGGAAAAAAATGCTAAAGCCCTATTTAAGTACTCTCTGTCTTGCTGTCTTGCTTTCTCTTCTTCTCTTCCCCCCCTCCTCGTGGAGCATCAGAACAACAACATAGACACTGAATTTTCATCTTTACCCGTTAAAGGCTACTTCAACAAAAAAATCACTTTCTGGCTTTATAACGAAGATGTCACTGCTGAAAAGTGAGCTGGTGTGCCTTCTTTTGAGCTGTCGGTTTATAGGCAAGCTGTACCTTCTTGTGGTGTCCTGGCAAGAAATTAATAAATTACAGACACTTAACCACTCTTCTTCTCGTTACAAATGCGTAACAGCCTTTTCAATCAGAGAAATGTGTTCACATAATAACTTAGCCTATAGAATATTATTCCAACAATTAATTTACTTTCCTTGCTTTTTTGCTCTTATCTTACCACAGTGGGGACAGAGTGGTTCATATCTTGGGTATTTAGTTGCAGGGCAGGCAGTTTGTGTGTAGGTGGGGGGGTATTCCACATGCATTTTCCCACATTTTGTGCATTGTCTTGAACTTTCAACCCTCTTAGCCTGGTCTTCAATGGAGCACGTGGACCCGAAGTGAAATCACCCTACGGGCCGGTACTTTGGTTATTTGTGTTATGTCAGGCTCTATCAGTGTCTGTAAAAAATGCTTTTCCAGCTCTGCATGGGGTGCTGTGTCTGTTATGCTGGAGGTTTTGCAAATCCTACCAGGGCTAGAAAGCACTGAGAGGAGACCCAGCCCTTGACTGCACTATTTGGGTCCAACCCTCCCCTTTTGCAGCCCCGGCGTTTGATACACGTACTGGTTTATATCACAGCCCCAGACCCTGCTCTGGTTCTGTTGCAAAAATTTTCCRCTCCTGCTGTCCTCTTATCTTTAATAGATAATGCTTTGAAAGCATTTTATGAGAAAGACCTTGGCTGACGTGATTCACCTCAGCAAGCAGTGAACGTGTGTGTRTRTATATATATATGTCACCTTTATGAGGTCTACCAAGACACTCTGTGGGCACTCAAAGGTGGTGCTTCTGTCAAAGATGTTGGTGTTTACTTTACAAGCAAGGCAAAACTCTTTAGAACCAGCAAAACCTAGGTCTAACAAAAATAGTTTAAGTAAACAAAGATGTTTCTCTTTTGAGAGGAGGTAGATGTGCCTGTGTAAGGACATGATCCCTATGGAGTCTGCCCCACCACAGAGTATAAATAAAAAAATAAATCCACAGTGGAAAATAAAAAAAAAAATCAGCTTTGTTGCACTTCCTTTTCAAGCATCTCATCATTAGGACATGGTTGGTTGGTGTATGCTGGCTGCTGCCTGACGGTGTTTCCCCGATAGCATTTTCCTTACTAGATGTCTTGAAGAACAACAGCAGATTCCTCCTCTACATGTGTGGCCAAAGAATTTCGGTTTTCCACCAAAATTAAATGGGGGCACGTATAACTTCATTACATGAGCGGGAGCGGGTCGTGTACAGCAACGTTGCAGAGCGTCCCCCTCCCCGTCACCTTAGCCTCGGTAAATCTCTGCCTGCATTGAACCGATGGGATATCTCAACCTTTTTTTATAGATGTAGTTGAAGGCAGGTGACCTTTGTTATTTAGCAGCTGCTAATTATTGTCTTCCGCTCCACCTCGGTATCACCTGTACTTCCAGGAAAAATATGAAAACATTTTGAAGCATGCAGGATGGAGGTCATCTTTCAGAGGCATCCTACAAAGTTTCTTTCCTTGGGAAAGGATTTGTTTCTTGTTAGGAAGCTTGTGGCTCTACTTAAACTTTGTTTGTAGTCCATAAAAAGGAAGATGCTGTAGCCTAACTGCATAGCCTGTTTTGTATTGCTTGAAAACAAGTTGTTTTCCCTTGACCTTGGTGGGAGTTTGGATGAAGTTGCAGCAAAGGAATATAGCTTAAAATATAGGGTAGGTGAGGATGTCTGCCCCCTTTTAAATCTATGCTAACCAATAAGCTTAAGTAACTTCATAAGAAGTTATTTCAGAAGGAACCTGAACAGTGGAGAGGACTGGTATTTTAATTTTAATAGATTATGATCGTTTGTCTAGGCAGAAAATTTAATTCATTTCTGCGTCAAGCTGTATTTTTGGCTTATAAGACTTAATGCCTTTAAAAAACACTGGTCTTGATTTAAAGACTTTGAGATGTAATATAAATACTTTGAAATGCAGACAACAACATTATGTTATTTAAAAAAAGTAACAGAAAAATGTAATATCTGTGATACTATCAGCATGCCAGATATCATACCACCTGAAACTTCTTGGGAGGTTTTCTTACAGCCCTGTTAGCTCAGACCCTGTGTGGATCAACTTTTGCACATTTTTCAAGTCAGCAAGACTGCAAACAAGGATTTAGAGACTGTAAAGTAGTAAAATTGCAAAGGAGAGACACTGGAGTTGGAGAAAAGGGACTGTGCTATTTAGTTTCTTTTTCTTGGCGTTATTTAGACTCCCAAATGACAAAGTTTCTAGTTTTCTAGCACAAAGGAGGCCTCATGCTGTTCAGGATCTGCTGTAAAGTTCTAGTACAGATCATTCTGTATCCCAAACAATTTATCTCGTTCAATGATATTTTTATTTCACAGCTACAGTTTATAGACCCTAGTCTAATAGATGGTATTTTTGGAAACCTCCCATTTCTCTAACAATAAAAGCCAGGATGGACTATCAGCTTCCTTTTAGATTTTCCTGAATTCTCTCCCATTAAATCAATAACATTATTTTTTTTAAATTAAACTTTCTTTTGCTTTTAAGGAGAAAGACTAAAAAGGAAAAATTAAAATTTATTTAAAACAAATACTGAGGCATAAAAAAGATATACAGCATTAATTTCAAATAAGTTAAATAATCTGGGTGGGTTTTGTTACAACATTTACATCATAATAAAATGTAATTTTAATCGCAGGAATGTAACTGATTTACAACATATACTGTGAATACTAGAAGTAAATGTGAGCATGCTGTTGTAACTTTTAGTTTGTGCACATCAGTCTCACGTCTTAAATCCGAGCTGTTGGGAGAGGGACCGGGAGACTGGAGAGAGAGAATCAGATCAAAAAACTTTTTGACAAATGGACTTCCAGAAAATAACAAAATGCTACCTCCATTTTTGACTGGACCCAACTACCTGAAAGGAGCTTTATGCACGTAATCAGTCGCAGTAGCACTTTCATTTCTGTCACAGAGGTCTAAATAAATGAATTGGCCATCTGCAATTAATTCGCATTGTACAAATAGTTTGAAGACTGAGTCGTCTGTCTTCCGAACAGAACAATCTATTTTTAGCTTTTCAAGCAAGCCTGTTTTGTGTTCTTTGTAGAGTCAGCGACATTCTTTCAATTTTTCAGCTTAATTAACACAAAAGAAATTGTAATCTGAGAAGGCAGCAGAAACAAGAACCCCCTGAAAACCATGAATTTGCAAGAAAGGAGAAGATGGCAGCTTTGGAAAAGATAGCTGGCAAAAAGAAAGAAAAAAAAAGTTCAGAGCCGTTTGTGGGATTTTGGCTGGATACTATATAGGCTAAATTTGTACATACAGTTTGTTGATTTACAGTGAATGCTCACAGGTCTTGCAACTAATTTTGGATTCTTTATTCTGAAAATGATGAGGGCCACAGAAAGAACATTTTCACGGGAGATAACTACTACAACAGAAGAATACTTGTGAATAAAGCAGCTTTCTGTAGAATTACGTACACACGTCTGGCCTGGGTGTGAACGTTGGTSTGTGCTCCCTGGATGGTTGAGGGAACAGCGAATCCCCTCCGGATGGACTCTGTGTGCTTCCAGTTGTGGGTAAATCCTTATTTCAAGCTCAGATATAATCATACAGATATAGTTTTTATTAGAATCACGCCCTGGGAAATGCAAAAATATCCATGCATCACAAGATGTATTCTGCACTACGTTAGCTAGAAGATTTGTAGTGATCATTTGAGGAAAGGAAGGCACAGCTTATTGTTCAGAGGGGTTCAAGTTAAAATGTTAGTTCTAGGTACAAAAAAAGGAAGTGAAAAGCTGAATAACCAACAGAATACCAACTGCAATCAGTGAACATTCAGAAATAGTACTTTGAAATAACAACAAGATTTCTGTGCCTGCTGGCAGGTGCTTTTCTGTTTAGATATACTAAATATACAGCATTAGCATTTGCTGTGCATTAATATTATGCATGCATAGCATGTAAGCTTCCCAATTAAATATCTTCCCAAGTATCTGTTTGTGGGTGCTTGTTTGAAATACGCAGACAGAAGGAGGAGCAGCCATAAACACTCAGCCTCCCCTCTTTGAATCCAGGCAAAGATCTCGAAAGCCTGAAGTACAACTCCAGAAAGCACGCGGGGTCATCGGCAGCCCCACTCAGCTGGTGGCCACTGCAGCACAGGGACTGGGAACACGTATTCCTGCAACAACTGGTGCGACTGTAGCCTTACGTTTCTGAGTCACTTGCACCATCTTTTAAAAATAAAATGTAGATCCTAAGTCATATAACGTGGAGTATTTAGAGGCATTTAGTTGCCTAAAAATACAGCAAAGTTCCTAATGGGATTCTTTTTCAAATACCATGGTAGGTATGGCAAATAGATCCAGCTGGAAGCCCTTTCGGAGGTCTACCTGCATCTTTGGTACAAAGGTACCTTTTGAAATCTGGTCTCCAGGTACTTTTGAAAACTGTTCCCCAACGGATTTCACCAACCCAGCCATACTGAGTATCAACTTAATCTGGTTCCTTCCCAATACTTGYGYATGATGAAGTCGTATCACACAGTACAGAAAAAATGKGCAGAAAAAGGGTTTGTTTAACAAGCTGAATTTAGTTCCCAGAACTGTAAGTACCTTCAAGTGTATCAAATTAAAGTAGAAGCCGTGACTGACTTCTGATTAAAATACAATTCTTCAGTTTGTTGCAGAAATGGGCTCCTGCAGGATGCCACCGACTTCTCTAGCTCTAACCAGTTTTGCAATAACAGAGCCTCACCTCTTAAAATAAGTGCTGGGGGAGATTCCTTTCACTGCCAAGGGCTTATAAGACTGTATCCTCTTTTTCCTTCACTGTAGAAACAGGCTCTATTTTCCATCTGTAAATGAAAAGTGCAGCTGAGCAGTTAGGGGGGAGGAGGAGGAACATCAAGAAACAATAAGAAAGTTATAAAGCTGTTGCAAAGCCCCTGTGAAGGATTAAGAAGGTGTGTAACTGGTGTGTGAAATCAACTGGCAATGACGCTGAAAATCAAAGGGAATCGTGAGCAGTGGTGGGACAGTTGGTTTGCTCACCTAGAAACTCAGGAAACCCGAGTACGGTAACCCATAGCAGTTTCTTTAAAACCTGTATCTCACTCGTTTTAACTTTAAGGTCTTCACAGTGCCAGATTTTATATGCAATTCTAATTACAGGTAGTATGAAAGCTGCTGATCAAYGCTGAAAGTTCGTGATGAATATTAAATACTACAAAAAAATCAGTTTGCATGCTTTTGCATGAATTTGCACTGTRAATTTGCCCCACACAATGCTAGAGAAGGTAGAGGAAAATGAATGCTAGTATCATCTTTTTTGGTATCTACAAGCAGGCAGAAGAAAGTAACAGGCACAACTAATCAATGAACTGGGATTTAATTATTATTTGAATTTTACTTGCAGAAGTTTTCCATTCTGGGCAATATGCAGGCATGCCTTTTGTGTCTAAGGGCTAAATATACTACTAATATGTTAATAAGTGTTCACTGCTTTGATTTTTATAAAGATTTGTGGGTATTCGTTAAACAATTTCAGTGCATTAAAAACAACAAGATAGATTTCTGTGATCTCCATACTCTTAAAGTTAAATTTTTGGGTCTTTGTTTAAGGAAAAGTAGATTTAATTCTTAAGGTATAGTTAAATACAGTAACAAAACAGGAAATATGTCCTAAAGTATGTTTGTTTTAAGCCCCGTAAGAAAGTCTATTTAAGGATTCTTCTGTAAGGATGTAAATTCTGAAATACCTATTTAGTGTAACAGTTGTAAAATATGTGAGGTAGTCAATCATACCTTTGGCTTTTATACCCAGCCAGGTTACCTGCCAACATAAACAAAGACTTAAAGGCTTATTTTTTAGACATTTCAGACAGAATCCAGTGTAAATCTTTCACTTAATCCATAATATCCTAAATATTAATAAAGTATTTCTGAAAGTAATCAACCAAAATTGTCATTTCTAAAGACAGCATGAAGGTATCTTCCACTTTGTCCATTTTATTCTCGCATGCTCGTCTCTTAGAAGAAATAAAACATTTCCTTTTTTTTTAATGCAAGGCATAATTTGTTGATCATTTCTTTAAAAGGTCTGCACCCAATATATTCTCTGTTGAGTCATAAGTCAAGTCTGTAGACCACTGCATTGTTAAATAACAGTAAGTATTCTTTGCTGCTGAACCACCCATGGGAAGGATAGATCAGCACCCGGACTGTGGGCACTGAGCGCTCCAGCAAGTAGAGGGACAAAGTACTCCATGCCCTTAAGGATTCAAGAGAATTGTTTAGGTAATTGGCTGTCCACAGCCCTTCTCCATACTGTTAGCCCTGAAAATATCCTCCTCAACAGAAGTGAAGAGACATATTCTTAAACCTCTGTCATCAGCTGGAAACTAACCTTCTTGCACAAGGAGTTCTGCAACAGGCTTCTTCCCACAGACGGCAGATTCAGCAGCAGTGTCAAGGACCGTGTAACAGGCAAATTGCAACTACTCTTTAGAAGTTGGCTGGCCCACTTTCCATGAGGAATGGCCAGAAATCAAAGCTGGATAGTGTTGTTCAGCTGTCCCATCCATTTGCGTTCTTTACTCCCTACCGGTGGTCTTCCCTACACCTCTTCAGGGACTCTGGCAKGAGTCCCTTATCTCTTTGCTTTACATGCAAGCCACACAAGAGGTCCTTCAAGAATATTGAGAAGAGGTTTCACTGCTCGGCGTTTTTGGGTTTTGTTTCATTTTCTTCACAGACGTTACCCTGTTATGGCATCTCATGTAAATATGAAGGCAGTCGTCATGTACCATATGCACGATGAATCAGATACCTTCACGATGTATTCAACATAATGCATCCATTTGGCATAGATAGCCTTCTCATCTAGGAGGCTGGACAAGCAGACCAATGGTATTTATGCATATAGTTTGTTCTGCACGTCCTCAGTGGCCCTTTGGTCAGCTAATACCTGAAAAAACCACAAATGTATGGTATCGTTTGTTCAGTTGATGCTCCTCACTGTACTGAGAGGATACTACTTGCTGGTCTCCATCAGTGTGAGCCACATCAAAACATAGATGAAGTACTCCAGCTTCTAGCCCTCCAGCAGTAAGTAGCTGTGGTGCTTCACTGTTTGATCTGTAGACGGTGCTGACTCCATGGCTCATTCTCTGTTCCACGCTTCATAGTCCTTGATAGGAGCTTCTAGTTGTAATTTAAGGTTGTCTTCACTGCTTTCATCTGTCTTGCAGAAAGCAGGGGGGAACATCCATGTTCATGAAAAGGAATCACAGAAGGGTCACCAGGTCTTTTCCTGTTCTTCCTCCTCCTCTCCCTACTTTACGGATGCTTACTGCCAGTGTAAAACACAAAGATGCTTTTTCTACGACAAATAAGGAGTGAGGGGCCATGTCAAGCAAAAGCTGTGGGTCTAACTAAGCATAGCACAAATCCCTGGTTCAGGACTTGGAACTCAGCCTCCTGTTCTCTTATCGAGGACTTGTCTGTTCTAATAATCAAAACTGAAAGGGCCTGGCCTTTTAAGGGAGGGAGGAACCTAAGTATTTGTGGCTTACATTGATTTTGATGGGAGTTGTGGCTGCTTGGCTGTTCTAAAGTATTTTATCCTAGCTGCCATAGTTGCTTCATGAGGCTCCCTCATTTCACACTGAGCAGTCCCAGGAGAGCAAGACAAAATGTCCATAATTTACGGAGTTCTGGATAAGTGATATGCTAGTCGGAGATCTATATGTTTAGGACCTTAATACTCTAAGTATGCATTTTCATAAGTGTAACAGAGTAACTTTTCACGTCATAGTAAGTAACAGACCTTTCTGCCAAGAAGGAATTGCGGTTTCCTCACAATATATTGCAATGTTGCTGCAAAGCCCATCAGACAGTAGAGGGAGCACAAGTTAACAGTCACTTTTCCCAGTGCCATGGGATAGCAGCACTAATTGTAGGTAAAACAGCTAACAGAAATGGAAGAAAGAAGTAGAAGGGTGAAAGCTGTGTTGGTTAGTAGTATACTGGAAGTGGATGAAAGGGCTGGAGGGAACAGGTTAAATGCCTGAGTATTAGGGAATGAGGAGCTAAATATGGCATCTTAATACGGCACCTGGCAAGAGGCCAGATCTGTTAGTTCGTAGATCTTAACCTGCTTCCAATAGTTGGGTTTGAGCAGGATTAAAAACCAGGAGGGGAGTTTTTTTGGGTTCTGGTTTCGACAGCGATGGAATCTCTGAAGAGCAATTTCAGTGCTGTGGCATCCAAACCCAAATTCTCGTCTTGTGGGACCTTAGGATCCAAGCCGCAACCCAGCGTCGTTTCTTCAGTCCATCTGTAGCAAACATTTGATAACTATGCTCTACAAAATAATTTGTGTGCAGCTACAAAATGTAGTTAGGTGATCGTGGCTCTCTGGAAGTAAAACATAACACTGACAACTGATGTTCATATCAAGAATAGTGTGCGAATTGAACTTCTACGCCTGGTTTAAAAAATGTAGCATCTCCAAGGTGTAATTTTCTTATGCTCTGCATTAGACATGTTTAGGTTATGCAGTACCAGAGCTAGGACAAGTTGCTAAAATACAAGGTTTCTTCGGAATCAGCTGCTTTAATGACTTTGTTATAACTGAGGATATAAATGAGAGTAACATTTATATAACAGACTTTCCAGTATAAAAGCCAATGTCTGTTGGCTATAAACACTCAGAAAGCTTTAACATGAAAAATTATAACAATCAGGGGTTAGATGTTACATTTAGAGAAAATGTAGGGTGAGATGCATGAATCTACTGCTTTTTTCATCGCCTTTTTCCAAGTCGAATGACTTGAGCTGAAGTTAACTTTTTACTACTTAAGAAGATTATATGGTTCATAGAAAAATAATTCAAAGTGCTTAATTTTTAAAGCTTTTTTAATAAGAAAACTTCAAAGAGGTTCATTTTAGAGTAGGATTCAAGTAATGTAGGTAAGGTAGTTAAATATTCCCTCACTGAAATGTAGTTTGAAAAATAGACTTTCATGGCACCTATACAAGTATTTCTATAGATTCTTATCTGTAAGAACCGCAACATATTTCTTTTTTTTAATTAAAGATCATTATAATTGCTAATGTATGATTGTTTGGGGGCATATGTGAGTCAAACTGTGGTTTTGAGAACACAATTTTTGAGAACACCTTAACCTTCACTGAATCCTTCGCCCTGTGCTGTAATGTCTGTGCTGAATTAAAATATAGGCTCGTGTTGGAGATGCCCTATGTCCTTGCCAAGGAGAGGAGCACCTCCAAGAGGACAAATGAGAAAGCTGGGAATCATTCAGAATAACTGAGGAACAAAATTTTGTAAGACAGTGACCATTTTGCAGAGAAGCTGATTAGCAGTTTGGGAAAGGAACAAAACAAAGAACCTTGAAACCAAAGCAAAGGGGCAGAAGAGGGGTTCAAATTATTTAGGGAAGAGACACTCTCTCACAAAGAAGCAAAACTTTCTAGAGAGAGCAGAGGCAGACTCATTGCTGCTAGAAATGGCATAATCAAACCAAGAGGTGAATTCAAGCCTGTTTGGTTTTTTCCATGTATTTGTTCCTTGATTATGTGTTTTTGTTAGCTTTTTATTGGGGTTTTTTTTGGGGGGGGGAGGGGGGGGTTAAGACTTAGGTCTCTATGATTAAGAGGTTCCTTTGCTAAGCCTATATTGCTTTCTTTCATAGTCCTTTAAGGATACTACTGGAAAACCAGAGTTTCTCACAGCTGATACACCCTAGGATAATGTGCCAAAAGAACTGTCTCCAGAAAATTGTTCCACAAGTGTTGATGTGTCCAGATAGTGGCTTACACCATGGAGTGCTCTTCAGCTCGGGTCTTCAAAGCTAGTCAGTAGTGATTCATTCACGATGTATATCTGTCTAGACATGAGAACTTGATGCAATAAAAAGGTTTCTTACTCGAGTATTAAGAGACTGTAACAATTACATAATTGTTACTAGGGCAGGAGGTCTCAAGTCATGGTAGATTATTACTGTCATGTCTTGCCCCATCTTCTTCTCTGCATGCAGACCAGTTTGGAGTGTTTGGATGCAGCCGGTGAATCTATGTGCTTCTACTACCTCTCACCTGAGTCGTTTGCTCCTGCTTACAGGTTTCACATTGATGCTTCTGTAAAGAGACCTCCTGTAGGACGCTCTTTGGGGCAGCGAGATCCTGCAGTCCATTTTCTTAGCCAGTGAAAGCACTGCTTCAGCGCTTCACATTCTTAATTTCATAATATAATCTCAGTTTCAACTCTCTGGTAACGGGAATTCCTTTATTCATCCTTAGGCGAGGAATTTCTCAGCCTTTTTAACTTTACTCTTAAACAGTACTAAGCATATACAGATCACTGAAAAACAGCATTCTTGCAAGTCTTTACTGCACAGTTTGATCTTGTAGCTCATGTGTCGTAGATTGGGTCACTATCCCTATGCCCATCAGCTCTTCATGCCTTCCCTCTGATTAGCTTGGCCAGCGTGGGCTGATGCAGTCCCTTTCGTAGAGAGTCTGAAGTCTATTCTTTCTAGCCCCCTTTCTTCCCTCCAAGCCAGCTTTTAGGGTGGAGAAGAACTTATTCTTCTTACTTCTAGGGTGAAAGCTGGGAGACGGTCTGTGCTGGTAGATCATGGTGGCTCTGTTTCTGCTTTGTGGCCATCGTCGTTCAGCTGGGTACGGAGTTTCTCCAGCAACATGAATGCTTTGATCCACCATGGAGGGTATGATACCAAATAAATGTAAACAAACCTTATAGCCAAGATGATGTTCCCAAAATAAAACGGGGTTATCATTTTGATGGAGAACTATTTTTGGTGTGTCACAATTGCCTTGGTCCCTTTTGCCTGCCAGAACTGTGAGTTTATAAACTCCCTCACTAGTTTCCTCACTCAAGGAAAGCAAAACCAGGAAGCTTAAACTCCATTTTTCTTTCAAATTAATATTAATGGCAAACGTTATGAGGTACTTGCTCAGCTGTGTAATAATACACATGTCCATTCATGAGAGGGTCCAGACAGAACAGAGGATTAGGAATACAGAATTTAAGACTGAATTTGAAAAGGCAGCACAGGAACTTCAGGCCCCAAAATATCCTCTGAAAGTTTGGCTGTATTTCACGCTGTCGGCCAGGATTCTCCTTACAGCACCACGATATTCATAATAAAGAAATAAATTAAATCCACCCTTTCCTGTATGCCTCACAACACACAGCACTGTGCATGCTCAGCACATGTGTAGTTTTGATAAAGAGACATTATCGAGCCTGAAATCATTTTAAACAAAACAAATAATGTGGCTGCCCAGCACTTCCTCTGGAAGTAGTTCCTTGGACAAATCTTCCTTAACTCTCACATGTATGGAGTTAGTATATATATCCCTCAGTAACACCAATTCATAGAAAGAATTTTTCAGAATAAATGAACGGCTGTGTATTTTATATATAGGGTGTGAAATGCAGCCATGCAGGAGGGCCCTGCCTTCAGCCTGGGATTGCCGGTGCCAGGAGGGACCCGGCATCTTCCAGGTGCCCCACAGCACCGGGCAGGYGGGGGGAACAGGTGCCCCCGTGCCATCACCCAGGGCTGCTGGCTGAGGGCAGGGCAGGTTACCAGTCACCCTTCTTGTTTATGGGCTGGCAGAGGAGCTGCAGCTTGAAGGAGGCAGCGGTGGTGGTAGCGGGGTGAAAGCCATTGGATCCCCTGCCCCTTGCAGCATCCCTGGATCCTTGGCCGTTCTGAGGGCCAGGTGGCTTTCCATCAAAGCCCTTCTGCTGTCATAGCTATGATCCCAGTGAGCAAAGGGGAGGGGGGCTCTCCACGTGCAGCGTTGCAGTCGTCATTCACGCCGGGCTTGCGGGGAGCGCAGTCCCTCGGGGCTGACACCCGGCAAGCGGGTAGCAGCCTCCAAGGCTGGTTCAGGTCCCAGGGGTGGAGCGTGCTCCTCGCCTCCGAGGACCGGGGGCTCAGCCGCACCGCTTGCTCTCTGTTTACATAGCGTAGACTAAGCTGTAAAAAGCCGATTGCTTCAGAAGCGAATAGGTCACTCTTAGACAAGAGAGCATGCACAGAGCAATGGAAAAACAAATTCGTTATTGTAACACCAAAGCATAAAGCAAACCTGGAGGTGACCTGCAAAAGAACACAGCACCGGGTTTCTGCCCTGTTTGGTGCTTTATGGTTACAAAGAAAGATTGAGAAGTGTGCAGGCATTTTTCTTTTTTTTCTATTTTCAAAATAAAAAGTATCTTTGTCTGGTACTTTGAATGTAGCAAGCATGCTGATTCTAGCTTTCCCTGGTTTTGCTGGAGGGCCTGTGGGAGAAGGACTCAACAGAATACTAGCAGCTTTCTCAGCGATTTCATTTAAGAAAAACAGTGTTAAGATTTTGAACAGAGTCTATTTTTTCTTCTAATGTTGCTGAGAACGTCTGAGTTAAAGAGGTGTTAAGAAAAGGAAGACAGACTATTAAAAAAAATTGCTTCCTTTTTGAATAATTATTTTATGATGAAACGTGTAGCAGAAGGGCTTAAAGGTCACCAGTGAGATCAGGGCCCCTTGGTTCTCGATACTGTGCAGACATGTCGGAAGTAAACAGCTTACAACCTATATGAGAGAGGCAGATAAAGATAGTTGGAAAAAGAGGCACAGAAAGGGGAAGTGGCTCTTCCAAGGTCACGCACGGATCGGTGGCTGTGCTGGATCGAACCGTCTGCGGTAGATCAGGTCTCCTGGATCCTGTTCCCCTGTTTGATCCCCACGCTCATCAATTCTCCACTGACATTTTGTGAGCGTTCAAACAGGCCCAAGAATCCCCCTGGGCTGGGTCCATAGGAGGGGATAATCCTTCACCTCTGCTGGTTTTAATGTGGCAGAGGCAAAATCCCAGCGTTGGACCACAGGTTCTGACCCAGCCTGGGGCCGGAGCTGGGTCCAGACCCCGACTCCTGCCTGGTTCCCACAGCCCTGGCAATGGATGTCTTTCCTGGCTTTATCTGAGATGATAGAGCAACAAGGGAAACCTTTCATGGCACTCCTAAAGACTTGGAGATGATCGATTATTTTATATACATTTCTAAAATCCAAGACACAAAGAAAAACCCCACCAGAAAGACTTATTTGGAACACTGGGAAAGGGTCTAAATTCTGCAACTGCCCTAGGGTGCGTGGGGCACTCTAATTTAACATCAAGGCACTTAAGAAGTAATGATGCTGTTAGTTTGCCAGACAGACGGATCCTTCCAGGAAAAATAGGGTACAAAAGACCCCTATTCTATAATTGTGTCTGTAGGTAATTTTAGGATCCAGGCTTAACGTTTTTCCATCTAAAGAAAAAGATGGGAGAAAATACCCTTTCTGAAAGGGAACACTTTCAGGCCTTCAGCAGTGCAGAGACAGAGGAGCAAAATCACAGTTCTGTTTTCCTTGCAGATCATCTCTAATAATGGCTCCTGGTATTGAGAGTATTGTGGTTTGCTCACACTAAAATGTAAAGTTATTTTGACCGTGAAAGCCTGAACGTCGTTCTATTTAAAAAAATGTAAAAGAAGGAGAGGAATGTTTACAGCACATTAAAACCTGTGTGACAACTTAGCAAAGAACTATTTTAACAATCCTCTTATTCCCCTTCCTGTTATGTGCCATAAAATGAGAACGCAGTGTCAGTAATAAATAACATCAGTGCGGAGGGATAGCTCACCGTGCTGCTGGAGAGCAGGCTGGGTCAGGCTGAGCCTAAGCTACGCTCAGCACCAGCTCCCACCCTGCTCCGGTGGGAACCGCGGCCGGTGCCGGGCTGCTTGGCTGCCTCGTGTGCTGGGGAGGTGAAGCCAGGAGCCTCTCCTCCTCTGCCGACCCCCTCGGCAGGAGAAAGGCTTGGGAATTTCGTGCTTCTTTGCAGGAGCTAACTATAACCCGGTATTTAGAAAACACAGCCTCTACTACTTCTGCCTCCGTGGGTTTTGTGACCCAAACATAACGAGGATTAAAGCAGAATAATTCTTTATAAAAAAGTTTGCAGTCGGGGGTAGGTCTGCAGTGAATGTTGACAAGTATTGAAACTAAATCTGAGAAAAGACTCGTTCCAATTTTTTTTTTGTAATCGGCATTCCATATGTGTTATGCGGAGAGCTAGGATGTGCTGCTACTTCTGTTACATAAGAGGGTTTTTTTTTAATAAAGTGCCGTGCAGAATGCATGAGTAGTGAGAAGGAATATCAGGAAAAAAACCTGCAAGAAAATAAGAAAAGCTACTAGGTGAAAAGCTCTTACTCAGTCTGTTATTTCCATAATTCCATGAGTTCCTTAAAGTCTCTTTTAATGTTTCTGAGGAAAAGCCTCGAAGTGAAAGGAGGGAGGCAAGGTTTTGTTTTTCTTCGGTTTAAAGGAAGGTCTTGGTTAATTCTATTAGTAGACTTTGGGCTTGTTTTTATTTAAAAACAAAACAAAAATCCCTCTCAAGTTTAGAATTTCTGTATGGAAAAATTCTTCTTCTTTGCCAGAGAGGGAAGTATCTTCTTTTCATTCTGTTTGTTTTGGAGTATCTGTACTTAAGTGTTTTGTGTTTGTTCTTTATTGAATACATTAGTGGTGCATTAATGTCTTCCTGACAATGCTCGTTTCATTGCATTCGGATAGGCTCACTCTTTCCCATATGACAGACAAACTGGTCGTTTTACTTGATGACCCTGCTTTGCCCTCCCTGGGTTTGATTGATCATGGCTTAATTTCCTACCTTGTTTACCTTTTAATGCTTTTTAAAGTGATTATTGTTCTGGCYGCCACAAAGGAAACAGCTGAAAAAAACCCCACGTTGGATTCTTGCTCCAATTCCAATCTGTTTGCTTTGTTTTTCCTTTTTAGATTATTGTTTGGCTTTAATTTGTTTGTTTCTCCTTTAAACGGGCTTGAGATTACTCAAGGGTTCCTTGTTCAGCAGGTCAAAGGGTAACTTGGAGACTTTGAAACCGTCTCCCTTTTTATCACCAAGTTTTGTTCTTCCAAGAGTCCAAAGGATTTTGCAGGACGATAGCTCGTGGAGGATGCCTCCATCGAAGGAAAGCGTGAGCAGCAGACCTGAGTCATTGCAGGAGGCCACGGGAGCCTTTTTAGTGTTCAAAGCAGATGAAGAAAACACTGATCTAAGTCTAAATCAGAACCTTAATTAATCCTTATATATAACGAACTAAAAGACTAAGTTTACAGGGGATTAAATAAATTGAGATTGATAGGTTCGATAGTCAACTACCAGTCACTTCTATGGCCCAGGATGAAGGCCCACAGTTCTGTATTTCTAAAGCTAAAAATTTTAACAGACTTCAAACCAGAGAGGTATCAATACACAAAAATATACAGTGTGTGCTATTAAAAAATGTCCTTTAATTGAAAAAGTCAATCTGTCCAGGGGTAATCCCTGCTTTTAAAAGAGGGGAATCTGTTCGAACTGCTCAGCCACGGCACTGTGACTTTGTAGGACAGCAAAACGAAGCGTTGGGTAATGTAGGCTCCTTAACAAAAATTCACAGCTACTTCTTATTTCTGCATAAGATTTTAATCCTCTAAGGTGCTATGCACAGGGGGAACTTCTTCTAAACCTTTCTAATATAAATTCACTTACTGTTTATTTTTTCCCAGTACTTTAAATCCCTTGAAAATCTTAGCAAGAAAAAAAAAAAAAAGAACCTCTAAAATCTTCATTTCTTACGAAGATGTACAAAGATAATAAATTTCAGATGAATCACAGCATGGAGAAGAATGCATAGATTTTTTTTTTTTTTAACAAAGCAAGGTATAGACATTGTCCTACAATACCATATGTTCAGCTGTGGGGAAATTACAGGGTTGCAGATTCTCAGTGAAAAAAGATTAAACTATCTTCCTCTTGAGAGTTCACCTTGACATGATTAGCAGCTCTGACCCAAGCTCTTGGGAGTGGAACAGTCTCACGGGTGTGAGGACTAGGGAGAGGAGATAACTGAGATGCACGGCTGTAACTGCATTTTCAGGATTGTAGTGAAGTGACCCATAGTTTGTTGTTCACTGATCCACTCCTTGACAGCTTTAAATCAGAAAGTATTTTTCTGTTTTTTTTTTTTTTTTTCCATACACGCAAGCCTAGCTCTCTTTCGGTTCATCCTGATACCATAGAGAGGGATGTTACAAAGTTTACAGTCTTTCAAGTGGAAAGAGTCTAAAGTAAATGAGAGATAAAGGTGTTGCTATAAGAAGCATTTGTTTCATGTGTTCCCCAGATTAATTGAGCTCTGTATCCTTCCATGAGAAAGACTTGCTGAAAATAGGCTATTTCCTATAAACAGAAACAAAGGAAATTGTACAGTTAGATCACCGCTATCGCTTTTACTTTTTGAGCTACAAATTTTGTCTTCTCTGCTGTGTCTCCTCAGCCGTGGTAGGAACYGAAATACAGGCTATTCCAGTGGCAAGGAAGGCTGACAACCTCCTCAAAAGCTGCAGTGCCATTTCAATCTGGTTGCTAAGGGATGCTCAAGCGTGATAGCGTCTGTATCTTCCCTTYCAAATGAGCACATTGGTTTGGTCACGACTCCACCCCCACAGTTCACAGCCAAAAGTTTATGAGGTCATGTTCACTGTGGACAGCGTGAGCCCTTAAGGAACTGTACAACTGTCCCATCTGAAAACTAATTAACCGTTTCTTTTTTCTGGAGGCTGGGGCATCCAAAGTGCTCAGTACCTTCAACTTACTAACAAATGTGAATTGTTTGCAATAGGAAATAAGGGTGTGTGTCACCTGGAGGGTTTGGAAGGCATCTGTGGTGTAAGATGGACATCCTGGGTCTCATAATCGCCTGCAAAAACTTAGAGTAACTCGAGTGAATTCAGAGCCTAACTCTGATCGATTGAGAGTAAAACTGATGCAACATCAGAATTGTAAGCAGAAAGTTTTATCCATTCAGTTAGAAAGAGAAAAGAATGGAACAACATGAAGTATGTGTCTCAGAAGCGTTTTTTCAACAGGCTCAAAATCTACTCTGTTAAGAAAATAGTAACTCCAAAAACAACTCTTGCATCTACATTGTCCACCCAATGTTTGTGAATTTTACAGCAGTATTTCCTTGTCTCTTACCTATACAAGTGTGAATATCCTCATGCACAATAAGGGAGACTACCACAAGGAAAATGCATTAAAATATATGCAATGGTCTGTCAAATAGAAAGTAAATACATTAAAACAGGAAAAAGATAGTATTTTTCTTGAGGTCCTTTTGAGTGATTATACCAATAGGTGTTACATGTAAATCGTAAAAGGACAGAAGTTTATGTGTGTAGGGTGGGGGAAGCTTAAGGGACATGTACTTTTCAACTTGTACTGTTATTGTACTGGTTTCACTTGTGCTGTTACTGATAGTCTACTTCTACTTGATATCTAAATCTTTTTAACCATTTGTAAATCAAGCTAATACAGTTGTCCTAGCTGGGAAGAGTAAAGTCCGCATAAATTATGCACTTCAATAGGACTACTCAGCTGAGTAGACTACATGTTTATTTACAGGATCGGGCTATTGTTACAAATCTTCYCTCAGTCTCAAACACCAAACAGTAGTTTTTGGGGCAAAAGCTGTGGAGGGAAAATGGAGAAAAGAATTGCAATGAAATTCCTCTTTCCAAAAAAATTAATAAAATTGAGAGATCTGATGATTTTCATTAGAATGTAGTAGAAGTTAGGCCAATGGGACTAAAAAGCCGTTAACTAGAGTTATCAAGTAGACTGAAATGGATTACAGATACATGAAACTTTCCTATACACGTCCCCCACAAATATTCCATTGAAATATTATTCACTTTGAATTATCCTGCTGCCTCTCCTTGTGAGATCTTTTCTAGTTTGAGAAGTGAAACAGCAGAATATTGTTTCACACTGCCAAACCCCCTGTTCTTTTTGTGAAATCCTTAAGCTAAGATGCATGTTGGTGTCTCAGAGCCTTTGCATTTACTTTAGACTGAAAAAAAAATGCAACAGAATCTGAGGCTGTTGGCTGTTCTATTCAGACACAGAGGGAATATCAATGAATCTGAATTTCATCTGCAAGTGTCCAATGCTCACAATCTTCTGTGTGTAAACTCTTATCTCCCGTTAATTTAAATAGTGCAGGATTGAGTCAATAGACATAAGTCTTCTAATGTCTCTTACAGCCACTTCCACATTCATGTTACCTTGCATTTTTGGAAAATATTTCTGCTTAACAGGCAGCAGTGTCCTTTAACACCCTCTTTTGAGTGTTTTCAACCCTCGAATAGTTAAGACTTTTATCACAGAGGCACTATGCCCATACATATAGTTATTTCATCTTTGCATTTATTTGTTCCTAAGACTGCAGGTTCTTCAGAAGTAAGCTTTAATTTTCCAGTGAGTTAGGGGTCAGATTTTGCCTGCGCTTACCCTTCTGATGGCAGGAGTCTCGTGAAACTGAAGTTCATGGATTTTTACAAGATGGAAGCTAATGCAACTAGTTCCAGTAAGAAACACAATTTACTCTAAAGAGTAAACATAAAACAGCAGCATTATGTTGTTTAAACAAATAAAGAAGAATGAGAACCGCTAATATGTTGGTATGCTCTCTCTTCAAATGATGCTCTCCTAATCAGGACAGCAGTAGAAAAAAATCATGGCAATTCGGTGGGTTTGTGAAGTACGGTTGGTGCCTTATGTCTTGTGTCCCGTTGTATTTCAGAAAGACAAAAAAAGTCTGTAACTGCTGATAGGTTTAACAATGTGGGAGTTTTCTTTTTGTTTTCTGTAGCTTTTGACACTTTCACACTTTAGTAACACTTGTAATACAAGGAGCTAATTCTTAATTCTGTCGTAAGTAACTGGGAGTTCTGTGAATTAGCTGAGTGTGTTTTCTCTTTTCAACTACCTCATGCTTTGTTCAACCTAAAGAGACAGAGGCACGGGGTATATATACCAGGAGGGCAGCAATTCCTGTGCCCCAGCGCGGTGGCTGACGGCTGTTAGAGTTTCACCTCGCAGAGCCCGTCCAGGTTTGCGTTTGGGACAGGGATGGGTGTGCGCTGCTGGACAACGGCATTTACACAGCAGTGACTCCCTTGTCAGCAGATGCTTTGGCATATTTACTGCTCCCCTGTCCCTACGCTAACACTGCTCACCATTCACCAAGATTTTAGCCTTTTGTGTATTTCCAGCAATAATTTTTATCTTGTTTGTGTATTCCTTCGTGTTTGGAGCCTGAGATAGGCTCCCTTCCCCCCCAGCTGGGGACCTGGAGGGAAGCAAAGCCTGGAGGCTGGGGCAGATTTTCCCCAGCTGCGTGAGGTGGCAGATACTGGCATTTCTGCATTCTCTTCATACCTGTGACCTTAAAAAAGCTATGAGGTTTTATAATTTTCAGTCTGAATTCTGCTTCATTGAGTCCTTTATGCCTTGTAAATGCCACAGTTAAACAATACAAATAAATAAAAGACCTATAAAAGATACAAGGAATTATTACTATCTTTGCTTCAGATGAATCTGGGCATTGCTGAGCCAAGTCTCTCCAAGACCTTTTAAAACTGCCTTGGGCCTAAAACAACACCTGGAGAAGTCAGTAAGAGTCTCTCCACTGACTCCAAAGCTCAGGCTCTGTGTATCCCAAAGTTGTGGCATTTAAGAATAGACTGAAAGTGCCAATAACTCCTCAAAGACCAAGACTTGGTGGTAGCGTTCCCTGTTTCTCCTGAGGTCCAGCCCCCTTTCAGCAAGGGCAGCTAAACGGATGTATCTGATGACACTGACTGTGACCTTCTAGTTGTTTGCTCTATTCATGTAATTATTTTACTGTAGGTGGTTCTAAATACAGTAACTGGATGACGTAAGAAGGTGTGTTCGTGGGAATAGCGTTGTAGATAATTGAATTTTGCAAATGAGGATAAATAATTTATGTATAGTAAAGGGCATTTCACTAATCTCAGGGGGGTAGAGAAAAAAATACCTGTGTATTTTAGGGAACCAGGTTTTACAAAGAGTAAAGCACCAATCTTTGTTTTCCAGACATAGCTGATAAGCTTGTGCATGAAAACTACTGTGTCATTTATGCAATGAGGTTTCAAAAAATATTTTAGAAAACAAAATGGAGCTACATAGCTGGCAAAACCATACGTAGAAGCAGTTGCACACATCAAGTTGTACTCCCCCGGTGCAGCCAACATAATTTGGCAGCTTGTTTCCCTCCGTCCCACCTGGGTCCCTGGCCACAGCCCTGAGGAGGGCACCGCATGGGCTCGCCCGAACCCGGCACCCCGTGGGCCACGTTGCGTGCGAGGGAGCTGCCCAGCGCGCGGGATATTTGCCCAGAAATACCTGCATTGGTAAAAATTAATTCATGCACATCAGCGTCTGCAGGATCGTTCTGTAGGTCACTAGGCGGATATTCGAAGTTCATCAATTGAGAAAATGTATAAATATGCACATACATATGTCCGTATGTAAGTACAGTAACTTCTGCAATAATTATTTTTCAAGTGTAGTATAAAGTGCCCCGGGGCACGACTCCGTTAAAACTTATTCAGAATTCTACGAATTTAACCCCCAACTCCTGCAAATATTTTCTCGGCAGCTTTCATCCCGAAAAGCCCTTCCTGAAGACCGGTCGCCATCAGAGCGACCGCGGTACCCCCGCGGCTAACCGTCCGAGGGGATGGGTGCCGTTAGTTCCAGCACGGCACAGCGCTCCCAAGCTATCCCCGGGCTCCCTGCGCGGCAGCACCCGCCGGGGCGGCGCGGGGCCGGGCTGCCCGCGCCACCGCGGGGCGGGAGCGGCGGCGGCGGGAGCGGCGGGGCCGGTTCGAAGAGGGCGCCGGCGGCGGCGCGGGCTGACGCGGGCTGTCATGTGAGCGGCCCCGCTCCCAGGGTTCAGTGTGGGCCTGCTTGCCCCACCCCGCCGCTCCGCCGCCTCCGTGCAGCTCAATAGGGGGAAGGAAAAAAAAAAAAGGGGGGGAAAAAAAAAAAAAGAAATGCGGGAGAGAGCAGGAAAAA
>JAYKAV010003388.1:282960-292971 GCA_035582835.1 Phoebastria nigripes | reverse complement strand
AAAAAAAAAAAAAAAAAAAAAGGAAAAAAAAAAAGGGGGGGGCTTGGATTGGACCCCCCCGCCCCGGTGAGGGAGGAAGGACCCGCGGCGGCCGGAGGGCGAGGAGCTGCGGCGCCCGGCGAGGGAAGGGGACCCGACCTCCGCCGAGAGCCGGGGCTGGCGTGACCCCCTCGGTGCTTCAGCCCCTCGGCGCGGGGGGAGAGGCGAGGAAGAGACGTTTCCCGATCCTCCCCGCCGAGGATTTGGGGAGGTTTCCGCGCCTGGAGCCCGTGCCTTTGGATCTAAAGAGGATTATTTTTTTTGGGGGTGGCACTGAAGCTGGATTTGTTCCTGTGCGTGCGGCGCGGGGGGGGGCATTTCTGTTCCCTCTAGAGGAGCCGGCGGCCCGGCCGGGGGCGCGGAGATCCCCGCGGATCGCTCCGCATCGGGCCCTGCCGCTACCCCCCTCCGGGGAAAGGTGCGCTGAGGGGATCGGCGCGGGGCTGAGCGGGGGGGCGGGGGAGGAGAAGCAGCTGCAGCTGCCGGGGAGGAGGCCCGGCGGAGCAGCAGCAAAGTCATCGCCATCGGCCCCCCCTTGGCTGGCTCCGCGCTCGGCTCTCTCCATGTCTCTGGCTCTGGGCAGCGGCCGCCACAGCAGCGAGTAGGGGGGGAGGAGGAGGAGGAGGAGGAAGAAGAAGAAGGGAGCCCGGGAGAGTGCCTCCCTCCCTCCCTCCCTCCCTCCCCCCGGCAGCCCCGGCCGCCTCCCGTCCCCTCGCCCCGCGTCCCCTGCCTCCCCCTCCCCAAGATGGGCTGTTTAGGGAACAGCAAGACGGAGGATCAGCGCAACGAGGAGAAGGCGCAGCGGGAGGCCAACAAGAAGATCGAAAAGCAGCTGCAGAAGGACAAGCAGGTCTATAGGGCCACGCACCGGCTCCTCCTGCTGGGTAAGGGGGCCGCGGGCAGCGCGGCGCCGGGGCAGCGGGCCGGGGGCCGTCCCCTCCCCGCCGTGGGGAGGGCGGCGGGGCCGCGCACCGGACCCCTGCCCGGGCACCGGGAGGCCCGAGGGAGAGGTGGGGCCCGGGGGGAGCGGAGCTGCAGGGCCCACCCGTTCCGCGGGGCCGGGGGGCGGCCGGCCAGCCCGCTCCCGCCGGGGCCGCGGGGATCCGCTAGCGCCCGGGGAGGTGGGCCCGGGGGCGCTGAGGAGACCGGTGCGGTCTGGAGCAGCCTGCCGGGCTCCTCGGCCTGGCGGCGGCGGGGACGTCTCGGGCACCACCCGGGGCGCCGCGGGAGGGGGGCCGGGGGCAGGCCCCGCAGGTACGGGGCTGCGGCTCGGGGCCGCTCTCCGCCCGCGGGGGCAGCGCCCCGCCGCCGGGGCAGAGGGGGGAGGCAGGCCGGGGCGGCGAGCGGGCCTCGGGGCCGAGCGTGAGGAGGTGGCCGGGATGCCGGGCCGGCCGCCGGCGAGGGGCGCGGGAGCGTCGGGCCCGAGGGGGAACCTGGGAGATAAACAGGGCAGGGCGCTGACAGGGGCCGCGGGCCTGCCCCGGGCGAGCGGAGCGGCGAGCAGCTGCCGCGGGGAAGGCCGGTCACCGCGGCCTGGCAGGAGCCGGGGGCCGGGCGGGGGAGGCGGCCGGCGCTCGGCCGGCCCGGGGCGCTCCCCTCGCCGGGGGCTGAGGCAGGGGTGCCGAGGAACGTGCGGCCAGGCCGGGGAGAGGAGGAAGAGGAAGGGAGGAAGTCGGGGAATCGTTTGGGGGAAACGGAGGGAGGATGTCGGTCCCGGAGGGAAGCGCGGCGGCCGGCGCTGGGGATGAGGGAGCTCCGTGCCTGTGGCGGGGGGAGCAGCGCCAGGGCAGGGCTGGGAGCGGGCGGCCCGGCGGGTCTTGGGCACGTCCTCCGTCCCTCGGCAGGCTCGTTAGGCTTACTTCTGTCGCACCATTAATTAAGGCATCGCGCGTTCAGAGGGAGGGGAAGGTTTGTAGCTTGGTTTCAGGTATTGTTTCAGCGGTTAATTTAGGTTACCTGCGTGTGTCATGTTTTTCAGGAGATACGTTTAGAAATGCAGGTTATGGCTTCAAGGAAGGGGAAGGGGAAGGTCCAAAAATCCTTATCGGAGACAACGAGAAAATGTTTGTCAGACTCATTATTTCAAAGTATTTTAAAGTAGTGTTTTAAAATAAGATACAGTTAGGAGAGATCTCGGTTGTTTTGGTCGCGCCGAGGGACCGCTTGTGCATGTTATGCAGGGTTTTTAGTGTGGAGCAGAGGCTAGGCCTCAGTGAGCTGACTTAGTTCTGGTGTGAAACAACCATAATTGGAAAAAAAAAGAATTTTTGAAGGTTGTGAATTTGGAAGTGTACTCTTACTGGTAAAATCTTTCAAATACTAATTTGAAGAAGGAGGCTTAACATAAATGGAGAGTGACTGGGACTACAGCAGCACCTGCAGCACTGAGGAGTCTGCCAGGGCTCCAGCAGAAATCTTTTAACAGGATAATTTGGACTTCAGCTCTTGTGGAATGTCTTGGGCTTCTAGATTTCAGGCTGGACATTACATAGATACATAAAAACCATTTGTCATCAGATGGGTTACTTTCATCAGAGGCAGAATTTCAGAAAACAGACACATGATGGGCTCACCTGGATTTTCTTTCTGTTTTCTTTAGTTTTGGTGGCTGAAAAATAGTTTAGGTACCTGTAAATAAAAATTTGTGGGTGTTTAGCGATGGTTGTAAGGTCATCTGTGTGCATGTTTTAAAGTGATAGTTCAGCTGTTGCAGCTTCTAACAGTAGCTGTCATGAATTGCAGACAGTATAACACAAACTCACTGGTAAAAAATAAAAAAGCTCATATCCCTATTCTTATGTTACGTTAACTTTATAAGACACATGAAATAAAAAACCAAGTACTTTGGAAGTATTCTTAATATTTTCACATCATATTCAAACAACAGCAAAGAAGAGCTGCTAAATATTCTAATGGTTTATACTATTCTTTGTAGGCCCCACCACTGTACACATGCTTGCCCCTTCTGCCACGAGCAGACTCACTGAAATTAATGGAACTCTCCTTGGTAGTGAAGTTAAATGTACACCTAATTGTTGGTAAGAATAGGGCCTTAATGAGTAGCCAAATAGAGAAATAGACTTATTCAGAAATTTAGATGTAATACTTCATTTTGGTTCACTGGTGGTGTTTCTGATCCAGAGAACCTGGATATGTCAGTACCAGTCTGTATGCGTTTATAGCAAAAGCAACAACTGTCTCCGCCCGTTCTTGGCCTAAGTGAAGTGATTTTGGCTCCCAATGCTTGTAAGTAATGTAAGTAAATGTGATTTAGAGTTACAGCTGAAATTTTGTTATTAATTATTCTGAATGGAAATATGACTATAGCATATACCACTATTCCTGAATAATTTTTAGTTGTGAAGAGGACCCAGTCTCTATCTTAACCCATGTTACTCATTCTTGATTAGTTTTGCTGCCTGTCTTTATTGCATGATGCAGTATGCCTGAAGAGACAAGAGTGTGTATGTTATAAAATATTAGTTTAGGGGAGAAATGGTGCTTGCATAAAGAGTTGTAGATAGAAACTGCTCTCTAAATGCTTATAAAACATCAGTGAGCAAGGAGAGGAAAAAGGAGTAAGGCTCTGGTATTAAGGTGGCAAAACATGCAAGCAGGTTTTATGGAGAGAAAGGCAGGACTATTAGGAATTCATGAGGGAGAAGGAAAGGAAGGGAGAAAGCAGAGGGGAATGCATCTGTCAGAAGATGAACTTTGAAATATAACTGCTAAAATACAGTTTTGAACATGAGGCTCAAAATGGAGGCTTGTGCTGTCAGTGTGTGCTAGCAGAGACCTGGCATCCTATAAATACAAACTGTACCTCTGTGCCCATTCTGCCACAGACATATGTTTTCTGTTGTTGAGACATAGGCTAATGAGAGGAATAAACAAGTAGCCAGGAGACACGAGAGGGAATCTTTCTAAATTTTGCCAGGTTATGATACTACTCTTGCAAAAATATGTTTGCTTTACATAGAAAGCTACCGATCTGGCAGCATGGAGCAGCTCAATTAAATGCTGCTGTTTGAGTCTTTTTAGCGTGCATGGGAAAACGGGTACTATAGGGAGATGGGTTGCCCTGTCCACTGGCATCTGTGCAGCACAGCAGAAATAGCATACATCTACTTATGGAAACGGGAGTAAAGTGGAGTGGTTTTTTTGTACTGAAGGTATATAAGGGAATCAGAGGGAAGCTGCGGGGGGGCTATTTGGAGCGTGCGGCCACAAAATGTGGTCTTTGCGTCTCGTTGCGTATGCGATTGATTTGGAACATGTAGAGAGGGTGGGAGGTTGCTTACAAGACACAAATTAGAGAAGGAGGATTCTGTAGCTTTGTGGGTGGAGGCTTAAAGGGGATGCCTTCCTTTTTCAGATGTGAGTATCCACGTATTTTATTTCTTGTGATTTAAGTTACAGTCTTTTGACTGGGTGATGATAACCGCAGCCAAACTCAAAATATTTTAAGGATCTAACAAAAATGCTTCAGTTTAGAATGGACTTCAGTCAGTCTTTGTCTCCATCAAATAGTAGTGACAAGGCAAGCAGATTTTGAAGTTCCCTGTCTTGTTCTCTATAAAATGTTGAAGTTGTCCTTTTTCCTTCCAAACCCTGCAATCTGCTTTTAGCATTGACACTGGAAAAATGGACAGTGAAATGATCCAAGATTCAGATCTGACACATGACTTGAGCTGGGCATTTATTTTTAGCTACAACTGAAGTTTCCAGTGGCAATTATTTCTTTTTCTTTCACTTTTCACTCTTGCACTGAGAAAACCAACTTTCTCGATTTTACCCTGAAGAAAAAATTCTAGTGTGTCCCTTCGTCACTCATGCTTCCTTCTGAAATTTATTTGCTTTCATTTTCTAGGTGCTGGTGAATCCGGTAAAAGCACAATAGTCAAACAAATGAGGATCTTGCATGTGAATGGATTTAATGCTGAGTAAGTACATTTGTTTTTTCACTTTACAACCTACCTTATGCCTGTGCGCCGCACAGTAGTCATTGCTGTTGTTTTATATCTTGGTATATTTTCTTCTTGCTACTGTTTCACGGTCTCTAGAATTTTGTGTATTTTTAGATGAGATTAATAGACATTAACTTAAAGAAGTCATACACCAATAATAAGTAAGAGCTAACGGTATAAAATTATTTATATCAAGGTTCAGTATAGCTGATTTGATTAAGTTTTGTAGGCTTAAGTTTTGTGTTTGTTTTTTTTTTTTCTAACTGGAGTTTCTTTCACAACATGGCTGACACTGATTTACCTCTGCTATAGCACATTGATTCATACTGCTGTAAACATGCCTCCTGTCAGTGTACAAAATGAATGCAATTTTCTTTATTTAGTAAGCCTTTTGTTTCTGTCTCCTCACAAAATGAGACTGTACTATGAATTTTGGTGGTAATAGGTCAAATTTTCTTCTCTCTTCTGTTGTGTTTGCTTGTCCAGAGGTTTGTGTTAAATCATGTTTCTAAAAGCTTTTCTTGTTTACACTTAAAGTCTGTTCAATTATGTGATAGTTGTGAGGAGGGAAATGGCATTAGGATAAGGAAAATGGAAATCTATGATTTTGTCTGAGAAAGATTTGTGTTTGCTAACTTTTCATCTAACCTTGCTAGGGAGTAGGAAGAGATTCTTCTGCATGTTAGTTTACGCTTGCAAGCATCTGTGTGTGCGTGTGTGTATACCAAAATCTGCTAAATTAATTCTAATTGAATTAAGGTGTTGGAATTTCAGAGCTTATTCTCTGTGTTTAATTTCTTCAGGTTACATTACTGGTTTTGTCTGTCTTGTTTTCAAACGTAATGTTTTTGTATTGGCATCCTTTAGCTTCTAGTAGTATCATCTATTTTCTGAATCTGCCTTTTTGGGAAGATTAAGCTTTCACTAGTCTTTCAGTAGTTAATTCTTTAGTAAGAATGTCAGAGCTAAAAGTTTAGCCAAGGAGCCTAGACAATACTTCTTCCTAATCCCCAAACGCTAGTTCAGGATAACATAGACAGTCTTTTGGAAGAAAGTTCAGACTGATTAATAATAAATTACATTCTGTGCTACATGTTTTTAGCTCCTCTTTATAGGGAGTATTTTCTTTATCGAAGACAGCTCTTTTTCATAAGTGCCTAGTCCTGTATCCTGTTACTTCTGAGTTGTCTCCGTTATTTTGGCTGCTCTTGTTACTAAAGACCTCTTAAAAGACTTACGTGATTAAAAGATTTGCAGAAGTTGACTTTGATGTAGCAGCTCTCAACATTAGGTGCTAAGTAAAAAGTTCATCAATGAAAATGGAAGTCAAGGATCCCTGGCACCTTTAAAATTATCAATCCATTTAACCAACACAGTTCTTCTAAGTTTTCTAAGCGTACCGATGCTCTTAAAGAGATGCTGCTGCTGTGTAATGAATAGTGTATTACATAGGTAGATAACCTTGTCAACCCTGCAAGCTGCATACCCAAATTTGTGCGAAACTGGGAGCCCAGAGACCCATTATACAAAGTCTGCAGAGCTGGGGAGGGACTGGGACACACTCTGGGATTTGCAGCAGCGGTGTGTTACTCGAGTATCTCACTTTTGTGTTTTAGGTTGGGGCTGAGCTGAGCATGCAGCTGGATTCCAGGGCAACATGGCGAATTTGGCCTCAGGAGCCTCTGCTGGCTTCTGCCTTCTCATAGCAAGGGATTTGGATTACCTAGCAGGCCTATGCCAGCACAGCCCTGCTGCCAATCACATAGCATACCCCAGTGTAGGAGCCATGCTTGAATTGCTGGGGAGCTGCATGCAGCTCAGGAACCATGTCTTGCAGTCAGTCCTTTGTGATTGTCCTTTTATGGGTGGTATGTGCTGGAACATTCAGGTGCATAAAAATCAAATTAAAAAGCTGTATATATAAAATGTACAAGAAATAAGTTATAATGCATCTAGTTTTAGGTTTTTGTTGCCCAAAATAATCAGTAGATCATAACATACATTTTACATGGGGGAGAAGGCTGTTTTTCAGTGTTTTGAAGTTCTTGCAAGTACACATTAGTCCTTAAGTAACTTGTATTTTCTTCAAAGTAACTAACTGCTCCCTGCGTTGTTCTGCTTTCCCTGCTATCCTTTTTGCCTGATTCATTCCCTTTCTGCCCAACTTACCTTGTGGAAAAATGGTGTGGGATTCAGCTAATGAGAGAGAGAGCATGGAGTTTTTTTGGAAGAGTAAAGCATTACTTCTCTTAATGTTCTTATCAGTCGTTCTAGAACATAAACTTGTTTGCATACACCACCACAGTTGATGTGATGAATAACAGCAGAGAGGTTGTGAAAACTGTAGTATGCTGGAGATGAAGAGACTGATGAGAGATGAATTTTTTAATGTTAGTGTCCATGTACATAACTGTAGTTTTGAATTACTTCTGTTGATGGGGCTTATTCATGTGGCTTGAAAGAAATCCAGTTTAAAGTCCTGTCTAAAACTTGCTTGCCTTTGATTTGGTTGCCCTGTGATAATTGATGTTTGAAGCAGAAGGAGGATACCTGTTATGAAAGGTGTCTAATGTGCTATGAACAAGGGAATCAGAAGTTTTTCTTTAGTGTTACTTCTTCATTTCTGGTGACTGAACAGCATATCCAGTGCTAAATGTACTAGCTTCCTTCAGTGAGTGTGGCGATTTTTTTATTTGTTTTGTTTTTAGGATTCTGCCCCTAAACAGATGAAGGGACAGTTGTCGTGCATTTAGGTGAATTGGCCTCACGTAGAGTTCTAGCATTTAACAAGGTGAAATCTATGTAGTTCTACAAAACTAGAATAATTTCCTCTGGGACTCCAATCCTTGATTGCTTTAGCTAATTAATTATTTGAGGAACTGTATGGAATCAAGTGTTCCAGGTAATTAATATGCTTAATAGTTAACAATGCTAAGGTGAATTTGAAGGTGGTTAAAGTTCTAGCCAAGTTAACTACAGTAAAGAGTGTTTAAAAATTTTTCAACATTCTTTTTGAGACAGACTTTTTTTCTTTTTTTTTTTTCTTTTTTTTTTTTTTTTTTTTTTTTTTTTTTTTTTTTTGGTACCTGTTTTTGGAAGTAACAGTGCTGTGGCATTGGTAAGCAGAGTAGAATATTGGACAAGCAAGGCATGGTCTATAGCACAGGTTTTTCTGGATGGAGTTTTTGAAGGGCTTAGCCTGCTTCCAGCTCTTGCAGGATGGCTTCAGTTGGCCGTGCTATCAACTGACGTCTTCCTACAGCAATTTCATAAGTAATGGGAGTGTGGCTTCCTCACAGTATTCTTCCAGTGTCCCTCATCTTTAACATGGAAGAGCTGCATTTTAAGCATAATGAAGACTCCATATCAACCAAATTTTCTACTCTTTGCATTACTGCCAACAACAGAGCCCCTTGTGATGTAGAAAGGGTTTAAATTTGGCTTGTAATAGCAGGAAGGCTGTGACTTCCCTTCCTTTCCTTCCCTCCCTCCTCAACACTTCAGCTGTCTTTTCATGAGCCTGTTCCAGAGGAGTAGGTCTCTGCTGTTGCATACTGAATTTTGTGAGCATCCACTGATAAAGTGGGGCTAAAACCTTCTCTTTTTGACTGTGCAGAAGTTCAGATGCCAATCTTTATGAACCAGAAAGGATTAAAAATGGGAAAGGGAGGACAAGAGGAGTAAGGAATATAGTTGGAAGAATTAATGTAAATGTGTAGTTCAGGTTGAAGAGAAAAAAAAACCAACTCTTTTCTGTGTTATCTTGGGGCTGGGGTTCTTTGCTTCTAAGATGATGGCCTTTCACTGACTTTTTTTTTTTTTTTTTTTTTTTTTTTTTTTNTTTTTTTTAAATTTAAGTCATTTTTCCCCTCTGTGATCACTGTGGGTTTGGCTGACAGACTCTAAGGAGAGGGTCATTGTCATGCACGATTTTAGAAAGTGGGAAATTGGCAAGGGCGGTAGACAATTTTTGAAGTGTCATGGGAAAAACTGGGACAAGCAGAAATATTTAGATAGAAATAAATTGTTGAAATGTGACTTACGAAATCCACTACAAAGATTGACAAATAAGGGGAATGTGCCTTTGTGATTAGTAAGTTTGGATAGTATTTATGATTCAGGAAGTCTTGAGGTTATAGGGAATTTCAGATAACGCTTCTCGGCCTCAGTTTCCCAAATGATGTTGTATAATGATGACTTTATTTCTTAAAGTGGTATGTTGAAGTGTTGAATAGGAGTTTGTATATTTATCAAATCTGTTAACAATGATGGCAGAAGCAGAACTGAATAGCTTTATTTTCAAGACTTAGATGCCAAATATATTTGCATTTCTCTTGTACTTTTAAAAATTATTTTTTCTTGGTGGGGAAGTTAAGAAAGCCAAGTCGCCCTCTTAAAGGTTTGGAACTTTTTCTCGTTTCTCACCTAGATTTAGTAGTTTGTGAGGAAGGGAAAGTAGTCATTGATGCTTTCTAATCTTTTCTTTATACATCTCATCCACCAAAAGTTGAACTGCAGTACCACCGTTATTTCACATAAACCAGTAAATGATATTATCTAGTCACATTGGTCAGTGTCAGTCTCTTTTGTGACTGAAATGACTTCTGTCTCGGAAACTTTACTCTTCTGCTGTCTGATACTGTGTTTTGTTTTCTGACTTTGGTCTTTTTATGTGTGTGATTTTATGGAAGGGAAGTTAATGTTATGAGTGAGGAAAAAGTATAATATTTATAACTAAGTCTTCTAAAATAATGAATTCCCTCCTAATGGCTAATATTAGTTTGTATACACAAACGTTATTGCTCTGTTTTTACAGTTCCTTTAGATTTGTGTACCAATACCATGTTTTTAGAATGGTCACATCAGTTCCTTGCCAAGAAACAAACTGACTTTATTGTATTTTACTCTACTGGCAACAAAAATAATTTTTTCCTGGTGTTTGAGTAACATTGAAAATCGGAGCGGGGGGGCTTGGTGTGTGTGATTTCCCTCCCCCCCCCCCCCC
>JAYKAV010003388.1:173830-282945 GCA_035582835.1 Phoebastria nigripes | reverse complement strand
TTTTTTTTTTTTCTCAGCTCCTGTTCCAGGACACAGACGAGGTGTTACTGTGCTGGAAAATTTGTGTGTACATGTCTGTTCAAGACTATGAAAAGTTCCATTCCAGCTGAACAACTAGTTACGGGTTTTGATCAAAATTTGTGCCATAGAACATGAAGTGAAGGTGTGGGCGGAGAGGGGAGCAGGATATGTATTTCAGTCTATTTTAGGTCTTGTCCTAAGAACTGATGCAGTTGTGTAATTGAGTTTTGTCAAAAGACAAGAATATACCAACAGCGAATAAATACTATGATTAAGAACTGAATACTGCATATAGCTTGTAAAAGTTTATGCAAAATGTTTATGCAAGTTAAATATTACTTCCATCAACTTGAAAGAAATGGGAGGTAATATCTGGTGATGTTAAACAACCTAAGCAAACAAGAAATTCCTTAATTGTTAGGATGTTTAATGTTGTGTTTATGTGCTTGAAATTATCTTTTCTTTGGAAATACTTTTATTTCTACAAAGGGGAAAATTCCATTCTGTGAAAAAGTAAACCTGAACTCAATGAAGCAGCATTAATATTTCATTATGTTATAAAGAAAAAAGGAAAAAAAAGTTTCCGGTTTTTGGGTTTTTCAAGTTTCTTGTGGTATCTTGCCCTAAGATATGAGACATTCTCCGTTAGGAACATGTGTAAATGTTTTGCATTTAAATCTACTACTCAGGTATGATTTTAAATACTGTAAGATGAGTTTTCAGAAAATTCTGGTAGTTTATAATACCTACACTGGGCCTTATTTGGCAAAGAGGATTAACATACTGTGGTGCTGAATATTCTAATAGTCAATGGAACTCCTTTACCTTGCTCAGAGGCATTCTGAAATCAAGCCATTAAAATATTTCATGTGCATGTAAAGGGAAATTTTTTTTTCAGGGTGCAAAATGACGTTATTTAGGTTCCTGGAAGTATTATAGAAAAGCAATGCATGAAGGAATCTAAAAGTTTAAAAAGCTGGTTAGTTCTATCTGTTTTTAGATGCTCATGGCAGGCTCAGACTAACCGTAAGTGGAGAGATGACAACACGGTATAGAAAGAAAGCATAGACTTTCATTTTTACATTATGCTTTATTTTCAACTGCCTGTTTTGTGTATTTGCTTTTTCAAGAAACTCTTACTTAGGTAAAACAAGGAAAGTGAGAATTGAACATAAAAATGTCTTTATTTTTATAATTGTATGGGAAACAAGGTGTTGCTCATAGCAGGGCATACATCTTATCTGCATTTACTGGTTGGTGGGAAATGTTGAATTCTCTTAGCAAAGCAGTATTTAAACTACCAGTTTTATGTTGTTGCATGTTGAGAGCTCTCTGTCCTCTGAATTACTGTTCCTGGCCTTGCAACTTGACATTTATGCTTTCAGTTAAATATTTCAGTTTTCTGATTTAAAAAAACCACCACCAACAAAAAAACTAGTAGTAAACTCGTCCCTTTAGCTAAATTTGCATATGTTGCAGACACGATTTGGCATGTAAAGGGACTGGCCAAAAATATGGCAGTAGTTTTATTTGTTTTGAGGTTTACATTTTACAAAAGCTTTTTAAGTATGCATAAGCAGCTATCAACCTAGTAGAAATCTTTATAGTTAGAGTTGTAGGGAGCTTGGAGGGCAATAACTATGAATAGTGGAATAAGCAGTGGAATAAGCATGAGTGATGTAATCTGAGAAGCAAAAGAGAGAGACAGGAGGGAGCTTAAGACTTAACTATGTGGAAAACATTGTGAATGGGTCTGGGAGGATTTTGACTTTTGATGGTAGATGTGGGGTTTTATCCATTAGTTTTGGTAAAAACAAACAAATAAAATAAACCCAGTTTTACAAAATTTGCAAGTTTCCTTTTACCTTCTCAAAACAGAAAATAAACTGTTCTGTGGGTAGCTGAGCTAATGAAGTCTGATTTCTGTAACTTGTTCTGTGTCTCCCAAATCTTTTCTGCAATAGTCCCTCCCAGTCCCCTACAGCATCTGCAGTTCCTCCCCATAGGACCCATAGCTTTCCAGGTATCTCCTGTTTCCTCCAACCGATGCAGTCCTCATTCTAGTCCGTGGCCCTGATGTTACCTGCATCACTGACCCCTAAATACTCCTGGATTGTCCTGTCCTTTTATCTTATTTTTTCCTGCTACCTGGACAAAGTCAGCGTGTGCTGTGGCTGGTGGAGATCTACATGAACTCTTCCTGCTTTTCCTCATTGGAGCACTAATTTTGGTCTCTCTTCTACTCAGCCTCTGATTTTCATTTCTGGAAATGAATCTCTGCAACAGCAACCCTCCTTCAAGTTTGGTTGAAGTTGGACAACAGTATCTGAGAGAGAGTGAGACTGAGAGAAAACAGCTAAAAAAAGTCCTACTCTTCCTCAGTTCACTCCAAATATTTTTTTGAAATATTTTGACTCGGCACATTCATGAGTTAAAGTGGAAGTGGTGTGTTTTTCTCCATTTTCTTATCTTAAGCAAACATCTACTAGTATAAGCCAATGTATCATATTCTGTTTAACTTTGTGATTTTAATAAATCACAAACTATATTAAATACCCCCAAAAAACTTCAGATAACTTCAAAAATATAACTCTGTATGGAGAATATTAAATATATATCTATATTCCACACTTCAGTGTCCTTTCTGAAAAAAATTCAGTGTATCAGGTTTTCCCCAACTCTTCTCAAGAATTAGTCCTGCAGCGTGATTACCTTTTCTCTAGCCAGTGTTACAGAATCAGTACTATGTGAAGAATTTTCTTCTATAGTATCTCACTGGATTTCTTTTTGTCCCGTATATTTTAGATGGGCAGACTGAGCAGTACTCTGATTTTGCCAGTAAAAAATGGTTTTACTAATTTATCCAGATGGATGCTTGAATTACTTTATATATGAAGAGAATACTTTTTATCATCTTAAGCTCATGGAAGGTTACCTTTTTGGTATTAAAACTATACCTTCACATTATTGCAATCCCTGAAGATTCCCCTTACTTCATTACATAGCTATGTTTTATGTGTTGCCAGTCATTCCAGCTGGGGAAATTTTTTCAATTCCATTATGTTAAAACCTAGTGTGTTTGTCCCATAAGATATAATTTGTTATTAATAAATGCTGTGCCTTTCTCAGCTCCTTCTAGCAATCTAGATATGAGTGTTATTTCATGTTCCTGTTTCTTAGGTTGCTGGGCTACCTGTGTTTTTATGGTCTTTATGGGATAGGTTCAGTCAGAGCAAAGATGTGTCCTGTTGTTTCTCTTCTCTTAGGCTGGGGGAGCAGGCTTGTGGGGTTCTGAGGGATTTTTTTAAAAATGAAGAACACTACTCTTGTTCCAGTTTTGTAAGCATCCTTCCCAAGTGTCTCCTAGATCAAGGCAGGCATAGCTAATGCTTTGAAGTATAATCCAGCAGGCAAACTTATCTCTAGCTTTATTTTTAGATATATCATGCGCTTGTATATTAGGGTTGCCCAAGTCCCATCTCTGATGAAGAGCTGAGATACAGAAATTGTTCAGCTTAATCTTGGTCATTCAAAGCTCTCAAGTTGAAATGAAGGAATTTCTACTGATGAGTTTGGTTTTTTTAAATGTAACTTGAATCCTGATGTAAAAAATAATATGCCCTCCATTTTAGTTTGACAACTGAATCTTGAGTTCCTAGTAAATGCAAGAGTATTTAGGATACAGTGCAAGTGTAGCTGCACCAGCTTTTAATACTTATTTCTACAACTGTACTCTAATGTAAACATGCAGTTAATTAGAATTACTTGTTTACAGCTGAGCTTGCTTACTTAGAAACAGCAATACATTGAGGTATGTTTTTGACAGCTAAGGGGCAAAATTATCCTCTTTTTGAGGAATGTAGTAGTGGAATGTCTTGATGAGATGTTCTGTTTAAAGGTGTTTGCTATTACAAAAGTACGAGAAAGCTCGTGACCTTCTCTATTAGCTACCTGTTGCTGACTGTATTCTCCAAAGGGCTATTTAATAAGTCATTGTGTTCACTTGTCTTTTTAGTTAAGGCACCAGAAAATAATCATCTCTCCCAGCTGCACCCTTGCAGCCTCCCAAGAGTGGTGGGTGAACTAATGGAGCAGGCAGAGGTATGCTGTATTTCCTTCTGAGGTTTAGTGTAGTCCCAGTAGACGTTACATTTAGCCTTGAATGGCAACTTCACAGCTAGCTGGGGGATTTACTATTGCCTTCTTAAGCATTATGATTTAAATACTCTCTTCTTGTCTGTAGGTCTACGTGCATAGATACACTTTTGTTTCCTTCAAGTTAAGACATTTTTATTCTGTTTTCCCAATACAATTATCTATATAATATAAATGTTCATATTAATTAGAAAATGTTGCAAGGAAATGGGTATCAGTGAAGTAGATTTCTTCCTTAAGTTTGTAATGAGAAAGGATGCCTTGCTCATATTCTGGCTTTTTTTTTTTTTTTTTTTTAATAGATAAAAATGCGTAATGGGATACTTAGCACAGTGAGTTCAGAAAACTATGTGTAATACCTGTTTTAACCCTGATAATTTAAATAACTTAAATATGCTAGCTAAATTTGATTTAACCTGGCATTACTGTGGAAAAATTAAACCAATTGGTTTAATGAATTTTAACTTAATTGCTTAACTGTGATTGGCATAGCTTCACATATTTTGTGTTGCTTTTAACAGTTTAAGACCATTTAAGATAAAGATGAAAACCTAGAGTTGTAATAACTTTTTTTTAAGCAAGCAAAAGATAATAATAAGGACATAGCCATTTGCTGAAAAGATTTTATTAAATACCTTTTTTTTTTTTTTTTTTTTTTTTCTGAAATGGGAATATAATCGCAGCACTGCATTATTCATGAAAAAAAACTATAAGCACAACGCAAAGCTGAGGAAATTTTTTTTTTCTTTAAACAAGTGAGAAAACTGAAAGGAGAAAGGCTCAGTTAAGTACTCAGGGTTCTCGGGAAAGCTAATAATACTGTGACCCAATCTACTATACAAGCTCCAAGTCCGTATGCAGGTCAGGAAGAGCAGCTTTAGTTCTCCTGTCCTGGCCTACACTTTCTACACTTCCAAATATTTGATGAAACAGTTGCAGAGGTCAGTGTCAGTAAGAATTTTAAGTTTTCTGATACTTTGTCTCAATGTATTTTGCAGCAAGCATGTTCCACAACTTTCTGGAAGGTTTGCTTTATGGGGTTGTTTGGGGGGTTTTGTTGTTAAATTTCTATAGTGTAGGAAGTTACTGAATTTTCAGTACTGGGTTTTGAAGCATACTAAAATAGATGCCTGTAAATTAGATGCAACCTTTTACTTTTGGTATGTAAAAATGATTAATGTTGTTTCAAAATAGTTACTCATAGGAACACATTCTGCTTATGCTGAACATTGTAGATAAAAATACATTCCATAACTTACACATAAGACACTTTAAAAATTGCAAATGTAACTATTTTGCCTTTTAGTTTTTTGAATTGAAAATGGGAGGGAACTGTGTCACTGGACTCTAATTTCACCAAACCACTGGGAGCTCAGGATGCTCCGTACCTGCTCTGTGTTTTGCCTTCACTTAATTGGACAGTCTTCATTTTATGTAATTGCATCTTATGCAATCATGTTTACTTTCCTTATGTTTATCACCAAAGAACTTTGTAGTGTTCTGTTACCTCAATATCTTCTTGACACCACTGGAAAATAAGGGGCTAGAAAAAAGTAAAAAAGACTGAGTTTAGTAAAGCATTTCTGCTTATTTTGCACAATCGTAGGGAGTCAGAAAAAACACTTTGAAATAATGTAGGCAACATACTGTCTGGCTTTTTTCCTCACAATTTTATTCATACTTTGAAAACATAAAAAAAAGTTGTCCAAAAGAGGGAGGGAGGGAGAAGGGAAAGTAGACAGAAGTGATAGTCTTAGATGATGTCCATAAGTAATATTTAATATGCACACATTATTTAAAAAAGAAAAAAAAAAAAAAAACCTACTAGATATATCGCCCTTAGACAGAAATGGAAAGTTAACCCAGTTCAGTCCCAGAATAAATTTTTAAAATTTACTTCTCTCTGGGATTAACTGGAATCAGTTGAGACCTCTATTTTGTTAATTAAAATTAATCAATTCCATTCTGATAATTTTGGACAATATGAAAACAGTAATTTTTTTCACTTAATTTTATTTTTAATAATATTGTTGGGGCATAGATTTATTACTGAATGCAGATGGTAAAATGATACATAGATACTTTATGCCTTACCAAAAAAAGTATGTTAATTTCTTTATAATTCTTAGAAAAAGGGGAACAATTCCATTGCTTAAAGCAAGAGATTGCCCAGATGCTTGGCATCAAATATGGGCATTTTAATTTATTATTATTACTTATTATGGTTTCTTGCAACAAGGGTGTATAGGAAGATCTTGTTGAATGAACCTGTGCGTTGTGTGAATGTAAAAGCTGGCTTACTGATAGATCTCTCAGTGGTTAATAGAGGCAATGAGTGGGACCACTTCTTGGAAAGCCTCCAGGGAACTAGTGGTTACATATATAAAATCATTCCTTAGATTGCTGGCCCGATTCAATCTGAAACCCCTCTCTGCAAACTGGCCCTGTAGTTAATACTGGGAAGGTCAGGTTACTCTTTTAGAGTGATCTGAATAACGTGTTTAAAAGTTGTACTTCAGAATTTTTTTTTTTAATACAGCTGAATGTGAGACAGTGTCATGGGAGTCAGAATGTAGATTGTATCTGTAAAATTGGAAAAGGACTTGAAAGTCAATTAGTTAATTACCTTAGTATGCTTTTTCGTGGCAAAAAGATAAATGCAGGCTTGGATGCCTAAAACAAGGGAAAGTGAAACATAAGTAATAAAGCGGGCTTTCAACACTGGTAAAAGTGTTATTAAAATAGTATATCCCATGCTGGTATCTTAACTTAATGAAGGATCTGGAATTACTGGGAAGAATTTAAAAGAAAGGCCACAGGAGTTCTACAAGGTTCAGAAGCAGGGTGTGCAAATGCAATTTCATTGCCATGTAGAGGTAGTGCTATGCGAGAAAGGTACCTAAAAATGAAGGCAGGCGTGAGATTCACTTCCTCAGCATTAGCGATACTTTAATTGAAATAAATTGTTGGGGATGAGGAAGCCTCATTTGAGCTCTCTCAGAGAAGGACAGGTTTATTTTTAAACCGTATTTCAGTCCAGCTTCTGGAGAAACAGCTTCCCTGATGCAAGCGTGTGTGCTCGTAGTGGCCACTCTGGCCTTGGGAAGCACGAAGCCTGCTTCATGTGCTGCAAATTACCCACTTCCTTTGCAGCTATGGGCTTTTATTTTTGCTTTTATTACCCTGAACATCATTATGATATATGCAATTCTGTGTTGGTATTTGAAGCCTTGAAACCTTGGAGTCCTGTGTTTGCCTGCAGGCATGAGAGAGGTGGGGAAGTGTGGGGGTTGACTTTTGGTTTTGTTTTTTCCCTTTAGGTAGTTTGCTAGTTGTGTTTTGTCACTGTTTTCACTTCCTTCTGAAGCATCAAAGATCGCGCAGGGTCTGAGGTGATGTTAGAAGATCCTCTTTTGTGCCAGACTGGTTGATTCTTACTCACATGATCCAGATAAAGTTAGTTGAAGAGCTTGAGATAAGAAAGAAACTCTTTCACTAGGAACTGTTAGGCGTGTTTCCATCTTCTGCTGCATGAGGCTTTTTTGACCTCCTTGAATTATTAGGGCAGACTTTTTGTAATCAGTTCTCTGCCATTGCAGGAGTCTTGGGTGCTCAATCTTGCCTTGTTTCAAATTGTTCAGGAAAAATTGTTTCATTTGAAATTTCAACTTGATACTAAAATATATGAAGAACACAGTGGCTTGCGGTACCCTGAAAGGCAGACTGAAGTATTCAACTATCCTCTCTGGCCTAAAATTCTTCAAAATACTTACTAAATGTCTGTGTTACCTGATTGTTGCTTGCTGTACCAAACTGCTAACCCAGGTAAAAGCCCTGATTCTGAAGTCTCTTCTGTACACGCAGACACGTATGTGCCTGAGGAGGTGGCTTAATGGATTTAGTGGGACTCTGTGATTATGGATGTCTGTATTTTGAAAGAAATAGCAAAATTTCACCTTAGTGTGGATAATTCAAATTGGTATAGCTTGAGTGCATTAGTATCTCTTAATGAAACCAAATATAGTTCTCTTCAATTCCATTCATTCTGGACCTTATCTCTCTTTCTGATATGTCTCACTAGTTGCCAAGCAACCTCAACAGTAGTTCTGCACATCCAGCAGCATTTAAAAAAAAAAAAAATGAGTAGTTGTTGCTGAAAATAAGATGCCTTCTGATGACATGAATGAAAGAGTTACGAGAGAAGGAAATGGGGAGCGGTGAGTTTGGAGCTGATGTTCTGAAAAAGCTAATATTTAGCACTTAAGTAGTGCTTTTTATTTTCCAAGCACTAATCAAGCAATCGTAAGATTATTAAATAAAGACTATTTTTTTTTCCTTTCAGTGAGTGAAGCACAATTATGTTTATGCTTTATAGAGCAGAGGGCAGGATTTAGTCCCAAGAGGGCAGGAGTTTAGTATATGTATTTCTTTCTCTGACCTGTATTGACTTCCTGTGTTTCTAGTTGGACTGCAGATTAACTGGAAGGTTTTGGAAGATTTTTGTTTGTGTGTTTGCTGATACGTAGCCATCACTATCTATTCATTTCATGCTGATGCACCTGCAGTGTGTTGAGTTTCATTAAAATATTTATCACCTGGAAGGCCCTCCAAACTAGAAGTATGATAGATTGTGTGTAGGTCCTTCATTACTTGATAATGCTGTAATGCTTATAAAGCAATAAATAGAGCTTATTTTTATATTCTGTCTCCTGTGCAAAATGTGATCTGAGCAGCAAACAAACTACCATAGCAAAGGATATCGTAATGAAAATGAAATCTGATTTGGGAAAATGATTATGGTTTTAGATTGTTAAGTTTCTATGATAGCTTCATTTCAGTTCGAAAAGAAAACTATGTATTACATGTAGACTGACTAAAGCAACATTATTGAGGACACAAATAAGTGAGAAAGTATCTGAATTAAGATTGCCTTAATTTGAGTTCATTTTAATTTAGGACACTATTGCCAATGACTGCCTATATGAAAAGGTAATTTTAAATTCTGTAACTAACTCCTAAAAAGCAGTAATTCTAATGCTTTTTTTTTAAAGCAGGTTCTGACACTGTGAACACTCACTTTCCCCCCAGTCACAGTCTGTCTGGAATTACTGAGTTGTGTGCCATTAAGCTATCAGTGAATTAAGCTATCCCGCAAGTTTTGGTCTGGAGGACTGTTGGTCCCAGTCACAATTTAATGCTTTCCTTCTTGCTTGTTTTTTTTCTGAAGGTAGTGGTCTTAGAAATGCACTTATTCCACTTCTGGATGAGAGTAGTAAAAAAGGGATGTACTGCAAATGTGTCAGAAACGGGGATATGTCAAGTCCATGGTTCAATTTGTACACAAACTAGAATGTGTTCTGAATTACACATTCGGTGTCCATGGAAGACACATACACGTGACGGACATGCTTCAGACATAGTGAGGCTTTTATATGCAGGGTGTTTTGCGCTAAGTCTGTGTTTACACACTGGATGTCCACATAGGTGTTTTTGCCAAGAGGCTTCCATTTTGCCATTGTTCAGGATAAAATGAACAAGAAGAAACAGTATAATATAGGAGGCATTTTCTGTGTGAGGCAGATAAACACAAAAAATGAACACTCAGTGTGCAAATTCACAGCTTATCGTTGCAAGGCAACTTCCTGCTATCCTGCTTCCGCAGGAGCGTAAGATGTTTTAAAGGTAGTCTGATACTTTAAGCTGTTTCTAAGAGAACATACACATTTTGAATTACAGTCTGTGTGATCATTGTCTGCATCACAGACCCAAAGTAGTGCATGCCTGAGAAGAGTTGGTTTTTGCCGTATGTGTGAGAGGGGTGGTACGTTATTCACCAACTGTGGTTGCAGTGAATTTGAGTCAGCTGGTGGTAGGTTACTTGTTGCTTTTAATGTGAGGACTAAAAGCAATACTAGATAATTCTAGGTTTAAGGATAAATTGAATTAATGAAGGCATACAAAAGAACTACACTTGGAAATGGTTAAAACATAATGAAGAAACATCCCAGTGTTATGTAGTATTTTTACCACATTCAACATCTAAGGTTTATTTGTGTTGGACGAAAATTTCTTTTGACATACTGCAGCTAATAGAGGTAATTTAGAGCTAGAAAAGTAGTCTGTGCGTGTGTCTGTGTGTGTGTGATGTGTATACAAAAACTGTTTGTAGTGGCGGTATTTTTATCCTCATCTTCTAAGAGAAAAAGACCAGTCCTAGTTCATGCTTTTTTGTAATGAATAAAATGTGTGGATTTTGGCAGCTCTCTTTTGCCTCTGGGCTTATAAGTAGGTTTGTCCGTGCAAGATGTGTGTAATTACTATATATATGTGATGTGTTAGCTGTTGCACCAGTATTGCCATGTAAACTTAGTTGCCCTTTTTTATATATATGTATTCTCTGTATACCTAGTTGTAAAAGGGTAAATATTATAAACTGGTTGCTCAAGAGCAGTATGCTATAAAAAAAGTAATAAGCACATCAGTAATAAGTGTTGGAAGTAGTAATAAAACTGCACTATAATCCTTCTACCAATTTATTGAACTCTTAACTATTGTTATCTATGACAATTAACAGCTACATATTGTATGTTAACCCTTTGTATAGTAGTTGTATATGGAATGGTACTCAATATGACTGCAGTGCCTTAAAGTTTAGGTTTTCAAGCAAATGTGTCATCTAATTTGATAGTATTCACAGTTTGCTTGTTGCCTTTCTCTTTTTGTCTAGCTTTTGTTTCAGCAAAAAAGGACACCCAGTTACTTTGTGGAGAACATCTCTGTCACAAAAATAAATGTCCTTTTTGCAAAATAAAAGTAAATATATGACTTATTTCAGATTTTTCTTCAGTATCTTTAAAAATAATAATACTGCAAAAGGTGGTAAACATTTAAACATTGAAATCTCTACTTCTTGGATTAGATTTTTTTAAGAAGCTTYACTTGAAGGTATTATAAAAGTGATTACAATGGAATTGTATCTGAATGTCGCTGGACTTCTGAATGATCTGTTAATTTKGTTGAGGAAATCTAATGAATTAAGATTTGGTAGAAGGCAGCTTGCAGGACCCCTTGCCGTTGGTGCATGTGAAGGGGCTTGGCAGATGCAGTGCGTCATCTGCCATCATGTACTTCCGTCACTGCTGGAAAAACAGGTTAAACCCCTGTTCAGAAACTGCCTGTTTCGGGACCTCGCCACAGCCTGTTTAAGGACTCAACAGCTATTTATGTGTTGTAGAAGTTAGCTGGGTGTGAGTACAGTCAGAGGTGTGAGTCCAGGCCCACCTCTCGTCTACAGGGGCAGCATCTGAGCTGGTGCAGGAGCAGCCATGAAGGGCCTGCAGGTACCTGCCCGCAGCCTGCCTTTCGGACCTCCCTCAGCTCATGGCGTAAAGGATTCGTTATGTGTGCGCGTGCCTGCTGAAGCAGTTGTCGCCGAATTGTAACATGGGACTCCTGTGCGATGCTGGGTGTCAAGGGGTGTTTTTGATTCCTAGAGCAATTTGCATGTGCTTAATGTTCACTAAAAGCTGGGTTGTGTAAGCTCAGGAGTGTGGCTGTAAATATTTTGGAAGGTTGCGTAGCAGATGTATGATACTACGTGAGGTGAAATGATAAAGGATTGCTTCTTATTAAATACAAGGAGTCCCTCTTAGTCTAAGGTTCAAATTTTCTAAATTCAGTCTTCCAGAAGGTGATTGTTTATGTTTAAAAATGTCCTAATACGTCCTCAAACTGTTGAGGAGTTGGAAGTTGAGACTACAGCTTTTTTAATTCAGTTGTCTGTTGCCTTGGCACAGAGGTGGAGTTTATATATGCTGTTGCAGCCAGCGTCCCTTAATTCCAAGAACAACTTTAAAATGGCAGGCAATTACTTTTGAAGTTTGGATCTCATGATGTCAATACAGATATGTAGTAAAATATTCCAGGGTGTGGTGCTACGTAATCATTAATGATTGAGACTTGGGGTATTTCCTGAATATTAATTCTGGATATGAATGTTGATTGCCCAAGGTGAAATTATTGCCCAGTTACTTATTCTCTCCCCTCTCCTTTTTTTCCTTTGCTAATGCAGAAATGATAAATGCATAGTTAGGTCAGACAAATATTTGAAGTATTCTCTGAGGCAGGGTGCTCGAGACAAAACGCTTTCACTACCTTCGTACCTTGCAGATTGCATAATTATCATGTAGTGTGAAAATGGTTATTTTAATTTTTTTCCCTATAATGACTTAATATGTAGTTACACAACTCAGACTGTAAGTTGTCCACTGGGATTTTTTCCCCTCAGAATAACTTGGTAAAATTCAGCATTGTCATAGGCTTCTGGTTTCGAATGATGAAGCTGATAGACAATTTGCTCTAATTGTGCAAGTGTAACTGCCGCTGAGGGTAAACTGATGCGGCACCTTGGATGTACTTTAATACTTAATCTACCCCTTAGGTTGAGGATTGACTAGCTAATGTCAGTACAGTGCTTTATAAAAAACCTACTCGTAAAAATGTTTATGACTAAGTTTGCATGATTTACATTTTTAGGGAAATGTAGCTTTTCTCTGCCAACACCAACTATTAATAACCTACTAAAATACATGACTTGTTTAAGTAAATGTATTTGTAACATGCAGCATATGCAGTTGGTTATGTTGTGTTCTATAGGAGGTCTAAACTCCTGAAAAGTCTTGCTTAATTCCTGCATGAAAGTATGTGAGGAGATGCCAGTGCATATCATTATGTTGTAGGTAGATCTGTGATGTTATCTGATTTCCAGGTAGTAGATTCATAGGGCATTTCTGCATATTGTTTGCATGTGTTGAAAATATGCTCTTGTAGCTTGTGGGAATAAACTTGGTTTCTCTTTCTGTTAAGCTTTTCGTAGAGAAAGAGATTTTGTAATTGTGTTAAACATTTTGGAGGAAAGCCTTGTCTTTCTTGCTGTATGTTAGTGATTACTAAAGTGGGGTGCATTCTTCCCTTTCTCATCCCAGTAGCTGGGAGCGTATCCGGAAGGAGCACAGTCTGCCAGGGCCAGGAGCGCAGCAGGAGCCACGGCACCCGTCCTCGTGCCTCTCTGAGAGACCCACGACAGGCTGAGCGGTTGCTGGCGGGGCGGCTCTTGCTCATCCAGCCTTCCCTCTGGCACACGGCTTTCCCAGAGCAGCCCTGGCTCTCCTAAGCTGTGTCTCCCGGCTGCATTTCAGCAACTTTCTAACAGCGTACCTTCCCCCAGGTACAATCCAGCCCATTCTTATAGAGAAATAGGGAGGAACAAAAAAGTTTGAGAACTGTTGTTTCAGAAAGTTGACAAACAGAGCTGAGAGCTGCAGATGACTGAGTGAAAGAGCTGTTCTGGTGAGCTGTGCCGAGTAAAAGAGCTGTACTGGTGAGCTGTGCTGTGCTGCTGCAGCAGCCGAGTTACAGCAGTACCCTTGACAAGGTTGGCGATGTTCAGTAAATTGCTATTGGACCACTCTGAATGGTCAGGCATATAAAAGTACAAGCCAAAGACAAATGTTTTGGCTCTTTATTGAGGCAGGTCGTTCTATTTTTTTTTTTAATTATTATTATTATTTTTAAGGGGGGAGGGAGGGAGAGAGGAGACATGCTTTATTTCGTCTCTTGTTCTCCCTCTCTCTTCCTCTCCCTTTCCACCCCACCTTGCATTTGACCCCTTGGCTGAGAAGCAGCTTCTCTTATTTAAATGAAGAAATGTTTCACGTAGTYTGTTTTATATATCTGATAAATAATATATTTTAGAATTTTACAGATACTGATGATTCACTGATTTTTWTTTATTTATTTATTTATTTATTTTTTAAATCAAATTTGTGGTACTAAGCACACATTCTCTGTAACATAGTGGCATCTTGGTCTGCTGAAATTTCTAGGAAGAGAATTTCTAAGAATCCATGCCACGCTAGGTTAGACCAATGGTTTGTGTAGTCCAGTATCATGTGTCAGAAATGGCACTTGTGGAGGATTAGGGAAAAAGTGTAAGAGAAAGATTCGCAGTTATTCCTTTTCAGGTCTTTTGCCAGGTTCTGCCACTGGCACTTTAGGAACTCCAAGAAGCGAGATTCATAACAAGTTTTGAAGTTAAGTCACATTCAGTATGTTTTCCTGTTTCTTTAAAAAGACTAATACTTGAATAATCTGAAAAGTTCTCTTTTTCCTTTGAAGTTTCTTGTTTTCCTTTCTTCATTTTATTGTCCATGAATAGAATGCAAATCTTGCAAATTAATTGTGCTGCCTGGTTAATACCTCCGCATTAGCTGGGACGCCACCGAGGTCAATCAGGTTCAAATAGAGCCAGGGTATCTCCAGCTTCTCAGTGCTTTTGATATGTTTTTGTTGCAGCCAAGGTAGCAGCTGGTTGGATCAATAATTGTGCCCAAGCTATACCGTTTGTAATTTGCAGTGTTATAACTTATAGCAATATACACACTCTCTTGAGATTATTTTCTTCAGCTGTGTATAAGTTAAACAATATTATTAATATTTAAAGAACCATATGTTGTGAAAGTAATTGGACAATTATAGGAGAGTGCTATATATTCTAACTGATGTGCTAAGTATCAGCAAATCATCTCTCACATAATTTTTGGCCTAACATTCTCATTTATTATATACTGTCGGTCTGAACTGTATCTTTTACTTTTCTGTTACCATTTAGAAATGTCAGGTCAGGGCCAGGACATGATAATTGTGCCATTGTCATAGTTTGACTTAAATTACACTAATTAATTACACTAAGTTAAAGTATAACTTCCCTTTTATCAGGGGAAATGATAATAAATGTGCTTATTCAGGTATAATTAATTTCCAATTTTAAGCTCAGTAAAAGGTCATTCTTCTTACTGGTTGAGTCCAAATATATGTAGATGTTGAGTACAGTAAAGTGAAAGTTTCTTCACTGCATCCATTGTGACTTCCAGACTTCTCAGTAAGAGCTGTTTGGAATTTTTCCAGTTAATTTGTGTTGCATCGGAGAAGGCGCTAATTTGGATCCAGAATGTTCGTCCAAAACATCAGCGAACCTTCCTGGTTCTAAATGGTACCTTCCTGGTTAAATGAACCCTCCTGGTACTAAAGGTGGGGTTCCCTGGAAGTCTAGGGTCATGGTAGATTGTGGCCTGTGGGGAACGTTCTTTGCTTCCAGAAACAGCATTTCCTAAGCAGATTTAAAAAAAAACAAACGTGTTTTTTTGTGTTTTACCTGAAATGTTTGGGTTTTTAATATTGATATTTTAAATGGGAAAGACTTCCATTTTGGTGGTGGTTGTTTTCAACAACATATTTGTTAACCTGAGCAGTTGTTCAGGTCTTCTCTTTTACACCTCCTATGTTCAGGCCTAGGTTTGTGCAAACGGGAACTAAGTAGGCAATGAATTGGGTTATAGATGCTCTGTATCTACTTTGTGTTCAGTTTGAATATAAATAACTCCACAAGGAGCAAAGACTCAGCCTCTTGGTGTTTGTTGGGAAGTAATCTGCATAAGAGGAAACTTAGGTGGAAAAACTACTCCGCCAACTTTAAAAAAATTGCTTAGAAAGTACTGTCTTGTAAGATTCAACTGCCTGGCACAGAAGCAGATTTTGTAAGGCACATGAGGCAAGAAGCTGAGAAGAGTTTTTTGTATCTGCCCATCTGTTTACGGCTAACTTAGGAGTAGTTCAGGAGTTGGTTCTAACTGTATGCCTAAAAACCATACTTGCATACTGTATTCGCTTAAGCTTTTTTAACTAAAAATAGCTTGCTGTGATATAAGGAACTGTAAAATTGAATTGTGAAAGTATTGTTCTCTTACTATGCAGTTTAAGTGAATGGGCACAATGGAAAATATAATATTTAGGTAAGGGAAATGTGTATCGTGTTTTCAGGTTCATTTCTGCAGCTCCTCTGTGCTGAAGGAAGATTCCCCCCCCCCCCCCTTTGTTAAATGTATGGGATTTGTTTACTAAAACATTTCATCAGTTAACTTGTAGTACAGTTTTACATAGATTGACTTAATCCACAGCAAAATTATTTCAGAAGTAGCAGCACAGAAACTTGGACTTCTTTCAATAAATTGACTCCAGCTTTTCTGTAAATAGAGCCCTAGATGGCTAGAAATAAAATATGTATTTTTGATGTCTTTTAGTTGACAGTGTCTTCTAAAGTCAGGCCGGCAAGAAGAACAGGTAGGTGGAACCTGTTGCCTGAAACAATACTCCCTGACACTGGCTGAAGAATTTTGCTAATGGGTTTAATGTGATGATGACTATAACTGTGCTTGGAAGGAAGTGAGGGTATTTTTGCTGTTGTTGTCTGGTAATATTTGATGTTTATTTCCAAATATTTTTCTTATATCATCTTCACTTCTGGTAGTGCAAAACTCTTAATAACTGGAAAAGAAATGAAAAGATTTCATATCATATTAAAGATAATTATAGAAATCAGTATGATACTTTAAAGGCAGCTATTGCCTGATACATGTTGAACTCTGGGCTATACCTCTTGCTAATCTGCTTTCAGAAAAACCTTTGTGTTACTGTCAGGAACTATTTACGTGTTTGGTTTTTATTCAGTTTTCAACATTGCCTTCTAGCCTAGGTAGAAAATAGAATAGAATATAATCTTACAAACTCCAGGTAGAAGACCAGTTTTTGTTTGGCTTTTTTAATTGATTATATGTTGGGGGTGGGGGGGTGGGTGTCTCATGGGGTGAGTTTTCCTATCGGCAAAGCAGTTCTCGTCCAGAGACGCTCAGCTGCCATGTGAGGGTCTCCCCGTGCTGGCAGCACCTGGTGGCTCCTCTCCTATCCCCTCCCAGGTGGGAGGGGAGGAGTGCAGAGTAACAATTAAAATCAGTTGAAGTGTTGCTTTAACCTGTTTGAGTACACTGTTTATACAGGTGGTTGCGAACAGAGGTGGTTACAGTGTTAACACAGAGAGTAGTATGCTCTGCCATATTTTTTCTAGACCTCTTCTGCTGAATTGACATGGGCAAAGTGGCAGTTCTGCTTGGGTTTGCTGTCCTCTTCTGTTTTTATTGCAATTACGTACACAAATAAGTATTGCAAAAATATTTTTTTTTTTCTTAAAGCATGGACATGCGAAATGGTTTATAAAGGCACTTGCATAAACTCTGCAGAAATAAAAAAAAMCAGACCATCAGAGGTAAATAGTACTAAGAGAGCAGAGTTTGGGCTTGTTACCAGTGTGGTATAGCTTTTGAGACCGGTTCGGTTTTGGAGTCAAGTTGCTTTTGGAGAATTYCTTTATGCAGAAATTTGATTCTTAGCACTTTTGCCTTATGCTTACTCTTTCCAGTGYTGGCTTTGAAATTCAGCATAGTTGATCTCTTTTGCATGGAAACCTGATTATAAATAAACAATTTTTGTGTTAGTTCTTGGGCTGTTAAGAGAGTAACTTTGCTTGTATAAGTGTGTCAAGGTATCTGTGTGTAAATACATTGGAACTTTACTTGAGTTTAAAGTTTAATTTGGCTGTACTTAGAGACTGCCTTTCTTAAGATCATAATTTCTTTAGGTGATTTTTCACTCCTGTTACTTTGTGAGGGACTAAAACAGACAAAACTTTTTCAGAACGTGAAACTGTCCAAAAACGCTTGTAATTGCACAGGTAAGGTGAAATGGAAACTTTTCCTCCTGTAATTTTACAGTTTCAGGAGACATAGGTGGTGTTTGTAACAATAGGAGATTTTAAAATATCAGAAATCAGATTTTAAAACTTACATCCTTTTGTATCAGGAGAGTCTGTGCTTCCTTGACTTCTTTGTTTAAGGCTAATAATCACAAAAGTTTCCCGCGAGTTGTGTAGGAGACGTGAATACTTCGGTTGGTCACTTAACAGATATAAACTATACCTTTTTCTTTTATGTTGAGGGCAGCCTTAACTTGATATGAATGACCCTTCGCTATAACTGAGCCAACGTTATTGTACCTCAGAGCTTTAGGATTGGAACATGCTAATCTAGAGGGTAAAGTTTTCTGTTCCCCTGGAGGAAAGCATCACTCAAGTGAGGTTACGGGAGGTGTTAGAACAGCTTTGGTGTTGCAGTTACTGTCTGCAGAGGGCTGAATATCACCCAGTGAAGTGGGGGGACCTTTCGTAAGAAAAAGCAGGTGTTGGTTTAGACCAACAAGCTTTTTGCTGCTGAAATTTTCTTTAGAACAATGCTAAGGCTTGTGCAAGATTTCCCCTGCTGGATTCCCTGTTGCGAGTCTTGTTCAGTCCCCAGTCCCCACAGCAGTATTACATTGTCGTAGCTGGTCTGAGCACTTCCCAGCTATGGTAAGCAATGCAGGCCACGTCTCGTGCAACCTCGAGTTTTGGCACAGTCTTGTCTCAGTAAAAATGTAGTAGTAACATTAGTGATATGGGAGATGCAATATAAATAGCAATGCAGTCAGGTTACTTGGAACTCTGTATGCAGCAGTTTTGATTTTGTGATACAAATGCTCTTTTAACGGAAATAACTCATACTGAATTTTGCTTGTTTTAACTCTCATTGTCTCATGTCATGATATAGTTGCTTCTTACTACACAGAAATGAACAAGAAGTTGTGTGACCGTGTCATTAGCAAACCTGTCCTTTATAAACATGAGGTTGGGTGTTAATCTGTGAAGCTTCATGTGAGCTGTAAGAATAAACCTCAGTGTTTAGGGGTAACGGAGCTAGGTGTTTTGTTTCTAGTGAATGTTGGTAGACTTGCTCTGTTGAGGATTACCTGCTCACTGATGCTTGTGCTAGATGTAAGGGAAGATCATTTAATAATGATTGGGACTTTGGAAAAAATATTTTAAAACCATCCTGAATAAAGAAGAAACGGCTTTGAATTCCAGTTTGGAACAGAATCAAACTGTGTCTGTGTTTGAATCTAGAATAACAGAGCCCTGATTAACCAATATGTTGCTGGAAGCTGCGAGGGCACAGTGGAGTTCACAAGATGAACTACATCTTTATTTTAAAGATGGGAAAATGTGGCAAAACCATTGGACATACTAACCTGAAATAAAGATGACCTTAGTTGAGAGTTGTGTGTGATGCTGAGGAATTCRCTCAGAGAAGAATAATGCGGTGTAGTTTTTTTGGACGTATGGTGTGTTTTTGTTTTGGTTTGCTTTTTGGCTTAAAAAAGGAGCCTAATATGATGCTTTGACCTCCTGAATGTTTTTTGGAGAAAAGCTTGCTTCTGTCATAGTTATTCTGAATTGCCTTTTGGAGACATAGTCGCTTTGCTTCCGTTCCCTTATCTACAAGGATAATAAGCCTGTGCGCTCTCACAGTACTGCTGTGATAGATGCACACAAGTGAAGCAGAAGTACTAGAAGACAAAGATAAACTCATTTGTTATACAAAAGTAATCATAAAAACCTCTATTTTGATAACTTAAAAAGCTTTTTAAGTTAGAAATTGTCAGAATTATTATTAAAACTGTTAACAGTAGTAGCACTACAAAATGTGTTGATGTACCATACTAGACACACTGTTTTAATAAGCTGAGAATTCTGGCAAAAATTAGAGACTCTGCAGTGACATAGATTCAAAGCATTCTCTTTTTGAATTGTATTTAAGGGAATTTTAAAGTCCCCTAGTAGTGTACTTCATTTTCTATAAATTCCATCTAATAAGTAGTAGTATGTAATTCCCTTGCTGAAGATATCTCAGAAAACATAATCCACACAAAAGCTATTTATTTTTGTGTTCTCTTTGCTGCGTGTTCACCAGCAAGTAAAAAAAAAAATTAAGAAAAAAAAACAAGAAGGAAGGAAAAAAAAAATAGCAAAACCCAAACCTAAACACACATTTGTTCTCAATCGTACTTGTTGACAAATCAAGGCGTGAAATAGCTGTGTTAATTTTAGGTTCTATTAGGAACAGTCAGAGCAAAAACTATACTGTACCAAATTTTGAGTGGTAGCAATCAGGGAGGGAATAAATTTTAGTTTAAAAGTCTGTGACAGCATTAGAATCAAGACAGACCTACAAGTGGTGGTCTTGCATGGCCTTAGTTTTCCCTGCGCTTGAAAAGAAGTCTTGAGCCCCCCTAACTTACACCTCAAGGAAAGTAGAACAGGTTACCTAGCTGCTTTGGTTTTATGCAAATGTATGGTATGCTTATGTGATACGATGGGGAAGGAAGACAAAGAATAGTCAGCTTCAATTTTATTCCACTCTAAAGTGAGGAAGAAGTTTGGAATTCTTGAAATGTTTGGCAGAAGAGATTTGTTTCCCAGTTAGCCATACGTTTCCCTTCTGCATTTGTTATTGGCTGGGGATTTGGTAGTAAGCAGACAGAAACTGTAACATTACTTTTGGTATGGGGGGGGAGAGTTGGTCCCTGGGTACAGCGATCATTTAATTGACTTTGACTTCTTCTCCATTGTTTGTTTCAGAGCAGATATTACTTGATATTATATTAGAAGCTGTTAAAATTCACTGTACATTTGGGACAATACGGCTATATAACCRAAATTTTTCTGGAGCTTTTCTGATTTACGTTATGAGTGCAGGGATAAAACTAGATGACTCGTGTGTGTTACTATTGAGTGAGACTGATTTGATCTCCTGGAAAACGTCTGTAAAGGATTTTTCAAATTGTTCCATTCTCTTCCTTTTTTAGAAAACTGTTTTCTAAAACTTGGTAACAATTTTTGGAGCCATATTCAGGTAAAACAAGATCAGAATTTTCTAGTGAGTAGTTTAGAGATCAAGTCAGTCACTTCTGATTTACAGAGGCTGTCCTAGCTAGAAATTTGCAGAGCAGGCAGTTAGGGTTTTTTTTAACATCCTTAACATTGTCTGTATAAAATATTTTAAAGAAATCATATTTTTTACTTAAAAACATGTGAATTTGCCACACATTATACGTGTACGAAAGAGGCATGTGTAGAGCTTTGACTATCCAAAATAATTGATGTTACAGAGGAGTTACTGAACTATTAAGCCAGTTACAGTTGAAACTGTATTCCACTGGTGTCTGTACAGGTAAGCTTACATTTGAAAGGCTATAGTACTAATGTTTTCAAACTGCATCTAGTAGCATCTTGCTTAAGAAGTGTAACTAGTAGCTAAGTTTTTGGTCTTCTCTGCATAAGACTGCTTAACTGTGATTCCCCGCCCTGCTTCGAAGCGAAGTGTGATGGGCATAGGTGACATATGGCCATACACAGAGCTGTCAGAGAAAAAGAAGAGCAAACTAAAGATATGTGGACATCTTGCACATGAGAACTTGCATCTTATTTTATCTTCAAAGACTGCAGAATAACTTGCATCTCTGTGTTTACATAAGCAGAGCTGCGTTGAGCTTATGGTAAATTTTGCTTCCAAAGCTTTTATAACTTAATTGTTCAGTGGAAGAATGCCGTTTTTTCTTCATATAACATAGGCCATGCGGCATTCTTAAAGGTTCTGCGCATTCTGGCCCCCATCCATCACAGTACTTAAACCATGAGTAGCCCTATTAAAGTTGATAGAATTACTCATGTGCTTAAAATTAAACATGTGCTTAAGTGCTTTGATGGATTAGAGCCAAAGTTGTCAGCACCTTGCTTTGTTATGTGCTGTGTTACACCTGCCTCTCTGTGCACTAGCCTGGATCTTTAAGGGACAGATTTTCAGATTTGCTCGTTCCAGTATTTAGTTACTCTGTGTTCTAAAAATGCAGTTTACATGCACATAGTAAATTCATACACTGTCTGGAAGTATAAATACACAGCTACAACTCTTGAAATCTAACAGTACTTGACAAATTTCAGAAGATTTTTTTCTGGGGATTTCAGTGGGAATGTAGTGCTAATTGTTTACATGGAAACATGACATGTATRATGTTTTTCACAAAACTAGCTTTCTATTGAAAAATAGAAACAATTAAAAATCTGGATTTTAATAAAGTATATAATGGAAATCACCATTTAGATATGACAGCACACTGTTAAGAATGACTGTGAACTTGAACTTCCCAAAAGCTAGGATCAGTTGCAGCTGTTCTGGTTTCTGCTGATAATGCTGAGTTTGTAAGCATTTAGGCAATTCTTTAAGGCTTATAACTAAAGTTGCATGTACCTGACAGCTCTTCATCCTTGGAGATAACTGTGGAAATCTTCCTTGATTCAGACTTTGTCAATGGTAAAAATTCCAGATTTACAGCTRTAAAGAAAATAGTTGATTCAGTGAAAGCAGTCTAACACTGCTGTAAGAAACGTGTGGTGAACAAAACATTTAACATTAATATCTCACTRAAATCTAAGGTCAGCTTCCAGTGACAGCTGCATAGTTTAATAAACAGTTCCTGTGTTCCTGTCCAAATTGTCCCCCCTGTTTTTTGGGTGCTGAAAGTCTACATTGACTGCCTTAACTGCTTTCCTCTTTAGACTGTCATTCTGAACCTWTGGGCTATCAATACTAAATCCTGCAGCACTTAGAAAATTTAAAGGTTTGGGTCATTGAGAATTTAATTGAATTTTAAAAAAGTAATGGGAAAAATGGTGAAATATGTTAGATAATTATTTTTTGAGTGAAGCAAAAGCAAAATTTTCAGGAAAATGCAGTCATGTTGCAGGTCATTTCACAGTGAAGAGGGAGCCTTCTTTGTTTCATTCCTTGATTAATATTTGGAACTGAGTTTTAAATTGAAATTAATAGTTGAGTGAATATTTCACAGTGGAGTGTGTATTTTGAATTTTCTGTCCTAACTCTCAAACATTTTTTTAACTATCAATTGGTAACAAATAGCTCTTTGCAGGTACCCGTTGTTAACTGTTACCGATCAGATGACTCAATGACGCTTTCTATTTGCCCTGATCAGATGTATCTGTAAGAACTGAATCTTTATGAGCACATGTGCACTTGAATATTGTAATAATTTTCCCAGATGTTATGTTAGCAAACCTTGATTGCACAAAAATTTTTTTGAACAGCTAAAGTGTATGTCCCCAATAGGAAAAACAGTAGCTATTTCAGTTGTTCTCTTCRTGAAATTGGAAAGCTCTGTTATCACATTCGAAGCTCTTTGCATATTTTAGTGGCCTTTAGTTGTATTAAATTAAGGGATTGGAAAGGTGGAGTGAGAATAAAAGTAGGTAATTCAGACAGAAGTTACAGTGAATGCTTGTAGAAACATGTTTTGTAGAATTTACCTTGTTTCTGGTAGGACACCACATTGTACGAATTTGAGCCTTCCCCTTTTTCCGTTCCTGTTGTGCTGTTGTCCTTCAGACATCTGTGTCTTACCTGCTAATGTGCAGTGTTTTGGATTAAAAACCTTGGGTTTTGTCACTGCTAGAGGCAAGCATCTTCTAGATTGCCTGTCTGCAATATCACATGCCAGAAGTGCTTCAGATGATAACGGAGATCACAATCACTAAAAAAATAGAAAGATTTTCAGGACTGACCATCTTCCACCTGTCTTGTTACTGTCTTCCCTACCACATTGCATCCTGCTTGGGCTGGTCTGTGTGTATACTTATTTGGCATCCAGTGTTCCAGCCATTTTTATTTTAGGGCTTCTTTCCATTTAATATTGGCACTTAGCCAGCTGTGTACTTTTTTAGTTTTAAGTAGCAGTGAGGTCATTAGCTGTTATAGGAGCTGTTCCTCTCATTCTTGTACACGAACCCCTGAAGAGCTCTGGGACGTGATTGCCCTCTTTGGAAAGCTTCATACCTAATCCTGGTTGAAGAAATTGCTAGAATACAGACATTTACAAAACAGTGTCAGAGCAAATGAAACTCATAGGACGCTCATCAAATCGACGTTTCAAAGTTTAGACAAAAGTGCTTTGAAAGTGCCTGAAAACTAAGGTGAGAACGAGACCCCCGGTAACGTTGCCATTACTTGCCTGTATTTTAAGGCAAAGTCTCTGCAGTACCAAGGATGAAGTGATGAACACAGCAAATGCCCTAGTTCTAACAGAAGGTGCTGCTGACCCATGTATACTTCAGTGTCTGGTCAGTATGTACTCACACAACAGTATTTTTTCTGGATGTGAAGAGATCGATAGACCCAATCAGGTAACTCAGGAGACCCTAGTAGATTGGATCTGCTGTGAAGCATAGCTGTACAAGCAGACAACTTGAAACAGCAGAGAGTATGTCCCGAGAGGTGTCGTGTTGCTGTATTTCAGTGCTGTTGCACAGTTGGACATAAATGTTTCAAAAAGGTGACGGCCAATGTGCATGTTTCCTTTTTTTCTGTGTTAATAATGACCACATTCACAGTGCTAAAATAAATAAATAAATAAAAAATATAAAAATGTCTTTGTGCTTCCTGACAGCAGTTTGAAATGGTTATCTCAAAATAGTGAATTGTACAAGGCAAGATGATTCAGCAAGTCTGACTTGAATCCTCCTATTCCTGCTGGTTCTTTCCGTACCAGAAAAGAATCACAAAGTGTACTCCGAAGACTCTAGCATTGTTGTTTATTGTATCGAGTATCTAGAGAGAATACTAAACTTTTGAGGACACCTTTTATTGTAATATCCTTAATTACCTGTACTTAGAGCAAGAAAACAAAACTGGTGTGTTATCCTCTGTATGCATGCCTGAAGAACTAGAGACCAAGATTGCAATTTACAGAAGTGTTTAATTGCAGGGTATGAATTAAAGGGCCTTTGTCAACCTCATACCTCACAGAGCTCTCTGTGAACACTTCTATTTTCATTCCTTTCCTAAACTATTGCTAGTTAATTAGCTGAGGTAAATGGAGCAGCATAAGCAGAATTATGCTTCTTCATATTGGGTCTGTGATGGTCTCTTTGTGCCACTTACAGGTATAAAGGGACTGTAAACCAGTTAAACTGGTTTTGCATAGGAATTTGCAATGCCAAAGGGGAACCCCAAGGTGGCTTAGAGCCAGAATAGCATCTCTGTGCCACATCCACCTGGGCAGATGGTATGACCGGGGTGCCATGTGCCTGGGCTGTTCCTGCCTGCTGGAGCAGCCCTTGGGACAGAGCCCTCAGGTGTGCGTCCAGCCACCCTCCAGGCCCCCTGAACTTCATCAGGAGCCAAACCTGCCCACAACCAGTCTTCGCATCAGATAGCCATGGAGGCAGAATAAAGTTACCCTTTAACCTTTACATCTGGGACATCACAATGAGCACAGGTAAAATAAACCTAAACATTGAGTTAATTAGGTTTATATTTAGGTTTTAGAGTTTTACAGTAATTTCATTATGGTACTGTTCCCTAAGATAAGAAAAAGTCACATGCCTAGCCCCTAACACTCCAGTGTAAGTAATGATCAAAAATAACATCATCTCTGCTTTCAYAGAGCTGTGATGCATTTTTTTATCAGTGCTTCAGTAATTTGTATTTCTTGCCTTTTAACTTCGAGAATGATTCCGTCATTCCATAAATAGAAGGTATCTCTTTGTGCTTATATTTCTTATCATATGTTCATCTATTTATGGCCACATAGTAAGATATGCATGTAACTCATGGAGGTAAATATTGTAATGTATTAAAAAAAGCAATGGTAAAGCAGTTTATAGTGCTTTTTGCAGTATTTAAAAGGGAACTTGTGGAAGCCCTGTATATATTGTCTGTTCTATATATTGCATTACGTGTGTGTGTGAAAGTGATTATGCTTCAGGGATAATTGACCTAAATGATTTGGGAGAACTTAGTTCACAACTAGATCTGTGCAACATAATTAATTTTTAACCATGTCTTTAAATCAAAGCATATCATGACAAAATTATTCAACCTGTTTGGTTTTTCTTTTTCCTCTTTGGTAGCTGGATGGTACAATTTGTTGTTACCCAGAATCTCGGAGAAATAAAACCAAGAATCTTCAAAGTGAAGTAGAAGTTTGGGGGAAAAGGCGGTGTAAGAGGAAGAGCATAGTATTAGGGAGGGGAAACTACATTTCTGCATCCAGCAGCAGCAGCAAGGGTCTGTTGCTTTCCGTGAGATGCTTGATACGTACGTGGTCAGTGTCACCAGCATGGCATTGACTGTGTAGGGTGCTTTAGATTACATTTTGTCAGCTAGCTATGCCTTTGCGTAACTTTATTTCATCTTACAAGGTGACAGAGTTATCAAGAACAAAGTATTAATGTGGTTAGAAAATCTCTTTCAATTCTGCTGCAAGTGAGGACCCAACTAAATCATATTTCCTGTTGAAAGCTGTACAGAGTTACTGCTGTGCAGCTGATGCATGGTAGCTCCTACCCCATGGTACTGCGTGTGCTCGTCCTTTTTGTTCTTGAACAGTACAAAATAGAAAATCTCTTTGAAGTTGGCAGAACTACTGAGGTATCTCTGTGGTGTGATATAAATGAAGAGTTCGATTTGCAAAAGATATTCAGTGGGTTTTGCTATTGCATTTTAGCAGTTTTGTCTGTAAAATTGGTTCTTTGTCATGGGTCTAAGATGAATTGTTTCAGCTTCACTCCGAATACTCTAGGCACCTATTTTCCCCTGTTTTCAAGTGCCTCTACCTTGGCCTCTGCCCTGTTTGCCGTTCTAGCTGTTATATTTTGAGATAATTGCCGTGTTGTTCTGTTAGAAATAACTGAGGCTGCTAAACCAAATTTATCTTATTGTTGAATCGTAAAGTACCACAGAATTTTTGTAATGTGGATTGGTAGCAAAATCTTAATTGAATTTCCTTGCTTGTGGTCTTGTGTCTGAAGATCTTGACTGCACTGCTCTGTTTTTATGAGGTGGATTGGCAGGTAGTGCTGTTTGCATTTTTGTTACCTTCCATAAGGTGCAGTAAACAAATTTTAATGCAGATTTTATGGAACGTTTATGAAATCCATGAGCATGTTTCACTGCATCAAAGACACCATATTTAGATGCATAGCTATGTTTAAAGCCCACGTGCCTGTGAAGTGCATGACTGCCTGTCAAAGAACTGAATTATGTTTTAAAATGAAATTGATATATTAACTTTTCATTTGCTTTCAATGTGTAATTGCAATGGGCTTTTGAAGGTGAGCAGAAAGGGGACAGCCCGTGGCTACTTCCCTATGCGTTCACGTTTGTTGGTAATACCTGAAAGCAAACCCAGATGTACCTGTGTTGAAACAGAACAATGTTGTTTTCTCCTATAGAAAGCCAGAGGCAAATTAATTGTTTTGTAAGATTTTTATTCTGGCTCTTACACTTGCAAATTGATTCACTTAACTGGCAGTGCTTCGCACGGGCAAGGGAAGCTTTTCACTAGATAGAGTTGTTATGTCAAGTTCAAGAGTGAGCGAAGTTTAACAGTGCTTCAAAAATAAAGGTAATTTATGCATTATCCTGATCACTGAAGGTGATAGAAGCCAGGCTGTTTACAACCTTGTACAGAAGACAAAGGCTAATGCTCTGTATTAGCGTTATGTGATTACATTTTAATATGCCCTATTAAAATGGTCTATACATTCTCTCCAGGCATGTACGAGTTTAAAGAGAAACTTGCTGCTTTTTTATTATTTGCAACAGCATCCTGAGAACTACAAAAAAGTGGAAACATAATTAATAAAGAACATCTTAACGTGGTGTTGGGGGATTATTATATAATACAAAGCCAGTCATTTTTAAGTAGGTGTCCTTGTGTTGCATGGTGTACTCTGCCCATGCTGTTACACACCCTTCAGGATTCTAGACAGGCTTACTTGTGGTGAAATAATGTATACACACTATTAAATTGCAAACCATTATGTGGCATTATATATTATGCTAAGGCTGCACATAGGAAATCATGTGTTAAAAGACAAATTAAGAAAGAAAATTACATTTTTCAAAAATGAAAGCTAGCATTTATATCCGCAATATGCAAAGAACGTTCCAATATTTTGTATTCACATTGTAAGCATTCATGTKCCAGGGTATGTTCCTTTTTTAGGCCATGTTCATAGTAGGATTAATTGGCAATCATAATTTACCCTCATTAAAAGCCTTCTTCTGTTGCATATTATCTGATCAAAGTCTTTTTACTTCCACTCAAATGATGCATCCCACAGCATTAAATTCACCTCTTCACAGTGTTCTTCATGACACGTCTAATGTTTGGTTCCTAAAATATTCCTACCTTTAAAGTGTGGAGTTTCCTGTATAATCAGGGGATTTGGGGGAGATGTGGGGAGGGTTTCCCCACTAACGTAGATAATTGATATATGTTAAAATGATAGTGCTATATTATCATGGCTATCTTTCCTTCTAAAGGGGAAAAAAAAAAAAAATTATTGTTGTTGCTTTACACTCTGCATGTTTCGGATTTTTTTCTAGCTATCTTATCGTGGGTTTGTAGGGTTTGAAGAAACGTATCACTTCATTTCTGTTCATAAAATCTATCTTTTTTTCTGGAAAAAAAGAAGTAATATACTACATTCTGATTTAAAACTAGGTAGTTGTTTGCATTTTCCTCTTCAATCTTGTCCAAACTCTGGCAGTCGAACAGTACTTTGCAACAAGGCATACGGCTTCTTAACCTGTCAGTAGCAACCGAGAAATTCAAACTTCTTTGCTTTCAGGAATTTAGATTAATGGTGTAAAGGGGTCACAGGATTTATTACTTACTTTTTTTTTTTTTTTTTTTTTTAAATTCTTTAACGTGTTTTGTTTTGACCAATCATTTCGTACCAAATTTTTTTAACTTTTCTACCTGTGAGATGTTTATACTGGGTGAGCTGAATCCTTGGTCCTCTGGAATGTTCTTTTTAAACTTTAAATATTTTTTCAAGTTCCAAGTAATAGTTATTCATATTATCTGGAAGGTAAACCAGAAATGAACATTAAAATTAAATCAGTTTGCTTTCTGATAATCTGTTTGGTAATGTGTTCGTTGCATAAGATTTGGTAAAGTCTGAGTAAAAATGTTGCCRTTTTAATAGTAAAGCTCAGCCACAGGTGGAAAAGTTCTTTACTAAATACTGATTAGTTTTGTTTTCAAGGAATATTTGATTTTCCTGACCTTTTATGTCATTCTAATTTCATGTTATTTGAATTAAAATGTCATCTTTTTTTTATAGTACCTAAAATAGACTTTATTAGTTTTCCTGAAAGCTATGTGCAGCTTTGCTTTGGCCCATTTAAATATTGAAAACAGCAGGATTTGAGATTTTTCTTATAATCCTCAACTAATAGAGTTTAATGCTTTGTTTGGCCTACCCTACACAGCCTAAGCAAAAGTTTTAAACAAGATTAAAAATATGACCTTATTAACCCATGGCATCTAAAGATACAGAACAGGCCTGCAGAGACATCAGTCGTTCGTTAGCCAGGATAGCATGGTGCCATTCCCAATCTACTCAGTCTGTTCCAGGGGAAAATGTTTTGGGAGCCCAGCTTTTTTCTTTTGTAGTTTTGGCCATCGTGCCAGCACCTGGGAATAAGAAAGAAAAAAGCAAGAATCTGTTTCGAAGTTGAATATTCAGTCTTTGTGGTTGGCGAAAATAAAGTTCAATTACTTTTGGAAATGTGAGGTGCAACCTGGCTGGGATTTCTCAGAAACAATTCTGGCAGAGCCAAGGGACAGCAGAGGTGGGGCTCAGCTTTTGTTTACTGCACTTCATTAGTCCCTGAATAAAGAGTTTCACCTTTCTTTTTTTGAAGAGAAGTTACAGTTGTATGTAAGCTGTTGGATGGGTGATTGATGAACATGTTGAGTTCCAGAAGAATAAAGTATCTCATTGTCATGGAAAATTTATGCTTAGTAAACATTACAAAACACAAAATGACGTGATACATTCATTGCTGTGTAATAAGATTCCTTGTTTACTGGCCGTGCTATAGGGCCATGGCAACAAAACCAGAAATAGGAACTATGAGTATTCTTGTTGTAAAGATGATGATGGTTATCAAGCAGTTTGTTAATTGCTGGAGTTTTACATCGCTCCATATTCATTATCACTTTGCAGTGCTGCTAATAGAATGAGGATCAGTGAAGAGGTGTAAATGTGAAAGTTTGACCGAAACCTATAATAAAAATAATGTGTTTTATTGTATGGTATGGAAGAGTCAGGTAAACGTTTTCTGCAAGTGTTCCAGGGGAGAGAATATAACTACAGTTTGCTTTTAAAAAAAAAAAAAAAAAAAACAACACAGAAGACTTTCTAAACTTCTGTCTTTCTAATGATGTTCCAAAACAAAGCAAAATGACTGAATATTATTTCTTTACTTAATCCTTTAAAAATACTGGTGTCTTGCTTAACTTTCAGCATATTGTTTGCCCTTTTGATCTCAACGGGGTGGAATCTGGATACATGTTCATTARGTTCAAGACCCAGCTGAAAATTGGAGGCAAAATCAAGCCAGACAAATTACTTACACTATCATTGATAAACATTTCCTGCTTTCATACCATTACTTACATTTTTTTAATAAAGGAACATAATTTTTAAAAAACAGAAAGTGGCTGATGTTTTTGCAATCATATGTGCACTAACTGAAAAATACGGTATTTGTACACCTACCGTAAGTCTTGGTTTGTGGAATGGAGAGTTTCTTAAGACCTGGGGCAATAGAAAGCATTGAAGATGGGAAGGAAGAGGGTTAAAAGGCCTCAGTTTTTCCTCTCTTTTCCTGTCTTATTTATTTTCCTTAGTTCAGTGCTTTTGGCCTTTCCTGGCTCACTGCCTTGTTCCCATCAGCAGTGCCAAATCCCTAAAGCAAAAAACTGGTAGTCTCCAGGAATAAGGTGGTCTGTAGGTAGATCAAGAAGTCTAGGGAAACCAAGAATTTACATCTGATTATTGATAATTCCATTTTCTTTCTGCATCAAGCTTCACTGACCTTCCTTGCCCTGCCCCATAGTTTTGAGAATATATGCAATGGTCAGTGATGAGGAGCTATGCTTAGGGGTATTTGTGTTTCTGTTTGGTAGAGTTCTGTTGCTGATTCAGACATGTTCTCTACACAGCTAAGTCATCCCGAACGAGGTGATTTGGTGCTGCTGTTTGCTTTCCATCTGCAAGAGCAAAACTTGCATTGCAATCATGCTTTCACAACTGTAGACTGTATAGTAAGATCCTCCACGTCTATATCTAAAAGGCAGCGTAACATGCGGCTGGCACGGTGATGTTTTCCTTGACCCTATCTTTTACAAAAGTTGCATTAATCTTTCATTTGATAACCAAAATTCCCACCGCTCTTGGATGTCTGCGTCTGCCTTGTTATTTAAGCAATACTTTTTTTTTCTGCTGTTCTTCTGCATTCTTGATTGGTGAATATGCTTTCAGTTTCATTTTGGTTGTTGGTTGTGAATGATTATAGAAAGGAAAAAGTGATAAAAAGCATTTGCAGTATGAGTACTTAACTCAGTAAAATGAGGTTTTCAAGCTGTGGTCTGTAAACTTAAAGTGTGAGCACTACCTTTTAAAGGGTAAAAAAAGAAAACATACTGTTGGTAGTTTCAAGTCTCTGGGATACTGTGCTGGAAAATGTTAGTTTTCAAAATGAAAAAAATTAAAAATAGCTGGTATAAATATTCAGATAATGAAAGCGTTCTGTAAAAACAGTTTAATGAAGATTAAAAGGTCGCTTAAACAATTTAGGTGGGTTTTTTTAGTAATTACATGGCTAACTTGGTTTACCTCAAAGTAGTAATTTTATGCAAGAAATTAATAATGTAAAGATTTTGTCATAGTGCATTACAATTAAATTACAGTTTACAGACTCAATACTAGTAATACCTTTAGGATGCTAATTCCTGGTTATACCAAATGTTTGATCATGCATTTCATTTGATTGCACTATTTAGCTTTGAAAATAACTATTGTCAGATTTGACATAAAATACAATACAAATATAGTAGAGCAATGGTTTACACTCTAGCTTGCTTGAGCCTGATGCTTTTTAATTTGGCTGCAGTTAATCCCAAATGATAGTGCTCRTACAAAGCATTCCAAATGTTTTTTTAGCCTACTCTTCTGCTTGTAGTTAAAAGGTAATTTTACATATTTGCATTAGCCCTTTACTGTTTATTTTAGATTTTATGTCCGAACTGTTAGTTTGAATGTCTCTGTCAGGTTGAGTTCTTTGCTCTAGCTTTTTCTGCTATGACATCATTTTTGTGCTGTAGGTTTTTTGTACTTCGAGGTTCTTTGGTCTCCTTTCATTTGTTTCTACTTTTAATAACTTACCTGGTTTTTTTTCTCTATTTGTTTCCAGTTTATGCTTTTCTAAATAACTTCCACATGTCTAGTATTTTGCATTCAAATGAATCAAAATCTGTTTGATTTTGCAGAATGTCTTAGTCCCAGTCTAAGACTGCAGTAAGTTTTTATTTAAGCATAATTAGATACTGACTTTTGGATACAAATAGATGTTTACTGTTTAAGTAGAAAAGTTATGACATAGTTAATCAAGTCTATCTACAAAAGTATTCAGTGACTGAGAGCACTTTAGTCAAGAGTGACAATACAGTTTTGATAGAATACTTTTCAAGTTCATGTTCTGTTTCAAAAAGATATTCTGCTTTTATGGCTTATAAATTTAATAATGTATTTTTTTATTACAGGGAGAAGAAAATGAAAATTCAGGATATTAAAAACAATATTAAAGAAGCTATAGAGGTAAACTTACAAGCTATTCTTTTTAACTATCCAAAGCTAGCTATTTAGACACTCTCTGCAATTTTTTTATTGTTTTTTTTCTTGCAGACAATAGTGACAGCAATGGGCAATTTGGCACCTCCAGTTGAACTAGCCAATCCAGAGAACCAGTTTCGAATCGACTACATCTTAAATTTAGCGAACCAGATAGACTTTGATTTCCCACCGGTAAGTAAATAATTCAAGTCGGCTGCAGTCATGCTTTTTTGCAAATGATTGTATTTCACTGCACTGCAGTAAATATTTACAAAAACCAGTGAGCTGCTCTTTTGGGAATTACTACAGTAGGTGTCTTTGGTTAGTGCTAATCAAATAAAGTATATAGCAATGCAGCTAGAATATTCAGGGTGATCCTTTATGAACACAGAGACCCTTGTCTCCTTTCTTGTGCTCTACGGAAATAATCAGCTACAGTTAAGATGGGCAGTGCTGGCAGTAATGTTTGGAAATTGCTGGGAATTGCCCTGCCCAAAAGGAGTGAAGATACGCACAGCAGTCTGTTGATGATTAGCTGGCATTTAGCGATATTGTATTTTTCTGTTTTGGAAGAATAGTAGGGTTTTCTTGCTGATTCAGACATGTTCTCTGACAGCTGTGTCAGCCAGACTTTCTGCAAAGGCTCCGCATACTACGGCCTTGCCCCAACCCTCCCAGGCCTAGTTAATCATTCAAAATGCCAGCAGCTGTAGAGTAAACGCAGAAAATATAATTATTTGTTTGGTGGTATAACTTTGTGCCCACTCACTGTGATTAATTTCTACTGTATCTCAACCAGGCTAGTAGCAGAAGCCCATGAAAATGCAGTTTGCAAACACTGAGCTCTTAAACACTGAGAAGATACTAATTACTGTGAAGTACCTTATACTTGCAGTAATACAGGAGTGTTTCAAAGTTTGTATTCTCTCTCTGTGCGCTGTTCCAGAGGGCTGAGGGTAGGAATTATGATGATGTATCAAAATCATGATCCATTTACACCAGAATTTTGTTTCCAGCAGTAGTCAATCCCAGGTGCTTGAAAGGAAAGTGCAAGTGCAAATAGTAGTAAGATGTGGGATAGTTTGCACCACAGCAGGGTTTTCGTAACTCCAATTTATAAACATTATTGAACAAGCTAGTCTGTGAAACCAATGACAGTTACCTTTTGCAATTGTTGCCGCTTCTGGGAATTTCTCTGCCTTGGTCAGCCTTTATTAAAAGAAAAAAACGAACAACCAAAACCACATACTTCATGTACAAGGCAGGAGTCGTGTGCTATTAGCAATTAATTGGAAATATTGGCATTGTAATCTTCAAATCCAGTAATTTTCAAAGTTAAGCAGGCACAGACAGATTGATGGAGAGGGGGATGTATGATTCTTTTGTAGCACATAAAATGTAGTATTAGCCACTTTAGCTTAAAGAATCTTAAATATGTTAGGGATTTTGAGATTTTTTAACTTGACACCTCTGTAATTTTGACACTTGTCAGTGTTACAGGAATATTTGGTCCCTTCGTGGATGATCTCCCCTGCTAGGGGGACAAAAAAATTCATGCTTTGAAGATAGTTTTAGGAGAATATTCGAGAGAAAAGACAGCAGCTCCTTACTCCACCCTGTGGCTCTTGAACTGGCTGTGTGCCCGCAACTCTCCTACTGCCCATTGTTTTGTGATAGTTCAGGTTGTGATCTGTAACAATGCTGTAACATGTTCCTGTGACCTACCTCGTACTGAAATACTTGATTTTCCTTGTCTCTTCTATTTCAGAGGGCTTTTTTTTTTTCTTCCATTTAATCAGAGTGCAGTGATTTTTTAAAATGTTTTTTTTTCTTTCCCCTGAAATCAAGGGGTAATTGTGTAGTGGTAAGTGAGTAAGCCAAGTGTGTATGTGTTACATTAATTTTTATATAAAAAACAGTTAATATTCAGTAGGTATTATCTCTGGTAGGATACATGGTAGCAAGCTTTTGATGTCTAAAGTAATAGAAATATACTTACCAGGTCCATAAATAATTTCAAGTTCAGTGTGAAGTCTTTGATGTGTTGAATRACACACAACTTCAGAAATAACAGTGCTCCAATAAAACTAGTTTTTCTTCTCTGAGCAAAGGTATTGTGTTAAATTTTTAAGCCCTGAGTCTACAGAGGTTTAGGCGTGTGCATCACTTTGACTAGTGGCTAGCTTCATTGGCATGATTAACTATTTCATATGTAAATGTTTGTAGGGTTGAGGTTTTAAACTGGATATACATTAGCCACTAATTTTGAAGCAGTATTGTTGGCCCTCGGTGATTATATAAGCTAATATGTGTCTGATTTCTGAGTTTGTCTGAATGTAGGTTATAGTCCTTTGGTACCTGAAAAACTGAACCTGCATTTTAATTACATATTTTAAATCAAGTTAAGAGCTAGAATGTCCCTAGATGCCAGCTCTCAGTGCATAGTATCAAAAATACACGATCCTTGGGTACCTCTATAAAAATAATTTTTACTTTGTTATAGATTAATTAAAAGTACTTTGAAGAAAAAATAATTTTCTGTAAGTGGAAAGGATAGCCTTATGCTAGTTATGCTTTATATCTAAGGAAATCTTGATTATCTACTTTTTCCTCCAGTACTCTGGTGGGAGAATTTCATAAACTGGCAGCTTAACCTTTTCCTATATAGCGTATTAATGCAGAAGAAGGGAGGGGAATTTTTAGCAATGTTAGCAGTATGTAATGCAGTCTATTTTGAGTTGTAGAACTTGCTTTCTGTCTCTTCCATTTTCTTTATGGGGAATCATATTTCAGCTGTTATGAAGACATACTTTCTTCAGTATAGTATTTGATGCTGCTCTTCTCTGCCATAGGAAAAACATGAAGGTAGGGAGAAGGAACACTCATGTACCAAGAAGATATTATTCGAGGGCTGTGAATACTTAGCGCCATACTCTTTTAAAATACAAGGCCGTTTTGCTTCCCTTCAAATGCCCATTCATCTTTCTTTTCCTAAACATTAATATAGCAAGCTCTCCAGAAGGCAGTGCACAGATACAGAGTTCAGCTCTAGGATTGTGTAATTCTCCAACTACAGGAGATCTTCTTCAGAACATAAGAGGTCTCATCCTTCTTCTGTACATGGAGGAGTATTTTAAATGAAGTTTAAAGTACACACCAAAATATGTGTTTATAATTATCTGTTGTACAGGTGGAGCTAGAACTCAAGTTTCCTAACAGCATGGTTCAGTGTAATGTGAAAGGCAGAAGAAAGTAAAGGAAGAATGTCAGAGCTTTACAGTGTGATGATAGTATAGGGGTCTGGCTCTACATATCTAGGATTCAAAGAGCAACTTCTGTATTCTGATATTCTAATTCTTTTCTTAGTGTGTGTCTCCATCTGTTTGCTTTGCAGTTTTTGACTTATAGGAAATGTGTGTCATTTGTGTAGTGTGTATTRTATTGAATTAAAAAAAAGAAGAAAAAGACCAACTCGAGGTAAAAATAATGTTGGTACAGTGCAATGCTAGGTTAAACATCCCCTTTAAAACTGAAAAATTATTATGTTGGAGATTTATTAATTCAGCACGCTTGGTATTAAGCAATTAGATTACTTGAATACAAATAGTAGTATATGGGGAAAGGAAAAGGGTAGTACTTACTGAAAGGAATTCTGTCCACATAACCATGCTGATGATTTGAAGTATTGCAATATTTAGTAGATCAAATCTGTAGTTCCTTTTGTAGTCCTTCCGAGTTGTTTCACCATACTATATATACCATTGGCAAGAACCTAGAAGAGTTTCACTCTTACAGCCGATAGTCCAAGTTGTCTTGTCTTCGGTATGTTTTCAACAGACAGCTTCTAGAATGCAAATTACAAAAAGAAACGCAAAACTATGTGACTGAAGTGAATTGATAAAGGCTAGGAACATAACCATGTTGAAAACCTGTGGAGAATGCTGATTAGTAATATTCTAGGCAAAACAACTGAGTACTAAGTTCATGGTTTTATGTGAAGTGTTTTCTGCCTTAGCTCATTGTGGACTTCTAAAACAGCTTGAGGGCATAATACCTCCATGGGTAATGGAGTGCTGTTCTGATTTAGGTTTGCTTCTTTTGGGGGTAAAATCTATCATTATTATTAGGCTTGTTGCACAGYCTTAAGAGTAGAGCAGAATGGAAATAACAAGTCTAATCAGGTCCATGTAATCTATTGTTAATATGAATAGCACTGATAAATATTGTGTGTAGTATTCTATTTGCATCATTGGGAAACATATTCTTGCTAAAATGACAGGACGTTAAATGACTAAGTCTTGCAAAAAAAGTCTAGCCCTGCTAGTTTGAATGAACACTAAGAATAACAGAGAGATCACACTTTCTGTAGAGAAGTACTGAAAGCAGAACTCTATTTTTTCTGAAACACTACAGTACCAATTTTTTATGAAAGATTATAATTTAAGGAGGACCATTATCATTCCCTTTATTCAAGTTGGGTTTTTATCATGCGATTAAATTGTCACTGGCCAGCATGATGACTTTAAGCAAAGGAAAAGGAAGTTGAAGTAAGAAAACCTCCAAGTTAATCAAACTGAACTCAGTTGAGATAGCTGAAGCATTTAATTTTAATAATAGAGCTGGTCGTGAATGCGCATTAGTTAAAGCCTTAGAAATGAGGTAGTAATCTTTCTGTGTCGATGTATTGGTACAGATCTGAGGGTACACATGTAATTACTGCTGCTGGGCTTGTGTTTTAAGATTATATCATGATAAATAATATTTTTAAAAAGAAGGAATTTGTAAGTGATTTAGAAATTATAAAATGAACTATGCTCATCAATGAGGCTCTCTAATGAAACTAGAAAGGTTGGTTTGCTGGAGCAGTAAATTTGAGAGCTTGCCCAAGTTTGTGCTAGAACTGCTTTTTTAGTTATCTCTCACTAGCTAAACTTTGTAGGAGTAAATTTTACTCTTTAATTTTATGTGTAACCAGATTAATACATGCTTTACAGGGACAATGTGGTGTGTAAGAACAAAGACCTCACAAATCAAAATTTCAGACTGTTTTTACAACTATTCCATCAGTTAAAATGGAAAATAAAAACAAATGATGCTTATAGTTGAGGCTTCCAAATGGCATTTCTATCACTATTGTCCTTTGATGCATTTAGCTCAACACAATTGTATGTATATGTTTTCAATGTCAAAAATCAACCTCATAAGTATTTTCAATAATTCTGACTAGCTGYATATCTGTTTCAAATATAGGGTGATGTTGGGTTAGCTGGATTATAGAGGTGATATTTTTATTCCTGTTCTGCATACCAGACAGTGGTTAGGATATTTTCTCCATCCCTAGTACCAACTAGAATAGTGGCCTTTTTCTCATCCCTTTCTTTTTGCTCTTACTTTTAGAAGAGGAAAGGAGATGTTCTCGTTCTATGAACATTTCTCTTTCCATGATCAACCAATTGGAACCAAGCTGCCAAATAAAACCTACCTATTTTGGGTCACAGTCCCTTTATAATTCTCTGGTTTTAATGAAATATTCAAAATAGCAGAACAGTATTAACAACTGCCTATTTTTAATTGATCTGGACTCAGCTGAGGAAGATGTCTCTTGAAAATACCATAATAACTTCAGAAAGATTGTATTCAAAAAGTAGCAGAATCAGAATATTAGCTATTGAAATGCAAAATAACTGGGGAATCACTCCAGCYTGTGGCTCTCTAGGTCTAGGAAAACACATGCTTACAAGAGATGGGATTGTTTTTAGGGTGTCGGTGAAATTGTCTGCAGATTTTTTGGTCCCGGTTTATTTTTTATTACACTGCTCCATTGTAGTTATTTTGAATCTCCCACTACCAGTGCTGCTGAATAGTTTTATTATGGTTTCTGAGTGGTGTCTTTGAGGCCGAGCTTTACCACATGCTGGCTTCAGCCTCAAAGCCAGCTTAGCATCCCCTCTGCCCACAGCCATCCCTTCCTTCTCCTCCACACCATGATGTGCCACCCTCACTTGCGCCAAAAAAACCTCCATTGGGTCCCCAGCGTAAATCAGACCATTGAACTGATCCAGGTTAAAAATAACCCCGGTAACCCTTACTCCTTCTCTCTTCTATTTTGGGGAGGTTATTTTTAACAGGGATCAGTTTTGAGGGCTGGTTTACGACATGGCCCGTAGGCAGGGTGGTACAAATGAGGTGGTACAAATTGTGTAATATGTTAATGTGCAGCAGGGTCAGAGGTGGGGGTAGGAGTCCTTAAAATGATTTTGACACCAGAGTCTTCAAGAAAATAACAAGAGAATATAGTCTCAGTAAGAAAAGATGTGAACTGGGATCTCTTTGCTGCTAAAAGTGTTCCTTAATTATGTAGGCAACAGAACAAAATTACCTGTCCCTGTAGATAATCACCCTGATGTGTATAATGATAGATATATTATTATTCCTGTCTAAATACATCATGGAAGAAGAGAGCTGTTCTGGTTTGACAGCATCACTAGCTTTATAATGTAATGACAAACATACGCTCTGATGGGGGACATTTCCCATGAGGCTATCTTAAATGTCACAGATTCTGGGGTGGGGAAGTAGTCAAAACATTTTCTCTGGTGGATATAGCTGTGAGAAGCTGGGAAAACTGGGAGACGGAGCCTGGTTTCTTGGGTGTCTGGAAAATATTGTAGAAGTTGGGCAGCTACCACAGCGAGAAAATTTCGGGGCTCTTGCTCTTTCTTGTCCAGACTTGCTTTATTATTTTGAGCAAGTCATCTCACTGTCCTCGCTGTCACCACTGTCACTTTCTTTTTTTAATGTTTTATATATCTTACAATCTCTAAAATAGCGATAATATATGTATCTTGGAGATGTATTTAAGCATTTTGAGGTGCAAAACTGGTAGAAGATGTGGATATGTGAAGTATTTTTAACTCAAGAATGTTAATGTTGTTAACAAAAAGGAATGGGGAGTATTACAGACAGTGTCAGCAGAGTGATGTAATACTAGATACTCTGAAATAATCTTTACTTACTTTTTTAAATCTCCATTATCTTATCTACACAGAGCAGCTCCTTCTAAATGGACTTATAGATAATCCAATTGAGTTTACCTGATCAGAGTTTAACAGGACTTAAATAAAGCTGTTTTTCCTATCCTTTAATAGCAGAAACAAATTCATGAATACAGATTAATTAAAGAGTTCTTCTGAAGCCACCTTTTAGTATAGGGACTYTGAGGTAGACAGCCACTTGACTTCATTTCTGTTTCTCATAATTAAAACATGTATAACTAGTAATTATTTGCAAACGAATCTCCTGAAATCTCTGATTTTTGTCCACATGGGTAGATGCCTGATATGAATGTTTTATTCTTATGAATGAATAGCAATATCTAGCAAATTCTGACATTGCTACCCTATTTATTGGAAGTGATTTTTTTAATTTCAGCTTCAGTCTGCARTACCCTAAGTTTTAGTTAGGCTGTGAACTAGCCCATTGCATCATACTAAGAAATATTATGTTGWCACAAAGCTTTTTTCATGAATAATTGAAATGAAAATATATTGAGTAGAAGCATACTTATTTGGTGACTAGACATTATTTTAGTAAGTAAAAGCAAATACTATTACAAAACTTAGTTTTTAGGTTCCCAAGCAAATTCCTGGTGGCCGTCTTTTTTGACAGCAGTTGTCATAGTAGTTGTTACCTGGAATGGCAAGCTTTCGGATGTGCGGGAATTCCCCGGTGGTCCCACGTGGCTGCTGTAGCTGTGCTAGGAGCAGCTGCCTACGGCGCGTGGTGGAGAGGCTCTCGCGCTCTGGGATGTGCGTGCTGTGATTCAGGGGTGTCTGTGTCCGTTAGCAGCTGGTAGGTGAATTCAGTGCAAACCACTTCCAATACCATGCATTTTACTGGTCCTGTTTCTTTTGGTCCATGAAACAATAAAGTCTTTGGGATTTCTGTAGGAGTATGCGTAATTTATGCAAAGCTTTTTTTATTTACAAAGGATTTTTTTTTAAAAGTAAAATGTATAATTAGAAAGAGTGTGTGCATATATAGTAAATAAACTTTAATATGGGAAGTTCTTTCTTTTTACACGTAAGTGTAAAGCTGTTTAAATTAAGTAAAAAATATTTGTGCTGTATATGTTTTGACTGCTGAAGTTTTCCAGAAATCAAAGCACTGACTAGGTAGGAACCTGGGCTTTTTTGAAGTGAAGAAACCATTTGTAGCATCCTGTAGAAAAAATAACCGCTCTAGTCCATTTAGTTTGCTATACCATTCAGTAATTTGACAWTAGACATTAAAAATAGGTTAGTTTCATATTAAAACTGGAAAAAAGAAAAAATATCCTTGAAAAGTACAAACTCATTGCTTCCACAAAGCAGAATGCTATGGTGACTGGAAACAATTACTTAATTCACCAGCTGCATTAGAAAAGCTTCTTTTTAAAAAATGTATTTTGGTAAGCCTTTAATTTTGCTATACTTCATGCATCCAGCTAGAATTGCTTATTAAATAAAGTTAATATGCTGTTTTTCTTCATTTACGTGGAACTTTGGTCTCCATCGAAAACAAAGTTCATGGACAAAAAGAAAATGTAGCAAATAAGAAAGTGGCACTGCCTGACGGGTGATGAAATAAAGAAAGTAAAAATCATTTTAAAACATATTAAGTTATAAAATTGCTTACATCCATTTATACCATATTGATCTGTTCAGCAAAAGTAACACACACAGACTGTATGTATCAGGAAATCAACATATTTAATGGATGCCAACTAATGAGCATGAAGCTTTGAGAAATACCAATTTAAATATTATGCATAGTAGGTTTGATTTTGATAATTTAAATCAGCGGTTCATATTTTTACTTTAATATAAAATTTGGTTTATCTTGCTGTCTAGTAATGAAGGTTGTGTATTTTTGTTGATTTGTCTATTTGTCCCTCTTCTCCTCAAACACAGGTTAAGTCTCCTAGTTTTCAACTTGTTTTAGAGTTTCTTTCCTTCATGAGTTCTAATTTGTAGGAAAAAGCTTGAGAAGCTGTTTTTCTGAAGAAAGTAGAAAGCTATCAACTAGCAGCATCTCTGTAGGAGGAATTTCATAGATTGTTAAGCCTGTATTCAGTAAAATTACATACATATTTAGGCCAGTCTTTCAGAAGAACAGTAATATTACAGTACCTTGGCTTTAAATATAGCCTGAATAATGAGTACATGTGTAATTAAAAAAAGAAAAAAAAAAAAAAGAAAAAAAAGAAAAAAAGAAAAAAAAAGCCAATCTCCCTTCTGACTTCTGTGAACAGAAATGAGATGAAATGTAAGAGCTAAGCAGCTTTACTAATTAGCATTGCTTTTCTATATAGTGGTTAGTCTCTCGATTTGTTTGCTGCAGTACTTCTCGCTACACCTGATTTGATTCTTAAATGTGGTAGCATCTGCAGGCACAACTCTTGTTCCACCTTCTGGTAATCCAGATTTTATTGCCAGTAACAGCAATTTCTAACTGCAGTGAAAATKGGGATGCTATTACGTCTTACGCTTCAGTTTGTTACATGCAATAAAATAAAACATATTCTGTGCATGAAGTGAAAATATTTTTGGCTACAAAATTAAAGGAATGTGCCCTTGAATTTTGCAGTGCCTTCACTGAGGTGTTCACGTAGTTCTGTTGAAATCCCATAAAGTATTTCCTTAAATTGGAGAATCTACAATCCAGGACTTTAGACAATGACATTATCTGCACATCTTTTCTGTAGTGCAGTTGTTTTTATAGTACAAAAAAACCACCCTATATTTTGCTTTATTATTAATTTATTTGGTTAGCATTTGAAGTAAGTGCTAATGCTTTATTCTGCACTTATGTATTTATCCAGTAAATTCTCACCATACCATATTTATAGGTTCATAAGTTCACGTTTAGAAATTCATTTGAAGAAATCGTCATTTAATTTCTCTTGATACATCTTCTTTGTTTTCCTCAGAGCAGTCTTAAAGAACAAGAACAGATTAATTCAATTTCTGTTGAAATAGAAGAGCTGTCAGCTGAATTAAACAGGAAATAGGCATAAATTTAATATAGAAATTCTTAAGTATTTTCTGGTTTTAATCACCGTAGAAGACTATCACAAAGTGGTGTACGCACAGATGAAATAAAATTTTACCTGTGAGCCTGCCTGGTATTGCTATGGCTTGAGAAGAGTTTCTGTGAGAGTCTATATTAAGACTAAGCAACCTGTAAATGTGCAAATTGCCCTGTGGACGTGCTTTTTGGGCATACAACAAAAAGTGCCTTTGGGCATAAAAATTCTGTAATGTACAAAGACTTGGAAATGCGATGGTAAACGTGCTTCTAAAAAATCAYGGCTTTGGAATTTTAATTTAATTTACATCATGTCAGATGAGTAAAGGGTGAGCATGGAAGTAGCTAAAAAGAAAAAAGTGAAAAATATTGTGATCTATTTTACATTTTGATTCTGTGGAATGCTCTTGGCTCTTTTTACACGTGTCCCTAAGTGCTAAATTTAAAGTTGTTTTTCATTATTCCAGTACCAAACACAATACATTGTATTACGGCAAAGTTGTGCAAAGTTACTTTTTTAAGTGCAGTCATCTGTGACTTCCCAACACGGAACAGAGCAACAGGGAGTGTGCCGTTAGTTTATGAAGTTATGACAGAATTTAAAAAACATGTCAGGTCCCAAATTCAGAGAGAGATCCTCTTCACTTGTCAAACTCGGATGGAAGCTGGCGAGAGCTTGTGTGGGAATGAAGGTATGAATGAATGAATGTTCATCGTGTAGATGAACAGGTATTTGCTTGTGTATTTGCTGCGTGTGTGACTCCCGAGTTTTGATCCTGCCGCAGACCTGTTGTGTCCGTAGCTGACTGGGGCTRTTAAAGGTATTGTGTTTTCCAAATGCAAGCATCTCTTCTGGTAGAGTCCTGCAGTTCAGAGAACCAGCAGGTTGTCAAGGTTTTCAACTTGCCTTTGGAGCGTACATGATGTTTCTTCAGTGTTCCAGTAAAATTTAAGATTTCTTACTCTTAAAAAAAAAAACCCAGCATAAACAGAACTTCTAATTAAATCTATTGTAAGTGTATGTGAGCTTGATTTCTTCATGTAGACTGTATTATGAGTCTATGAATACTTTTATGAATACAGATTCTGCTTCTTCAGAAAGATTGTAAGATGATTAGTGATCTGTCCTTGGGATTTGTCTGAATTTAGAATGAGGAGGAACTATTTTCTTTTACCCTTTTCTGTTGGTGGAAGTTTCTGGCAAAAAGAGGCAAAATTTTTTTTCTGGCAAAAATAGGCTTTCCAACCTGAAAGGGGACAGCAAAGTTGCAGTATGGTCCTGGGTTCAACCTATTTGGAATGGTGTTTGTTCTTAGCACTGCATAAGGTAATAAGGTCATTTGATTTGACTATTTGYTTTAAGTTTATTATATATTCATTACACAAAAAGCAACTAAATGATGTAGTATGAAAGACATTTTCCAAACCCTAATTTAAGGCTCAAAGGAAATTTCTCAGAGTTTTATTAAACCTTCCTCCTTAGCCAGAGGTCTACAAAAATAGCTGATGGTTGAAATGCCTCTATTACCACTCTCTACTGCCCCAAGAGAGAGCTGGAACGGTATAGAAGACTTCTTTGTGAGCCTTCTTTCCTATCAGTAGGTTTAATCCATTAATTAATTGCCTTCTTTCCGTGTATGAGTATACTCTGAAGAAGCAGAGGTACATTGATTACTCGGTTTAAAATTGCAGAGGAATCTTGATGAAATGGGGAGTAGGGTCCACATCTGCCAACTTCCATCTTAGTGCTCTCACCAAAAGTGAGTTCTTCCTCTCTAATGAGTGTGATGTGCTTTGAATAGGAGTTGTGTGAAAGGATTAAATCTGAGCAGTGTTCTAGTATCAACAGATTAAGCTTCTGTGGCAATTAAACTTCTTGTGAAAGTAGAAATAAAAGAGAAATAGTGTGATACCATGCTAGTGAGGCTTTTAACCAAAGGCACTTTGTAGATTATGGGTATGGAATTGTGTGTTGGCACATTTTTCAAATACTGTGGTGTTTTGAAACTCTTAACAAAGGGGAAAAATGAAAGTTCAAACTTCACAGGAGTTTCTTAAATAAAATTCCCTTCCCATTGTCCATTCCTTGCAGCCACATCCAGTTTAATTTGTGCTACTAGAAAGGTGAAGATACCGTAAGCAGAAACCCAAAATATTTCAGCATCATTCTTCCTTTCTAAGCACGAAAAACTATTGATAATGAGACTGAATCCTTGCTGAAAATATTTCTGACTCACGTTATGGGAAGTGCTGAGTACTCTGGCCTCTCACAAAGAGTTTTGTATTCAGCTCTGGACACATGCCAGTAACTGGAGAATATCTTCAACTATTTGTAGGTATGCGTTTCCTTTGTGATATCATCGGCATATTTTCCCTAAAATAGCAAGCAATAATTAACACTTGTTCACACCATTAGGAATGCAGATGTTTCCCTATTCAAGTAAGTGGCTTATTAAACTGTCTGATTTGACAAATTTAACACATTCTAGTATCCCTGCCCAAACACAGGGAGAATGACAAGATGCCATCAGTTTCCTTCTCTGAGTGGCCTTACAGTCAATAGTAATCACTTGATTTCAGATACGAGCAATGAAAAATAAATCAATTTGTTGTGTATTTACTTATCCTGGAAGGAGAAAATCAACTTGTGCAGTTTGTCTTGGAATGCACCGTGCTGCCTTGCCGTCCTGTGACCTTGTCTTGTTCTAATGCAGTTCGTTAGTGGAATGCAGCAGAACTGCCTGACTCTCACGAAAGTAAAGTTCATGTGCCCCCACCTTGCAGAGTAGGTTTGTAARGGGGTTTGAAACCAATGGTCAATGTTATTTTTAAAAGCTGAACACGTCGGGAAGCAAATGTCCTCCAAGATACAATTTTACAGTTAGAAGCTGGTTTGGTTTGACCTTTAATCAGTAGGTTTGTAAGTGGATGACCTGTTTAAAACTCTTATTATGAAATGTGCAACTCCATGGGACAGTGTACTTTGCCCAGGAATTGAATCCCAGTTTTAACCACAACATTGTGTAATGGTTGTACACACCTTTTAGTAGGTAAGGGTTTTTTTCAATGGCATTGACTTTTGCTGGAATTAGTAAATAAGCTGTTCTAATGACAGATCCACCCTATATTATATTTTACGAAGAAAAGGTAATGTTGCACGTCCATGCTAAGGTTCCTGTGAACATGGTGTCATAATGGCAAGAACTGTGCCAATGTTTTTCTCTGCCAACATCCTAATGCCTATAAAACATTGCTTCATAAACATTTTTTTAAAAGTCTCTTGAGTATTTATATATCTGGAGGGAACAAAACCTTGTAGACAGTATGTCCAGTTTTTCTCTTTCATTTTTCTACTAATATTTTATCCTTTTAGAATGCCTCTCAAAAGCTGATCTTGGTTCCTTTATTTTTTCCCAGGCCTTGAGTTTGTCTCTTGAGGATTATTTTTTTTAACAACCAAAATGCTCAAACTCCAAGTTCTTTAACACTTTCTCTGGTTTGACTTTTTAATAAAACCACTGTTTACCTGCTGCCATTTATTCAATTTGCTGAAACTTTCAAATACAAGTACGTTTTTAACTTGATTAGACTCTGCATTGCCCCTTTTCTAATCCAGAATTGTGTCAGTAAGATCTTTCTGGAACAAAGTACTGTTTTCCAAGCATCCCTTTTACATGATGTTTTTTTTCTCTAGAGGTCTGCGTAGATTCCTGTAAGTGAACACAAGTGATTTACACAAATGTTGCCTATTGACTCATTGTATTGGGAAACTTACAGCAGGTGGAGAAAGTGTCATCTAATAAATAAAACATTAATACCGAAATACATTTATTTTCACATAAATATGACTTTTTAAGTATCATGGTGTTATGGTATCATGAGAGATGAGGCTTCCTCACCATCAGCAAGTCATGGTCCTTGATACTTCAGTTATCTAAGTAAGACCAGAGAAGGTTTACCCAGACAGTGGATTTTCTCAGAGTGTTTTATAGTTTCACAGAAGCTTAGCCTGTTAGTTAGGGATTGTGCCCGGAATTCAAACTATGCCCCTGCCCAGCCTGAACACATTCAAAGTCAAGCCCTGTTTGTTCTGTTCAGATTTGTGTTACATTGGCATCGTTTTCCCTAAGTGTTCTACACAAGGATTTCTCCCTCTTTAGGGTTATGTTAGCACTTTGAAAAGTGTAAATTCTGGTCTGGTGGTAAATAAATGCTACAATCTTGACATAGTTCTTAGGAAGAATTCACTTCTCGCCTTCCTTGGTGATGCCATGCTGTCATCACTTGTTGACTTTTGTTGCTTTACACAGCTTCAGCTACAGTTTAAACAGGATCTTGGGTGTGTATTGTGTAACTGCAGCATTTTTTGTTAATGGAAAATGACATAACTTGAATATTTTTTTCAGTTTTAAGTATGCATAGGGCAAGAGTGGATAATATGACGATACTTTGCAAATACTATGGATCGTTTGGAACCTAACATTTAAATCCTGTTTATTGTGGAACGTCATCTCAAACCAAATTGTTATTTAGTGTTATTTGTTTATTTTAGCTGTTGTGTTAGGAGTTCCATTTTATAGTGCAAGAGAAACCTGTGTGGATGCTGCTGTAGAGTCTGTTATATTAGAATGTGCCAGCAGATGAATCAGTGTTACGGAAACAAGAACCAGACATGTAAGGACTAGTTTTCTGGCTATGTCTTTTCAGGAAATTTGCCTGCTACTTTTGGTTAATTTGTTTCCTAACTCATTATTTTTAGAGATCTCATACAAATTAGACCTATTTAACTCAAAAAACCCCCCCTGTTGCTAACTTGATTTTTCTAGTGGCCTCTGAAGCCCCTGTTTTACCTAAATAATAACAAATCCTGTGGTTTTACTTGCCTTCCCTGAGAGTATCCCCAGGCTACATTCCATGACTCAAATGGGATGCTGAGGATTTCTTATGTTATTCTTTTTCTTAAATATTATTTCAGAATTGTGGTTAGTGTAGGTGTATTGGGGAGGAGGCAGAATCTGTTTTTTTGCAACGAGCTGCTGTCTTAATTCCAAAATCAGTCACTAGTATAAGTAGGCTTCTAATAAAGCTAGAGTGGAACTCTATAAGCCTGGTTCCAACTTTTCTTTGGTGAACATCTTCCTAGTTTACAGTTGTGTAAGCTGGGTCAGCATTAGTCCCAAAATGTATGAAGATATATTTAATGTGGCCTAAAGACAAAAGGTTGTTTATTAATAAAAGGCCTTCATATTTGGTTACCACAAGTCATGTAGTTCAGTTTTAAAAACAAAATGAAAACAAACAACAAAAAAAGACCAAAAGAAACAGAAAAAACCCACCCCCCAAAAAACCACTATGTCTTAGTATAATAATCTATTACTTGTTACCTGTTGTAGATCCTGATTTTGAAATGCCAATGAAAAGTTCAAAGAATGTAGACTTAAATTCTTTTTCCATTCCACATGGACAGTTAATAACCATATTAAAAAGATTGCATAAGTACTGCTGATTATAGTTCAGATTAGCAGGACAGACATAAAGGCAGTATTAAGTATTTTATTGCTAATTTGGCCTAACAAGGCACAAACATTGATCATTATCCCATTATTGTAATCCACATATTTTCTTAGAAGTTAAGAACTGCCCTTAAAACACAGGGAGAACTCTTCTGAACAACATGTAACTGTTCTGTGAAACTAAATCCTAGGCTCTTTATTATCAATGTGTTTATGCTAGGGCCAGGAGCTGGATTTACTTTTCATCCCATTTTAAGAGTCTGATTGCAGAAACTACTCCAAATGTTTCTCCACAAGGTATGATGGAGTTTATAAGTTGTTTGAAATAATTGCTTTATATCAGTTCTCTATCAGAATGTCATAGTTGTAGTGAGAAACAGTAGTGAGGAAAGACTTTTGTGTCTCATTTTTGTGGCAGAGTTTTACTATGCTGTGACTTTCTTTCATTAAGGCACTGCCTCTTTTCACTTCAAATGTACATTTGTAGGTGATGAAGAATCTTTATGTTTTATTGCATTTTCTGTAAACTTACCTTTGCCTAGTTATTTGTTTACTTACTGTAATGCAGGATGAAGCGAGTATTTTGGGGTATGTTTGGAGATAATTGACTTGGCAGATGCTGACCCCAGTTTGAAGTAGATGTCTATTTTTGAACCATATCTCTGCCAAATAGTTCAATTAACTATCTGAAGTCTGGTGTAAGTTATCTTGATTAGATGGGAAATTTAAACGGTGTGTGTCCACTTGAATCAGCTGCTGTTTCAGCAAAAAAACTCATACAATTGACGATTCAATTTTTCAATTTCCCAGCTTTGTAGTAATTAAGTTGAGTGAGTCATAAGATGTTCTGTATTAGACTACTGTTACTTTTAAAAATAAATATATAAAGCCACCCCAAAATGGGTTTGGCTCAAATACAGTGAGATTCCAGGTAGTTCCCCCTCTCTACTTTCTATTCCTACTCCTTTTTGCTTTGGAAAGATATTTTCCTCATTATGCTGTGATACAGTTGAAGATTGAAGGTAACTGACAATCCCCCAACTGCCAAAAAATTGGAAACCTTCAAAATGAAAGCATCCAATGAACGTAATTCCAGCAGTGGGAGAAAGAAAACTGAGGACTGGAATTAAGATTTTGATTCATCTTTTACTTCCTTTAACAGCAAATGGTCGTACAATCTACAAATACTAAAAATCAAGTAAAATCTTCTTACCTACTTACAAAAGAAATTTAACTGGTCTTCTTGTTCATGAACAGTTCATAAAAGCAGGGAACAAACTGAAAAGATACATCAAATGCTATATATAAACTTTATAATCTCTTTAAAAGAAATTAGAACAGAATTTTACCACAGAGAGTTTTTTAGATGCGTAGTGTGCATTTACTATCATTTGTGCGTATGTGCAGCTAGTGAATATTCGATAGCAATAAAAGCAAGATCAAATTTACATTTGATAGGCTGTTTCCATCATTGGTATTCACAATTGTATGATCACACAATCACATCTGCATCTTATACCTGCCAAAAAGAGGATGGCTTGAAAATCTGCATCACTAAATTTACTTTAAGATGCCATTATGCATCTTTAAGATGCCATTTAAAGCATCTACTGTTCTGGTACAGTTCAGGTGTTAGTTAACATTCTGGTAGGAAAGTGAATTTTTTAAAAAGATATTTTCAAGTGAAACCTTGGAAGTCACATTTGGATGTGACCCCTTTCTTTGTACTACACTGATAGTAAAAGAATGCGAGAGACTGATATCCCAAGGGAGGGAGCGATTCCAAAGCTAAGTTAATGGAGAAACCTTGAAGCAGTAAAATGGCTATTTAAAATAATATATTGTTTTTCTTTAAAATATTTCTACTGTAAAGAAAGGGGGTGGGGAGAGAAATAGAATATATACAGCAACTATTTTAAAGGTCATGTGCTGTCCTCGATGCAAAAAAGCTGATTTGGAATAAGTTACCTGAGCCACTTAAAATCAGAATAAAAGTATTTAGTCCAAAACACTTTAAAAGCTCTGAGAGAGTGCCAAGAAAAGTCCATGGTCATTGATAAAAGTAATGCCCACAGTGGTGTGTGTATTTAAGTCACTAGGCTGCTGCTGTTCTTTCTAAGTCTATTCAAAGTTCTTAGACTGATAGCCAGAAATACAATTACATATTGTACACGCTCCTGTTGGAGCCAAAGTGCCTCTTTTATATGCAAAAAAGAATGGGCTTCTGGTTGTGTTTTATACTTGTGTTACAGGTTCAACAAAACTGAAGCATTGCATATTTGGCTGTCTGCTTTCATATCTTGGCTCATAAATTAAATAATTTTTTTTTTTTTTTGACACAATCAAAATACGATCTAGCTTTGTATCACTGTATTTCTTCTGCAGTTCAATATCCTTTTACACTGCAAAAGAATAAATTTTGCAAATAGTTTGAGTTAAATGATACAGAGTTAAGTAAGATACAGATGTCTATATAGTCCCTGAAGATCCTCACTAACTTGGAAAGTCAAGTAAAACCTAATCATCATTTATTACTTCTCAGTAATTCTTACATAAAGGTAGTGTTTCACTGAAGAAAAAAAAAAAAAATTCTTGACAGCCAAATAAATATAACATGCAGTGGAATTGTGAGTTAAAGAACAAATGTTACCAAATAGTATTGATTATTAAAAATGCCAACAGAATTGTCATTAATGAAAAGTTAACCCTTCTTTCAATATATAGTTGGACTCAATCAAAATGGTTGAGAAGCAGTTCTTTAAGTGTTACAGAACGTTAAAGTCAAAACTAAGAAAGCCAACTGAACTTGTAGTCAGGTTCTAAAAAATGTTTGAAGTTTTTTGTTAAACATGCTACCGTTTACCATTCATTACAGTGGTAACGATACGTTACCATTTGCCGATTCTCTTCATATATAATCCATTTTGCTAATACTATTTTTACTCTTTCAGGAGTTTTATGAACATACAAAAACACTTTGGCAAGACGAAGGTGTGAAAGCCTGCTATGAGAGATCTAACGAATATCAACTGATTGATTGTGCACAGTAGTAAGTATTGTTTCTATTCTGCTGTATATTGACTGCGATATACACTTTTTTTTTTATTGAATGTTAATGACAGTGATTTGGATGGTCCTGATGCTTACTTTTCCTTACCTTGGAAAAGGAGTGTATGCTACATAGTGAATTCTTAGTAATCAACTATTCAGAGAGGTAGGAAAAAATGRCATTCAGTTAGACAATAATCTGTATATTGAAAACTTCACAGATGCTTTCAAATGGTCTTAATACAGGCTGACACTTTAATGCAGTGGACAATTGTATTTCTCAAAGACCAAATTTCCTGCTTCTTCCACTTAGACCAGTTCCTTTCCAAATGACATTTTCAGATACTGCAGCAAGTTTTAGTGAGTTGGAAAGTACATTGGTGTGAAACATGCCCGTGTTTGTAGCTTTTGTTTTTAGTGCAGTTTATTTATCTGAAAACAAAGAGATGGCAGCAACAATCAAGGGCAGCAGCCTGTGATCAGTCACCAAGACTTCTGCTTGTGTGCCTTCATGCACATATCTGAGAATGATTCATTCTCTTCTGCTATTTATACCACTGTGATAATTAGTATTCTCATGAGAGACTGCTGCATGTTTGCAGTTATTTATCACATATAACAATATRGTATGGTACAGAATTTTTGTATGGCAAGATGTTTGTGATAATTGTGACCATTCCTGGTATTTTTGTTGTGTATACTCAAGAATTGCAGGACTTAAATTTGGAATATTAATGGTTAAAACTGTTCTTTGTTCGTTTATACTCACTCTACTTCTTTTGGAGAAGGGTCAAGGAAATGCAGGTTTATCATTTTACATGATGATGGACGACTGCAGTTTGTCTACTGCTGCATCTCTTAAAGAACATTTGATGAAATGAAATTTGTAAGGTTGGGGTTTTTTTGTTTGTTTAGGTAGACTTAAAGGTAAATCAACAATTAGCTCTGTTTGAAAAGAGACCAGGGAGATAATTTTACTATTACTTGCACAGCTCCAGGTCTTTAGGAGCCTCTTTGAAGTTTTGGCATTGTTTCTAGTGTGAATTTGTTTGATGTGTAGCGATGTCTTTTGCGTTAGGTGACTAATGTTTGATCATTTGGCATGAATCTTTTTGCAAGTTCAGTTGCTACAAAATAAATACTACAAGATTTTCATTTTCTGTCAACTATCCAGTAAATTTTGTCTTTCTAGTGTAAAGCTGATAGAAATGGGGAAAAACTAGTTTTGTTTCTGATAGTGTTTGGTTATCTGTTTGTTTCTGGTTAGTGTTTGTTAATCGTCAACTTCTATGACGGGAAGAAGTAAATATTGTTAAGCACTAAGGGGGTTTTGTGTTGCCCTTTTTTGGAAGACGAACAAATTTTGTTCTGCCCTGAATGCACGGAAGAAAGCTAAAATTCTTATCATCCCTGATTGCTGGACATTGACTTTTTCATGGGTCAGCGAGGGGGATGGCCTTCATGATGGTTTTACCGTCCTGCTCCATCTAGTGGAACACTTAATTCTACATCATGGTCTGTTGAGCCAAAAATAAACCTTGTAYAATGCCGACAAATTACAGTTGGTTTTTTTTTCTAAGATACCATTGCTGTCTCCTTCTAAAAATATTTCATAATTCTAATAATTATTCAATTTGATAGTAAAGTATGTGACATTATTTTCTTGCAGAAGGAGCTTTCTAATTGTTAGTTTTGGTAGTTCTTGTCCTTTCTGGCATTTTTGATCATGCAGTGGCGTTGTTTTTAATAACAGAATATGCAAAGTAAGAGCTTTTTAACGGCAAAATGTTTGCTTGGAGGTTAATGTCACTTTGAAATTCTGAACTTGTTTTTATCGTACTAAATTTTCAAGGGACCTGACAAAAATTACTTCCTGTAAAATCTGATGTGATTGATGCCTTGCAATTAACCTGGTGAACACACTCTAAAAAAAAAAATGTAGCAAAGGCAAAATACAAAATGTAGCTGAGATTTATCAAGTAAAGACTATTTTAATTTGAATGTGCAAGTTACTGTCATTAGGGCTAATAGAATGTAAAAGAAAAAGTTGAGCAAACTGTGTTGGAGTTTTCAGTTCTTTCAGAGAAGAGTCTTGGGTTCTAAACACTTTCCCCTTTTGAAGTCCCTGTTTAAAACAAGAAAGGCATACTTGAAATGGAAGGTGGAAAAGTGGCTTTTCTCTTTCAAGATCAATTCAGCTTCCAAAAATCCCTTCTTGCTCTTGAAAGTTGAATAAATTCTTAAATATTAATGGATTCTTTGTTCAGTGAATTACTTTAAAATTCTAAACAGTGTTTCTCATTCACAAAAATTAACTTTTTATAGTTGTTTGTAAAATTTTTAGGTTTTTTAAACTGTCATTTTTTGAAGTGTGAATTGCTTAGTGTAAAGTTTGTCTTGGTATGGGCTCATTTAACATTCTGCATTTTTTAAAAAAGAAGGTTTTTTCACTCTTGGAAGTGACACGGTTATATATAGGAAGCTTTGCAAGGAGATTCTGCCGAATGTTTAAAAATCAATTTTGTCTGTCTTCTAGCAGGGAACAGTGAGGAGTGTATATCTTACAGGGCTTTGTTTGGCTTTCAGAAATGTTAATATCAAAATGAAATTCATTTCTGTTTCTGCCAAACCTGCACGAAATGTATGCAGAGCTTCTTCAGGGATCTTGAAGAGTTTAGGGGCTGTTCTGTATCGCCTGTCCTCAGGGAGCGGGCACATTGCAGGGCTTGCGGTCTGCTTGTGTGGCAGCTGTCCCAGGGAGCAGACTGCGGCAGCACCCGGCATCCTGCCTGCTGTCTTCTGGGAACTGGCACAAGTCCTTTCCCTCCTCGTATTTCCATCTTTTGTTAATGGTGTGATGGTGGCAGTGAGGTACTGGGAAGGCCATGAGGACTTAGGTAGTTCCCTTCTGTTTGACATTGCCGCTTTTACAATTGTGCTTTTCATGGATAAAAACTGGTTCTCCGTGTAGGCAGCTTGGCTATAGTCCAACAGAAGGTCTTTTCAGAGTTAAGGACTGTATGGCATAGCTGCAGGATGCTGGAGCATCTTGAAAAGAAAGATGTTGGGGAGATGGAGGCTTAAACTTTTGTAGAGCTTGTGCTAAGGAAAGGAGGGAGCTAGCTGATGAGTCAGGAGCTCTCCTAGATGAACAAAGGGTGAGGGGAAAGCCACTTTTTGCTGCTTGTCCTTTCCCAGGAAAGTGGGAGCAAATACAATTCTCAACCTAATGTGTTGTATCTACCTAACTCGAATGTAGGTGTTTAGAGTCTGGAAATGGTATTTTTCACCTGCTCCTGAGCAGTAACTTTAAATACAACAATACTTCCTGCTGACTCGCTACAGTTTTTTCAGTGTCTCCCCGTAAGAGGTTAACGTTAATATGCATTATTATCATTGCTCCACCAAGTTCCTGGTTGCATTGGCTCAGAAAAGACGACTTCACCAAAAGCCACAGGTACCATCCTGGCTTTCCATTTAACTGCAGTTGTGATCTTTGGAGGTGTGAAGCTGGGAGGCCCGGCCAGTAACCTCATCTGCTGGAGAGCCCTTCTGGTATCCTGCCCTTTATCCTCAAGCTCACTGGCTAAATGAAAATGTCACTTCGGAGGAACCCTGTTCATTTTGAAAGAGTAGCTGCCTCTGCTCATCATGAGCTTTACTGTACTTCCTGCCTAGGCATATTTTACAGTCTTGAGAGGCAGAGAAAGGAAAGTAGGCTGTTTCCCTTTTCTTAACTGGACTTAYTAAGTAATAAGTTTCAATTCTGCTTTTAGAACAGCATGGTCTGTGAGGTTGTCATCAGTGCCTCTCWGAGACGAATGTATTTTAGCTGTGAGGAGGGAGCGTTGTCCAAATTTCATTGCTCTTGCATCTTGTGTGGGGATATATACAGAAGGGAACGAATGTTGTACTGAAGCTGCCATGTGATACCGCTCTTGGCTAATAATGAACAGAAGAACGCAGAAGTGTCTAGAGTATAGAAAACCCCAAAYGGTGATAAATAAATGATTTACCGTCCTTCATATTTCTTCCCTGCAGGCACAGGATTGCATTTTATTTAGAATATGTTACTTAATATTAAGACTATAGGAGCCATTTCCACTGTAATGTGCCAAGACCTGTTTGTCAAATATATGCCTTCTGTCAAATACAAACAAACACGATCTCTTTGAAGTGCTGTTGTTGCTAATACTTCTACCTCAGTTTTCATTTGAGGAGCTCTGTTCTTAAAGCTTCACAAATATACAGCAGAGTAGTCAGAGTAAGTAGGATCTCTCCCATACGAACGTGCTGTTTGTGGCACGAGAGCACGAAGGATGCCAGCACTGTCCTGTAAGGTCTGACCCAAAGTCTGTGGATGTCCTGAAGAAAATTGCTTTGATGTCAGTAGCCTTTGGATTAGCTACGTAGCAAATCAAAAGCAAAGCCTGGGTACATGAGCCTCCTAGTGCTTTTTCTAGACTTGCTAATATTAGGCTGCGCCCGCAGATCCTTGAATTTTTGCTTTAGTTAGCCTTGGCCACCAATTTGATTCTGTGCTTCATTTTACGCTATGCTTTCTCTGCGTATCTCCTAGCTGGTGCTTCCTGGTTTCGGCTGGGGTGGAAAAGGAAGCAATGTGAGAGACAGTCTTTGCAACCCATTTCACACCCTCTGATATCAGGAAGGGCTGGAAGTAGCATGAGGGAGCCCATTCTCACGCTATTTCCTGCTGCTGGCCGCGCCGGCTTTTCTCCTGCCGCCTGCCATTTCGGGGAAGGAGAAAGCACAGGGAGGTGGCTGGTCTAGGTGCAGAGTCACGTTTCTCGAACTTCAGCACCAGCAGAGCCACTCCGATAGCTTGAAACTGTGCCAGGCTGCTCCAGAAGAGTTTTATGAGAAGTATTTTTTAACATGTTTGTTTTTAAAATACTTATCAAAGAAAGGGGGGAGTGCAGCTATTAGCCGACTGCTGTGCAGGGCTGCTAAAGGATCAGCAGATGTGGACGCACTGTTTTTTTAATTTCTAATTTGTTATGGGTTGTAAATTCTTTATATTTTTATTAAGATTTATGGTGTGTTTTATTTCTGGATTTGCTGACTTGTAGAGAGCAATTAAGAGCCCCGATCTGAGCACTTAATGATTTTCTTCCACGTTGATTTCACTTCATGACAAAGTTCCCTTCATGGAACATGTAGTAAAGTGCGTTTGCTGAAAGTCTCACCTTTTTAAATAGCGGCTGATTTATCAGTGGTACTACTGTTAGTCTAGTTTCTTATTCATATTATTTATTACTTTTTTTTTTTTCTTTTTACTTTCTTTCCACTCGATGTGATTTTGGCAGAGTGGTTGCTCTTGTCTCCTCCCGCTCTGCAAGCTATGTCTGTGTAGTCACATTCAACAGGACAGGAATTTCCCTGGCCTATATTCCTGGCATACATGAGCTTCTTACGGACACTAACAATTATATTGTTAAACATTCCTGTGAGGAAGAATAATATTCATGTCCCCTTTCACTGATCTAAAACTGATGAGCTTGCCTACTGCTGTGTGAATTCTTTGGCAAGCCAAGGAATAGACCCAGATCATCTAACTTGTAATCCTTAGTCTTGATTATAAAACCCACCCTACTTTATTCCAGAGCACTTAGACATAACTGAATTAGGGTCTTCTCCCTACTCTTCTTCAGCCTGAGGGAATAGAGGATCATGTTTTAAACAAGGTTAAATTTCAATTAAAAAAAAAAAAAAAAATACAGCCCAGGTTATATTTTCTCTGCAATCCAGTGGGGTATTAGGTGCAGAAATAGGTTGCTGTAGATGATGGAAAGCACAATAACTCGTGTCTTTGCATGACTTTAGTGAAGTCACTACCAACAAAATGAGTCCAAATACATAAGTAGCTGAATTATACCTAACTACTCCATGTGTGTGCCCTTTCCTGCTGACTGTCGATAGCAGGGATGTGCCTGCTGGCAAGTGCTGTGAAAACCAGATTACCTAAATTTAGCCAATAAATGGATTATGAATCCAACACATGTTCCCACTGTTGTCACAGCTAATCATAAATTCGTAATTTCAAGCTACACTCAACYCCAGATAAACTTCTCTGTCTTCAAAATAAATTACATCCCAGTATGAAGCAAGATAAAACAAAAGGTGTCCTGGAATAGCTTGCTTGAGTCCTACGAATTAGGAGCACCAGTAAGCGAAAATACTAGAAGTGATGAGCCATAATGACAGAAAGACCTTTACAAGTCCAAAATGTGAATATTTAAGAAGTCATACCACAGGCTTTTGAGGTCTGTGCGATGCCCACCGCATCATTCTGAATTATTGTGAAAGCGTTTAACTGTTTGCTCCAGGAATCCGATTTYTGCCTCCACTTTCACTCGCTCTGCCACTTGTAACCCCCCCGCACCCATCACCTTCGTTCATTTGCCACTTTTATTTCTCCTTTGTTCCACACATCTGTTAATGTGTCAGTTCCTTTCTGGCCTTTGGCTGCAGATGCAACTTCCTTTCCGTGTCTAGTTGTAAATATTAGGGATTTGCCTTCAGCTGGAGGCAGGGCTGACCTGATGTGAAGAGCATGAAAAAGCTGGGTTGGAACTTCTTCCCCAATTTCTTGACCCAGTCCTGCATCCAAATAGTCCCACTTTGCCTTTTAGTTTCATTGCTAATGCCTGCAAAAGTTAAGGATAAACCCTAGTGCAAGTGCCCATGGATGCCTGATTTAGTGGAAATGGATGTTCATTTCTCAATGTGTTACATTTGCTTTCATGTGCAAATGGAGCATTTACTCATACAACAGCTATTTCTTTCTTTCAGTAACAAATTCACATGCACAAAATTTGCTCAGGTTAGGCACACGCTTGCTCAAGAGTTTTTTTGAAACTTTGGCATGAATGTTAACATTTTATTTAAATAAAATTTGTCCATGAAATAGCGACTTTCCTCTGTGATCATAAGTAGACATCCACGTGATTTGTTCAGTAGATTGGTGTTTTCCTCTGACAGCTAAGTTTCATTTTGAATGGCAAAAGCACATCAAGACAGCGTCATGAAGGCAGGACTAAATAACAAGCATATTGACATTTTAGTTAGCCGGTGAAGAATACTGTGTTGAGTCCAGTTGGTAGTTTGCTCAGGATGTATCTCTTRGCTAATATTTTACTTTAATAGTCTGCTTTAAAACCAAAGTTGATGTTATCAAACAATGTGAATGTATGAGTAACTACTACTGTATAAACCTAAGAATGATGCAGCTTCCTAAGATAATTCTGTGCTAAAAGTACTTGGCTACAGTTCAGAATTCTGCAGACAAACAAAGTTGTTCTGTAGCCCAATTTCTTGATGGTTTGCCTATACCCATAGAGTTAATTAACACAGAGTTAAAAATAATTCACTAAAGGGAAAAACAGATTCCTTGTTACTAGTGGTAAAAATGCCAAACTGTGTTGTTTGATAAAGCATGTTATGCTGCATCACCAAGTGATTTTAAATGTTTTAATAAACAAATAATACAGATAAATGACAAAACGTGCATAAGCCCTGAGATTTCTATTTCAAAAAGAGAAAATAAAATAATCTTGAGCTTTTTTAAAGCAAATGGCAGATGCATATTTTTGTAATTGCTTTCAAGTCTGTTTGGTACAGTAGTATCTGGACTACTTAGTCAACATATTTCTGATACCTATCCATGCTTCTGCTTTGTTTTTTGTGGCACTGTTCTCTGCAAATGTACAAATTCAAATGCAGTGGAATTTTTTTGTGGGTGAAGGGGAGGAGTTGAAATGCAATACAGCAGCAGATGGAATGTAAGCCAAAACCTTCTGTTAATTAAACTTTTACTAATTTCTGCATTTTAATGGCAACAGATTCCCCATTTCTTCCCACTCTTTCCTTTTCCTGTCATCAAAAGTTTTTGTTGTGGCATTAATTAATAGTGTGAGAGAGTATGCTACAATTATATTAAAAAACATCTTTTGTCTGCTGAGGGTTTTGGAAGAGATGCTGTGAATATCATACTGGTCTCTTGCACTGTTGATAGGTACAAGTTTGTAATAGAATGAGAATTGGTGAACTACGCTGGCAGGGTGCTTGTTCTGTAGATAACTGTGATTTGTATACATGTGTATACCTAAAGCTAAACTTATCTGGCGTTAGTTATGCAAAACAGTTAAAGAGTTGCCACCTTGAAAAGCAGTGTTTCCAGCTTTTAATCAAGAGGGACTTTGAAATCCTTTCCATATGGTCATTAATTCAAAGACATGTTTTGAGGATGGGGTCAGATCAGTTGCTTCAAGGAGATGTGTAGGGTGGATTTTTGTTGATTATTTTGGTTGATTATTTGTTAAGTTTTGAGACTTCGTAAGTCATTTTCCATGTAATTAAAATGACCAATATTTTTCAAACAACTAATATATTAGTAAACAAGATTTCATGTATGCATTCAAAGCCCTGACTCAATGCGCAATCCATTTTGAGCGATTAATCAGTGCTGTTATAGACTTGACAACAAAATAATTTATTCAAGAAATTAGTATGTTGCATTGTTACACAAGATCATTAAATGCAGCTACTAACATAGCATTACTACACGATTTTGTTTTTCTTTCATGATTGCAAAGATTAACAAAAATTCAATAGGCTGGATTCATCCTTAGAGGAACTCTTTATCTTAAAGTAGATGGAGTTTCTCCTACTGTGAGTTAATTCATTAACAACAGGTTCCATGCAATCAGCGATATTTGTGAATTCCTTGGTGTTCTGCCGAGCAGCCTTTCATCCTTTAAGCGATGCCATGCATTCCTGGAGTGAGGGGATCTCACTATTGTAGTAAACACCATATCGGGCTACTAGTGCAAAGCTGATAAACACACAATTGGTGCAATTACTGCAAGACAGGCCCAACGTTTGATGAGGTTTGATGCGCTCAGAAAGTCAAGACAATTGGCGGAGCTACGTGACTGCTGGAAGCTCAAGATTCTTTGGCTTGCCTTCACTGTATGTGGATCTTGCAGATGGTATTGCCCTTTTTTCTGTATTTTATTTATTTTCACTAGGCACAGAATATACTTTTTTATGGTAGGGAAAGTGCAACAAATTCACCCTAAAAATAACTCTATTTGCCACAGGTGAAACTTCTCCTGTAATCTCAGTTCCCCAAAAAAATACACATACTTTGAGTAAATTTGAAACAGTAAAACAGTAGATCGTTGTGTACACAGTAATCCTTAAATCGTGTTTTTTGTGAGGACAGGTAGCAGTCAGTCTGTGTGTTACAATGAATTCCTTAGGATGAGAAGTTAAAATAAGAGGAGGAGTTCTGTTTATGTAAACTCTGTAAGGTTGTCATGCACTTAGGGTGTACTAGACTTCTGTATTTATTGAAGTTCTACTGTAAAATTCCCGTAACTTTATTAAAAAACAGAGAAAACAACATCTTGAACTGTTAATATCGGACTTAATGGTATAGTGGTCTTGGATTACTGTAGTGGTGTAAAAACCATAGCTGTCAAGTGCTGGGAGTCAATCAAAGCKACTGTTGACACTTGTATTAGTTCCTGAGAATTAATTTTCACTCACCCTTTCCTCCCATGCTTTTGCAGCCTCCCTTTGTGCAAACAGAAAAAGCCCTGAATGAGGTTTGTTTTGAGCTGTGATTCGAACAAACAATTCAATGTGATACAGAAACAAGTGGAATAAAAGACTTCCATATGGGCTGGAGCAGCCTTCACTAGGAATCCCTCCTGCAGGAGGAAGATCTGCAGGCACAAAATACAGGGCAAGCTATAAATAAATGCTTGAGGAAACGAGGAGGAGTGCAGCGTCGATTGCATCGTTTTTGCATTACCTATGTAACAGCCAGACTGGCGTTCCCTGGGTGGATTTGGTGGTAGGAGTGCCAGGACAGCTGATGCAGGGTGCAGTGCTGGACTGGCTGCAGGGCGCTTGTGGAGGGGGGACCCCTCSGGTCTGGCTGCTGCTGTGGAAGCCACAGTAAATGCTTCTCCAGCAGGAAATGGCTTGCTGAAACGGTGTGCTTCTCTGGGCACTCCGATAGCAGCGAACGTGGAGCAGGTGTGACTGGTATTTTTAGGATTTTGCAGTTTACATGCCTTGGTGGGTGAGTAGCTGCTGGAACTTTTTGCCCGACCTTGGGATCTGCTGTTTCTGATGTTCGCCGTCAGCAAGCACAACAGCTTTTGGAGATGGGTTTGTTTGTTTTTATGAGAGCTCTTATCGCTCATGCTGTATTGCTGCAGAAAAGGAACATCTCARGATTAGAAGATGACAATTAGGAGAATACTTTTATCAGACTAAGACCTAAAAGGATACGGTAAAACCTCGTTAAAGACTTGCTTTAAAAAAGGAATTAAAAGCAACAGTGCTCCGAAAGATAGGAGGCAACAGAAAATTTCTGATACGAGGATGAAATGAGGCCAGTACATTTGCTGGTACAATGTGAAAGCGCCAGGTTCGATTCCCAATCATTCCCTGGGCTGAAGCATTGCAAATACATCACTGCCAATCCCAGGGAGAGGGAGCACTCGATGCCGTTGACTTGCACGTTCTCTCCCTCCTTTTCCTCTTCTGTTAACTCCGTTGTTTGATGATACACCGAAGCCTTTCCTTCACTGGGGACTTAAATTTAAATTTCTTTTGTCTGGGTGTTTGCCTGCATTCACAGGTATTGCTGAATTTATTATTTTTGAGAGACCCCTGACAAAGATGTCTGCAGTACATTTGGTATAAATTTACCAGCAGGCTCGAAAGTTTATTGAGACCATGTGCCTGCATGCAAAGAACATGGTCATAAAATCCTTACTTCAGGAGGGGCAGGCTGAGAATTAAAAAATAGATTAAGCTCATATTAGGTGAACAAGTTTACCAAACTGAAGCTGAACTCAAGTACTCTTTAAGTATTTTGTATAGTATGTGACTAAGTCCTGAATAAACTGAAAGAAATTGCTAGCTAATTTTACATGTGATTAAGAATAATTTTGTAGGCAGGATGTCATTGATAGGTTTTGTGATTTAAAATATCATTTTTGAACTGATTACTCTGTATTACATTATACATTGATTTTGAGGCTGAAAAGTGTTAAAATCCATTGTTATAGTTAAATATAATTCTGTGTTAACTATACTTGTATTCTGGTACACTAAGTCTCCGAGAAGGACACACACCAATAAAGCTAAATTGTAGTGTATTCATTATGCAAGTGAGGGTTTTCAGTGTCTGGGTGGTAATTCACACCTGAAACGTGTTGGCTGCCTCGTAAATTTTCTGTGATGGCTGTGAAGTACCTTGGGTGCTCTGCAAGGTTCCCCTTCCCCCAAAGGGCTTATGTAAACTGCAGCCGGAGTAAAAGCTAGTGGGGGGCTATTTTTAGAGAGGCTGTTGCAGCTGGGGGAGGGAARAAGCCTTGGGTCCTGGAGGAGGGTCTGCCAAAGGATCGTGGTGCTGGTGGGAGCCGCATCCAGCCCGGTTCAGGTGGCCAGGTAGTGCTGTATGATCTTTGCCGAGAGATTCGTGGTTTTACAATAAAAAACCTCCCAAAACCTTCTGAAGCCTAGGTAATTTTTATAAATAAATGAAAATAGCAATATACATGCAAAATCCCCACGAACTGTGTTAATTTGCCATTTTTCTTCATACATTGCCAATGTTGGTAATACTTGCAAAGTTGCTGAAGACCACGTCTGGAACACACTGTCCACCACTTCTGCTATTAAGGCACCTCAGTTAGATTTTAATTACTCATTTATGATGTCTAAAATCAGGGACAGTGTGGAAAAGTTAGGCATCTTGAAGCTCATACTTGGCAAGGCAATCTTCTTAGATTAGTGCATGGCTGTTCTCTGGATATTCTTTCATCAAATTGTCTCAAGAGTAAACAATCTTGCTCAAGTCTACTGGTTGTTATTTTATTTCGGTCTTTTCATTAGCTCTGCCTATCCGTATGTGTGCCATGAAGAACAGATTTTGCAGTTAAGGTGTACAGTCTCAGTTCTTTTCTTGGTTCAGCCTGAATGGCTTCTCTTCACCATTTCTGCTGGAGGACTTCACTGTTCATCTCTGTTCCATGGAGCTGAACTGCTTTAGGATCCACACGTTTTGTTATCAAAGGCCAGGCTGGGGTGAAACTTAGTTTCCCCATTTGTAAATTGGTGTTGTGATATGTCTCGTCTTCAAGAAGAATATAAAGCTCACATCTGCAAAAACTCCTGGATGATTTTGGATAGTGTGAGGTTTTAAATGAAATCAGATGAGTGAAGGATGTTATTGTTTAATCTTTCATGGTACTAATGCCAAGAAGTATTGCAATGCCATCAAGAATCTTGACACAATGAAGTGGTTTTCTAGAAGGGGTGAGAGGACGGATTTAGAGATCTTCTCTTGTCTTACCAGCATAGGTGATATATTCCCCAAATGGGCATTCCAGACTCTAGGATCCTGCTATGTCACATTAAAATGTAGATATTAGTATGTTATGTGTGTATTTTCAATGCTAACTCGATAATTCTCTAGCCCTGTTGTTAAAAGTTTGTTTCAAAAATAAGGCGTGCAGTATGTATGAAGTGTGGAATAGTCTTATGTGAGGTTACAAGTATAACACATACTCATTATTGTCACAGTGTGTTATCGAGGGAACCAGTAATTAAAATTTCTAGTTTTAAAGAGCTATTTGGAGAAGAACGTGTCAGATTATAACTCACTTTATTGTGATTTATGTGGCTCATTCAGTAAATTTGCAAATATCGATATACTCCGTTGTTGTGAATTCCTCTGTGCTCTTTCAGAGCTCTTTGCTAGGCGAGATTCTTGACCCTTCACCATTGCCTCTGGAGTACTTCACTGTCCACCTCTCCTCCACAGAGCTGAACTACTCTAAGATCCAAGCAGTTTGTTATCATTTATCATTTTCGCCAGCTCTCTCAGACATTATGAGCTCCGTTTCTGTTTTCCTCTCCACCTTCTCCTTGCGCGGGCAGGTTGCAAATTCTGCAGCTGTGCGGAGGCATTCCCTGCTCATAAGGAGGGTGACTGGGGAACAGGCAGGGAAAAACAGGGCAAGGCAGGACTGGACAGGTCAAAGCAGAACTGCTTTCATTAAACTAAAAAAAAAAAACAAAACCCAACCAAACCCTGAGCCTGGCCCTCAACCAATTTTTAGGATCAGAAAGGTATTGAGCCATTTCCCAGTTCCAATCTGATTGGAGCCAAGCCTTACCAGACGCTTGGGAAGCCGTAGCTCCACTGCTGCTTAATTGCTTCTTGTTTTGAAAGATAATTAGGAACGTTATTTAAAAATAGTAACTTTAGTGTTCAGTCCATTAAATTTGTCACCAAGATATTTTCATTAGACTCCCAACTGTTTTCTTATTGGAATTGTGAACTAAAAATAGGTAGGATTTCTGCTGTTCTGTGCAGAGGCTGGTACCTCTATTTCAGCTCTGACTTTCCCTAATGATGTGAAATGTGTTTGTTTCCCTCAGAGCTTTCTTCTGGGCTGTATTTAAGAAGGTCCTGCTAATTATGCCAAAATTGTGCACTGTGGTTTTCTGATAAATTCACGTGGCTGTAGAGAATATGAAACCGATTTCCCTCAAGACAAGTCTTACAAATGAAAGATTAGTGCCGCACCCAGTACATTTTTCTTTTTTCACCAGCCTGTAAGAGATGTTTGTAGTAATGCAACAAATACCTTTTAAAAGCAAACAAACAAACAAACACTAATGAACACAGGTTTGTTACTATTATTATGAGGGGTGCGATTTACCCTCTCAGTTCACTTCTCATGAGCAGTCCCTTTGTTGTGCATAATTGAAATCACAGTGTAGATTGTGAGATAAAGTGATAATTACCATGTTTATATTGTATGAAACATGGCGTTTTTTTGAAACAAAACTCTGTACTTACCAGAATCTGTACAAGCATATACTGCTTTTATACATATATGGATTACAGGGCGAATTGGGCTGTAGTATCCACGTTTAATAGTGTATCTTTTAAATTCTGAACTGTTTCACGTTTATTCCTAACATCCATACCACAAAGCATCATAGTGGATTAACACTGGACATGCAGAAAACTGAAACAGATCTTTACTCTGCAGAGTTAGACACATGTATGTCTATGTAAATGTCTGGCAGCTTCCCTGCATACTTGCCTAGAAATCAGTAATACATTAGAAAAGTTGCATTTTTCAATTGTGATGTTAGTTGATTTTTTTTTCTTCCTTGGGGTACCTTTTGACTGTAACTCCACTAAATATCTGCAGCTTACACTGATGAAAATGAATGTAGGTAACAGGAGGAAGTTCTACTGCAGAGCAGTGTGGGGCTTGGGTGGCTGGTTTTTTTCCTTTTTAAAGGCTTGGTGTTTGGAGCCACAATCAAGAAAGTCAGTGACCCGAATGTAAATTATATCGGCCTTTATTTTTTTTTCTTCCCCGTTCTATTGTCTTTAAGCAAAGAAACAGAAAATCGTAAGATGTGTTAATAAAACATAGGTCTCAAATGGAAGTGGGTTCATTCAAAGGAGGGAATTTTCTTTTTTAATTAGAATGAAGGGTATGCTTATCTGCAGAAGTACTCCAACGATGTTCCCTTAAAACCTGTATTTAGATGCAGTATATAATTCTGGCATGGTTTATTAGCATCTCAGATCTTTTTTAATTTTCTCATCTGCTTGTTGGCAGTCTGTTCCTTGGGCTTCTCGTGCATGTGCATTTATACAAAGAAGATAACTGTAGTTTTACAAGCTGAAGCTATAGGATCTAAACATGGGTGGCGTGGGGTGGGGGAAAATTGCCATATTAAGAGCTCTGCACCTGTCGCTAGTTTTGAGCATCACAATCAATACAGGGCAGCTAGTGTGCTCAAGATGCCGCAAAAATGTCTTAGGCTGGAAAATGTAGAAGAAAACAGAGAATGGCTATATTTAGTAGTCGCATATTATTAACTTCTGTGTAATATATCAGTTGCTGCGCTTAGGCACCCTTTTTTGTGGTGAATCTAGTAAGTTGCTGCTGAGTAGAGGAAGTGGAAGTAAAACACTGTAGTGTGATAAAAAGCTGTGTTTCACATATGGTTGTAATGTTTATAGACTGTGTATGTATAAGCACCTGATATGGTGTAAGTAACGTAAGAACACACCTCTYTTTCACCAGAACCATTGAGCTTTCTCTCCAGACTTTCTCCCTGTCTGACCCATCTGATCTGAGTCTCTTCCACCTTGCAGTCTTTGCTGCTGTTCTTAGTGTAAACCATGATCCGGAAGCTCTAATTATAGTAATGCAGAACAAATGGAAATCCTGGAATTGTCTTCAGCACTCTTAAATGGCATAGTTTCTAGTTACAGGTATCAGAGCGATAGGTGAGCCAGCCCAGGCTACAGCTGGGTCACGATCATTCCACTGGAGCTGCTGCATGCCTCTGCTTCCTAGCACAGCTTTGAATTGCACATTTATTACCGGATCTTGGGCTGTGAATGTCAGATGCCCACTAAGTTTTAGGCACATACTTGAACCAAGACTGCAACACTGAAGGGTGCTGTACATCCTTTAGTGCTTCTTTGCAGTAAGACATTATAAGAGGGTTGCTGGGTTTATGTCTTTGTGCAAAATAATAGGCTTGGATATTGAGCACAGCTTTGTAAGGGCGGCCGAAGCCCCAGCTGGGTTCGTAACCCCTTAACGTATGTTGATGTGGGAATATGCACTACATTTGGGGAAGAGAAATACCTTCTTTAGACCCCTTCTCATCTTTCCCACTGCAGCAATTCTAGCCATGATTTTTAGTGTCTGTTTTAGTTCAGTTCTTCTCCTGAGACTGTTTAAATGTTCCTTTCATGTAGAAGAGGAAATTTTTAATCTGTTAATAAATAATTTAGGTTTAGGGTTTCAGCCATTTAAAATGCAAACATGAGACACTGCCCTCTGCAGACAAAGAGATGGTCAAGATGTGTGTGTCCTCTACTGGAATCTTATAGCTTTTAGTCATCCAGTGGAATTTGGAAATTTTCTGGAACTTGAATGCATACCTTGGGCTCTTCAGTTTGGCTTTTCTTTCCCTTGGATTCCCTGCTGCCCGGTTGTGATTGAGTGCGTGGGGGTGGGGAGTCCACCCACTTGTGGTACAAAAATGAGTTGTTATTCATAGCTTTGTGATACTTTCTTTTCAGTGTAATAAAATAAAAAAGCATAAACCAGCATCACTGGAGTTTCAGGATTAATGCCGGCTGAGATTAAATTCTTTTCCACCTCTCAGTGTGTTTGTTTCACGCTACCTGCATAGTTAAAGCTCACTGCACCATTTTGTACTTGTTTCACAACCATAATGGCTAGAATCTTTCTTTCTCCTTTCCCCCGTCCCCTGAGGAAAGGGGAGCTAAAGTTAAGGTTTCGAGAGAACGTGCCAGTAATTTAAGTTTAGCAGAGTTTTGTACAGTATACCTCAGCGCAGAGGTTCTCTTCGACCTCGGTAGAAGGGTGGTTTGTGGTCAAGGCTCTGGCACTGCCTGGGAGCACAGAGACCCATGTCAGAAGAGAAGGATGGGGCTGTGGGAGAAGACTCCCTGCCCAGGCTTTCTCAGTCCTTGGCCTCTGTGTAAAGTCTGCCAACAAGGAGGCCAGTGAGGGTGCTGAGACTGCAAGGGCAATGCATATGTGTCGCCTTTATACCTCCTGAATCTTAATATTCTCCTGAGTATAAGGTTCCATTTCAAGATAGAGCTATCTGTTCTGCTAGTGAGGGTTTTTTAAGTTACAATGCTGAAATAATTATGTTCTATGAATAATACATTTAGTAATTGTGTAGGTAATTACAACACTTTTATGTAACTGTAATAAATAGAGTCAATAAAGCTAGTTTAAAAGAACTAATTCCACCTGAAGCAGCTGCATTATCACTTCCTCATTGCAACATTGTCTTAAGCTAGTTAGAGAATAAGGGATTTTAGAAGTCCTTCCAAAATTTCTCCTCGCCTCCTTTTTCCCATGCACTCACCCAACAACTCTTTCTCACACATGCACATCCATCACCCACACACATCTCTGCACACTTACTCCTGTCCTATCTCGGTTCCGTGTTTTGCAGCACCTGACTGCTCGTCTGTGAGTCAGGGAACTGCGATGGAAAACCTCTGTGTGCCGAAACCAGCAGACGTGACTCTTGGCTGAGAGAGTAAACAGGCTAAGGTTGTGCCTTGTCAGGGATTTTACTTTTCCTGTGCACTTCATTCTAAATTCTCTATTACTTCAATCTTAAAAGCATGCAACTTAGAAAAGTCCACATTAAAAAATACATTTTGCAAATGTTAAAATATGTTTTGCAAATATCAAGTATATCCTCTTGTCTGTTTTACAGACATTTGAATGATTAGAGCTTTTAATACTATTTTTAAGGTCTTTTATAGCCAGTCTTCTGTTTTGAGAGATGAGATTTAAAGGAGTTCATATTTTTATAATTATTAAAATTCTGCTTCAGGATAAGTTGAGTCAAGTTAGCAGGTCAGTGGGGAAGAGAGGGGGAAGGGCCAAAATATTTTATTTAAAAGATTCTAAAATGGCATATCATGTCATTTGCTAAGTTAGTGCTGTTTGTGAGCCTTTGTAAAGCCACAGTATTCTGTGAGGTGTCCATTTTAATTGTAAGCTTAAAAGCACTAAATAGTCAAATGCAGTTTGCGGAAGTATTCCATAGTCAATGACTATAAATTGATGTTACCACAAACAACATGTGAGTAAGCGAAGGTGGAGGGTCTATATTAGATTTTCCTTTTAAGAGTAGCGAAAATCTAAGCAAAATCATGAAAACTGGATGACTGACAGTTGTTTTTGTTTGATGTTAAATTTCTATGAGAATAAAAGAGGGCTGCACTTTTCCAGAAACACTGTCATTCCCTGTGAATGGCTCTCCCACAGAAGTAGTATGTTCACCTTTATTGTTTGCCTTTGAATTTGGCTTCAAGCTTGATTTCTTGCTCCTTTTATCTGCCTGAATGTGATGTGTACCAGGGAGAGACAAGCACTTAAATTTGACTTCTTCATTTTATTGTATGGCAAAAGAACACAGAAACAGATATTTGCAGGCAATGCTTTTCACAGTAGCTAAAGATTAGTGTCACTGTACTGCTCAAAATTAACAGTATAAAATTGCTATTGTAGCTCCGTATCACTTGCTTGTTTTAAAATGAATTTTTTTAAGTATGTCTGGTATTAAATTGCATGATCAAGCAAATGTTTCCAAGAAAAAAGAACAACAACTTTATATTATAACTCACTTCAGAACGAGAGGTGTGCTCTTTACAGATGCTTTTAATGCTAGACGCCAGGTTGTGTGCCTCCTTTTACAGAGGCCTGGAGTTGTTTTTCCCAAGTTGGAAGAAGAACGTTTAAAAAAAAGGGGGGGGGCAGGGAGCATGCCTCTGAGAAAAGCAAAAACTGAAATGTGAGCTGCTGTGAGTTGTTTAAACTGTCGGCTCCCGAACAGGTATTGACAGGTAGTCCTGTGAAGACACTGACTGCCGTTCCAGTCCTGAGTGCCTGCAGCAAGCATCACGTGTGAAGCTGGCGTAAAACCAATCAAAAATTTGAGCGTCCTGTGAGCAGAATAACAGTCAAAATTACTGCCTTTTTGCAAAAGAACCTAACTTCCTAAAATACTGAACAAAAATCTCAGTTGGGATGGTGCCTAAGTAGGCAAAATTCCAGCATTGGATTTATATTCTTGCATGTTAAATGCACGTGAACTATGTCTCTGAAGACCTTTGTATGAGTGTATTTAAGTAAGGCAGTGAAGTCCTCCCTACCACCCTGCTCAAAACCCAGCAGCGGTTTGTCCTCCCATTGTTTTGGGCTCATCTGGGGCCTGATTCCTTCCCTGATCTGTCACGGCTTCCCTAGTTCCTGTGGAAACTCACTCCTGGGATCAAAATTGCTTTTCTGTCACATGAGATCATGGCAGCTCCACCTACCTCTGTCTCTAAAATTTCTGTTAAAAAGTGATGTTGCCTGTCTTTCAGATAGCAGTTGGGGAAGTGCCTGGTTCTGTATTCTCAGTGTTTGGGGTTTAGGTTATACAAGCCACACACAAGCTGAAAAACGTGGGAACTGTCTGAACCTTTGATTTCTCCGTTTTTGCAGATAGCTCTGTTTCTTCAAATTATGGAAACTAGTATGAAGTATTAGTTTATTATTTCTTTTATCATCTGAAAGGCATGGTGCAAATACCAATAAATAATGCTTATAAAGCATTTTGTGGCTGTCAGTATAGTTTTATTCCAACTTCAGATCTAGCTCTTTGGTTGTCTCTTTTTTACTTTCTGGTTGCGTTTTTTGGTCCCCGTCGTTGAGGGAGTATGCTTTTATAAACATTTTAAATTACTAACATAATTTTTATTTTATTTATTATTGACGTCACTAATTTTGTCAGAATAATGCAATTTTAAAATTATACGTACGTGGTGGTCTTTATCAACTGAAGGCAATTCTGCTGATTTGATGGCACTGGAGGGAGCTAAAGACCATGAGGACAAGGTTCATATAAATACTTTGTTAAAACACAATGAAAGGATATCCCATTAGGTTCACCTGTTTTAATTGCTCAGAGCAGCCTACGGTAGGGGACATATACTTCTAAAATGCATAGGTTGTTGCCAGATTAAAAATGACATCTGAAATTGAAGCAAGCATTCATTTGCTGATTTGAACTCAAAGATGTTGGGGGTTTTTCAAATAAATTTATATTCTGTAGAGGCACTCTTTAATTCCATTAAAAATTATGGAATATAATTTTTATATGGAAAATAAATATAATTTTTTATGGAAAATAATGGAAAGCTGCCTGTTGGAAAAGGACCTGGGGGTGCTGGTTGACAGCCGGCTGAACATGAGCCGGCAGTGTGCCCAGGTGGCCAAGAAGGCCAATGGCATCCTGGCCTGTATCAGAAATAGTGTGGCCAGCAGGAGTAGGGAGGTGATTGTGCCCCCTGTACTCGGCACTGGTGAGGCCGCACCTCGAATACTGTGTTCATTTTGGACCCCTCACTACAAGAAGGACATTGAGGTGCTGGAGCGTGTCCAGAGAAGGGCAACGAAGCTGGTGAAGGGTCTGGAGAGCAAGTCTTATGAGGACCGGCTGAGGGAACTGGGACTGTTTAGTCTGGAGAAGAGGAGGCTGAGGGGAGACCTTATTGCCCTCTACAGYTACCTGAAAGGAGGTTGCAGCGAGGTGGGTGTTGGTCTCTTCTGCCAAGCAGCTAGCGATAGGACGAGAGGAAGTGGCCTCAAGTTGCGCCAAGGGAGGTTTAGATTGGACATTAGGAAAAATTTCTTTACTGAAAGAGTGGTTAAGCATTGGAACAGGCTGCCCAGGGAAGTGGTGGAGTCACCATCCCTGGAAGTATTTAAAAGACGTGTAGATGAGGCGCTTAGGGACATGGTTTAGTGGGCATGGTGGTGTTGGGTTGATGGTTGCACTCGATGATCTTAGAGGTCTTTTCCAACCTTAATGATTTTATGATTCATATTGATTTTTGCCTAAATGACTTTGCTTAAACAGTCTCCTTAGTCTTAAGTTAGCAGCAAATATTCTTAAACGTATCTAAGAAGATCCCTGTTGCACCTGGTTGATTTAAATAGATTTTGAAAAATTATTAAATTTCAAGTTTCCCTCCAAGTTCAGCCCCCACAGAGCACAGGAGTGATGCAGTCAGTGATGCAGTTATGTTGGTTTCTTCTGCTGTATATAAGGTCCGTGACTTTAGCTTACAATTAAAAACAGCTTACAACAGAAAAATCCCTGATCTTGTTCGTAGGTATAGACCTTTTTCTACCTTCCAGAAAACAGGTGCGGCAAAAAAATATATTAAGAATATGGATATTTAAGGGGGGCAGGGTGGGAGAGAAGTTCACAATCAGCCATACTTGAGTTCTCACTAGCCCAGCTTGATGGCTTTATAGATAGAAAAGACCACGGAAACAATACGTTATTTTCTTACAATTAAGTATTAGACTTCAGCTTTTCATTCCTTGTGTAAAATTAAAAATTGTAGTCTTTAGTGTGCTGAAAAAGCTGTCAAACTTGATGGAGTAACTGAAAAAGATACCAAACTTGATGGAGTACCTAGGAGTTTGATTCTTCAAGATGACAGTCTTTGAGAGTCATAGGAGGTCAAAACCATTTCAAGCATCAGGAAAGACAGAAATTGCAGCAGGTAAGTCACAGAACAGCCCGGGAGTGCAGGCTGCCGCATCAACTCTCCCATTCACCATGCCCGATTCCCACCATCATGTCCGGGGTTTGATTTCCCTGGGAACTCTCCAGGCCCAAGGTACCACTTGCCTTTCATTCTGCTTCCAGTAAGGCATGAATTGTTTAGAGATGGCTGATATTTTGATTTCTGATTAATTTGCTGCTTGTTTTATTTTAAACACTGATTCATTAATAGGGATAAGTAAAAATGAAGGCAGGCAAACAAAATTGTTTTAAGTGTAAGGAAGAGAGAACATCCCATATCTAAAGCAATAGGTTTGATAGTGTTTTGCAAGAGACAGGATCGTTAGTTAGATCCGAGTCTCTGGTGTGTTTGGCCCACCAAAATTCAGGAAGAAAAGTTGGAGAAGAGGGGCAGAAAGCAAAGTGAAGTGAGAAATTTTGTTACATGAAGGTTTAATTGCTTCACCTTTTCCCATGTTTTTTGTCTTCTTTTGCAGCCTACTTAAAAGAAAAAAAAGAAAGAAAAAGTTAATAGGGATTACGCCATGTTCCTCCCCACTCACTCACACCATGTTCCCGCCCCGGGCTTGCCCTGGAATCAGATCACGATGCAGTGATCTCATCCATACCGTTACCTTTCATTTCTGTACCCAACCTTGGCCTTGGATCAGCTTACGTTTCTTCCTGGCATGGTGAAGTAGTTTTCTGGGGCGGGGTTGAGGGGCTGTTCTGAAGTTATCTGACATATACAGGCTTGTATTGCGGAGTGAGCCTTGGAGGCACGCAGTAGTGAGTTGTTTTTAATCGGTCTGTTTTGGTAGTTGTGAGAGTGTGAAAATACCTTCGTACAAGTCCGCAAAGTAGAGGAGTGAAGGCAGCTGGAGCAGCCTCTAGTGTTCGGGATTTGTGTCAGTTATCGGTGGGGGGAAGCTGTGCGGGACGGGTTTCATTTGGAAACTGGTAATCGAGTATGGTCACAGGCAGATGGCTGTAATGTTCGGGATAAAATGTGCCCCCGGTCAGTGGGAAGCGTAAAGGAGCACAAACGATCTGCTTGGGGGAGGCATCCCTCCGAAGCCATCGCTGGAGGAGGAGGGATCCATAAGCAGCATCAGGTCAAGGTGAAGAGTTAACGGCAGAGGGGATCTTGGCAGGCTTTGTCTACGCAGGCGTCCTGGGGGTGCTGTGGAGGCCCTTCCAACAAAGACTGGAGAGTTGGCCAGGTTTGGGTTACCTTGTAGAGTTTTCTGCTTTACAGCCCTCTCCCTCTCACGATTCTCCCAAACAAAACCAGAAAGTTTGTTCATTATATGAGCCAGAAAGGGCTATCTCATAATATTTATGGATTGCTTTCTTAAGGAAGAAAAAAATATATATATAGTTCTTTTTTATATCATTTAAATCAAAACTTGCAGTTGATTATAGGCTCTTAAACTAACTTGGAGTATCTTTATAAAAACCAATAAATCCTGAATTGCACTGCATTGCATGTTATAAAGTACATTTTCCAAAATACTTCTATGAAAACTGCTGTTTTCTGAAACGTACATTGTTCAGATGGCAAATGAGCAAACTGGATGTGGTAAAAGAAGGGGGAAGGGGAGGGAAGTTTACATACAGCTTTAAGCCTGGATGGAAGTTACTCTACAATTTTTAGAAATGAAAATATCCATGTAGGGACCTAAAGGAATCCTGTGGGCTGATGGTGCAGTTTGTGTGGAGCGTGTGCACGGTGCCTTTATGGCATACGGAAGATATTTTACTGTGGCTTAAATGCTTATTATAGTTGCAGTTTTTTGATTGCCATCTGTAGTCTCTATTGGTTTTTGATAGAGCAACTAAGCTTTTATATTTTGGGAGTGGTGTTCGCTGTGTTATATCACACTGTCTACTATTTCCAGTGTCTGTGAAATAGCAAAGTCTTACAACTTCAGTCTGATTCCTGAACTGTTGCTTTCATATGCTGTAGAAAATATTGAATCTCCTGATTATACAAATGTCTTCTGTTGGGTAATATTGACAAATATACTGAATAACATTTTTGACATAACATTCTGTTCCCACACAGATAATTTGGATGTAATTGAATGGGTTGATCAAGAGTCTGTGCTAAAAATACAACATTTTCTCACCCACTAAGTGAAAGAAAATGCTTGCTCAAAAGGCAGTTTTGTCAAGCAGAGCCGTTGGAAAGTGGGCTGGGTTATGCCGCGACTACTGATTCTGCCTTCCACCTCTGAAGGCACGGCTCAGGGCTGGCCTGGGTTGCAGACACAGCTGGTTTGTAACCTCGGCATAGTCCATGGCCGTAGTTTTGTCCCTGGTGAGGGTCCAAAGCAACGACGTTGCGGGTGAGGAGGAGAGCAGCCATCGCTGCAGCCCGGCAGAGGGGTTTGGGGAACCTTCTCTCGTACCGGGCTCGTGGAGGCACTGAGCAGCCTGTGAATGATTTTAACTGGAGCAAAGCGCTCCAGCCCATGCAGGATCCYATCCAGGATGCCTGTCAGGCTTGCAGGAGCGCTTAAATACACCAGAGCCAAAAATGTACAGAAATAGTTAGAGGGGGAAGTTTTGAAGATCCCTTTTCTTTTCTTATGTTTTTCCTTATTTTAATGGTCTCCTGGGCAAAAGGCTGCATTGTTACAGTTTCAAAAGCAGTATGGTTTTGCTGCAGACTAGGGGAGAAGAAAGAAAAATAGACCTTAGAGAAAGACTGACTGTTTAGTATGCAATAAAGTAACTTTTATACTTTTCCCAATCTCCTATCAGATAAATCTCGTGCTAACAAGCAATCAAAACCATTTCTCTGCCCACCGCTCCGCACAAGCCGAGCCGCATTGTACCTTTCCAGCCTTTGAAACTGCCTGTGCCTATTTTTATTTGTCAGGCCGGGGCTGGGCTGGCCCCATTCCAGATGTGTCTCACAAGATTTGGTGCTGATGAGCTATTTATAGCACTGTGGTTCCATTGTCATGGCAACCGTGCTAGAGGCCAAGGCGGCTGGGAGCTATTTCTGGACTTGTGCTGTAATGTAAAACTGATTGGGAAAGTTAGTGCATCCTCTAAGCCAGACTAACTTTAGACAGGCAGAGAAAAAAAAAAAAAAAAAGAAGAGACAACTACAACCTCTTTAAATAGATTTTTTTCTTTTTCTCCTACCTTTTCCCCATTTTGTCTTTTTGATTTCTAGCAGGTTTTGAAGGGATGGTTTGCCTTCTGCGGGATTTGTCTAAAATTCATTCATGCCTCATGGCCTCCCGGCGGATTACGCTTTTTTAATTATGCAGTTTAGGAAGCAGGGTGCGTAACCAGCCTTGGTTTTAGGGCAAGGTTTGTATTTCATGGCAACACAAAAATAAGGGGGCTTTGCTGGCTGGCTGCTGGGGTATGTTCAGGGGTTTTTGCAATAGTTGCAGTTCTTTATACCCCGTAGTTTTAATATTCTATTTTTTGTGTGTGCTTCATGTTCTCCACACCATATAAGGAACTGTAACCTTGATTACCACAAGATGATTCCAAATATATGGAGTCATACTTTTCAGCTTTCTCATTATTTGCTTCAAAATTAGACCCATGGTGCCCCTCCGCCTCCAAGTGGCTGGAATGCTGCGAGGTTCTTCTGTAATTACAGCTGGGGCCGCTCTCAAAATCACTTTCTGGGATATGTATGCATTAATACTATCTATAATTAAATTCTGAGCTTTAGACTGCTTTTAAATCTTTTTGTGTGACGTGCTACTTCGGTAGGGAAATCATAATAACCGGTTGACTTGAAATTGGAAATACAAAAAATATTTGCAGCTTCTTGGGAAAGTTTTCTAAAGAGTTGTCTTTTGGTTTACTTCTGTTCAAGTCTTATACTACATTTTGAAGTTCATTTCCAATATAAATCTGGTTTTGAATGGGGTCCTTGTGTCTGAGAACTGACATGCAGAATTCCGTTACAGGAACATCATGCGTGAGATGTTTTTACATGCAATATAGTGCTCTCATAATTATACCAATAATACTTGTTATAGTACTGTCTCTATAGGCTTTTTTTTTCCCCCCTTAATTTTCTTTGTGAAGTAGTTAAAGTAATTGCAAAGGTTTTGATGGAATTTTTTTTCTCTCCCCTTATCTAGTTTTGTTTAGGGGGAAAAAAGAGCTATGCCTTTCTGAATATTTTTAAATCGTTCAGTAACATGTTTGTGGCATGTCTTCTATGACCACCTGAACAGTAAAAACTTCACCTTTGCAAATCATAGAAAATATCAGTATATCTTTAAAAACAAACAAACAAAAGTCTACTGATGTCCCAGTTTTAATTTTTAACTTCATTTTGAGGAAAAACATGGCAAGTTTGGTTTCATATACTGTCCATGTTTGCAGGATACCATAAATACTGGCAGATTGAATGTTTGCTTATTTTATTTGCATCATTCCTGTAACTTTGCCTGCTTTTCTGCTTCTCTTGCAAAATAAACTAGCTGAAATGTAAAAGAAATCTTTATCACCAGTTTAAGGAATAGGATTTCCCCCCCCTCAATATACTGCTTGCTCCCAAGAACAGCAGAAACGGACAGACTTGAGGGACAGTCGATGTGCACGTGCACGCTTGCAACTGAAAATAACCCCTGTGCCCTGGAGTTATTGTCGGCGTATTGGCCTGCATGGGAAGCCATGGTTTTGACACTGTAACAGACCTGGCTTTTCAGGGTTTGGAAAACTCTTTTGTATTAACATGGTTTTAAACTGTGTTAAAGTTACAGTACATACATCATATACTTCTCAGCTCAAACACCCTTTTAAAGAGAGTATTTTATCTTTGTACTAATCCTGTGACTCTGGCTTCAGCATAGACAAAATAGCTAAAGAAAGAATTTATCAAATAGTTAACTGTTTAGCCTTTAGACAGCTGTTGCTGAATAACATAAAGGATTATGGCAAGGACTAAAAAGGGAGTAAAGTAGAAGTAAAGAATGATCTGTTCTGAGAAATAAAAAATACACTCTTGTTTATAAACACTATTAATGTTGAGTTAAATTTCAGCTTAAAACTACTTTAGGGAGCTTTGAGTTAGTTTTCCTGATAGGGAAAAGATAAATAAATAAAAATCTACTGGGCATTTGCACAGTTTGGTTGTTAGGAAGATCAGTAAACAAATACTAATTTCTTTTCAGACATAAAAACCTGAATTGTAAAGACTTTCAGAGGTGATCAGGGTAAATACAACTTTAATTCTTAGTAAAATCTCGATAGTTCTTAGTAATATTCTGGTTAATTCTTAGTAATATCTTGATAAAAACACATGACTCAGAGGAAATGAAAATTCCATTTCCACTGACTCAAGGGACTCTGGGCAATTAACTTACTCCCTGTGTGCCTACCTTTAAAATAGGRTTAATGTAAGGTGTGCATTTCACGATCCGATGGTAGAGGCAAGAAATGCAGCATGAATGAAGGCAGGCAGGAGTTGTGAGTATGATTTACTGTCTGTAAAATACCTTGAGGCTTTCAGAGGCAAGAAACTTCACAAATACAGAGTTCCAGTACTACTGTTGAGGGTTACAAGTTATAAACAAATGTTGTATTTAGTTGGGATTGAAATTTTGAATTCCTGATTTGCAGTGTCTTACTGACACTAAAAGATGAGATCTTAATATGTCTTTTAAGAGAGACATTTTGTATACAAATTCAGGTTATGACTTGACAAAAAAAAATCTGATGGAAATGAAGCTCTTCAAATATAGGTGTGTTGTCATTTTGAAGAGACCTTTCCAGTGTTGTTCTAGACTGAAAACAAAAGCTCTTCTTCACAAAGCAAAAAAAAATTGTTGTCTGCCAACCATTTCGTCAGATCACAAAGAGTAAAATTTCAAGTTACTGTTTATTGAAAAGACTATCGGGAAATGCTCAAGAAAAGGCAGTCTGATTTCCCCTTCCCCGTTCTTCCCAAAACGGTGAAGTTGTGTTGTTTCTTGAGGTGGAAGAGTTAATGTGTTATATATCTTTTCAGTGGGGAAAAATGAGTGCAGGCTGCAGTTCTTAGTCTGGCAGCAGCAGCATTGTTCATTCAGGAAATTCCCCCCACATAGGGATAAAACAACTCTCTGTATTAAAGAACTCCAGAATAAATCAGTAACTGGTATATATCTTGATCTGAAAATTGGGACATGGTTTTGACATAATAGGCTTATTAAAAATTTGGAAAGAATTGGGGATATCTGTATGACTTAATTACTTTGACCTGCAGGAGCTAAGGAGAGCTTCTGTGTATCTTTCTGTATGAAGTCTGCCTCCTAAGTGCACCCCTTAAAATTAAAGACACTTGATTCTTCATGAAGATCTGTTTAAAACATTTCACGTGTATTTTTCCTTCCCCAAGCTGAAGAAAGGGACCCAAAAATAAAGTACCTTTTTTATTTCAGATTGTTTTAAATTTTTATGAATACCTTTCATTTTAATGTCTCAGGGACACATGTGCTGCTGTCCTAGAGATGCTTCTTCTCCAGTGTTGCTGAGTACAAATGACCTAAAGTCTGTCTTTCTTTTCTTTTTTTTTTTTTTTTTTTTTTTTTTTTTTTTTTTTTTTTTTTTTTTTTTTTTTTTGTAACACGTGTCATAGCAGTATCGATGTTTTATAACACAGCCAAAAGTGCCGTATATTAAGTGACAGTATTTTGCAGAGCAATAACTGATACTGTTATTTAGTCATGTCCAGAATCTGGCCCTAAGTGAGAATTGGCAGCGATGCTGAATGAATGATTTGCTTTCTGGAAAACAGCTTTCCCATATAATCTCTGGGAAAATTTTACAGAAGAAAAAAACTTACTTTGTAACTTGGTGCAAGACTTGCTCGCAGTATAAAATTTGGTTTCGTGGTTTGACAGTTTTATTTGAATTATTTCACCAAGGTCACTTTTCTTTCTCCCTGTGAAACTCATTGCTGACATAGTAGATGGGCATATCTCCAGTAGACTTAGAACAATCTATAACAGCAGTGAATTCAGCACACAAAGTAGTACTGAAGTGGCCTCACTTGTGTTTTGGGTAGAGCATAACAAGAACTAAAAATAGAAATTAATGATGGTGAATTTGTTTTTATTTTGAATTAGGCTTTGTTCTCATCTGAATTCATTACTAGTTTAATTTACTGGATAAAGTATTTGGTCTTGACTAACATTGACTTAGAAGTCTCTGAATATAGTATATTGATCTTTTCTGAACTCTCATGCTCCCACTGTTGCTCCTTATTTTAGATGTATCAGACTAGATTGAATTTCTGCTGCTCCTCCCTCCTTACAGACACGGGTTTTTTTCAGTTGACCAACTGAAAGAATAATCCCTTTTCTTTATGTTTGAGCAAAAAATCAAACTGGTTTTTAATGTCTTCAGCCCTTTCTAAAGTTGCTAGAGCAGACTTTTATGAAAAGGCACATGCAGAGGAGGAAATCTTCATTTAACGTATCGCTTTGCTCCATTTTCCCTAAAATGCCACTGGAAGCAGGGTGGGTTCTCCTGTAGCTACCACATAGTGAAAGACTTCCTTCTTGAACGAGTATTGTTACGAGTATCAGATGTTACTGAATGTTGGAACTTGTTTTGGGGGGAAGAAGAAATGTTTATTCCATTCAAACTTGTTTTACCTGGCATGAACATTGCTCTTGGAATTCATCTCAAGTACAGTACTGCTGCTCCTATGTGGCTGATGTTTTTCAAGGAAATCATAGGCCTAAAAATAGTCTGCATAAACAACAGTAAGAGGTTTGTACTTTCAGTTCCAGGTTTTAGCAATATCTTGTTGTTATTTTCTAATTGTCAGTTTCCAAAATCCATTAAGCTGATTAGCAGAGTGTTTAAAAAAAAAAAAAAAAAACAAAAAAAAAAAAAAAAAAAAAAAACCCAACAAAAATCCACCTCTTGTGGAACCTTGCATAAAATGTTATGCTTAGGTAAATTCAGTACAGAAAGGCTGGGTCATTGTAGTAATCACCTTTATATCTTTATGAACGTCTTATGTTCTGAACATTTTTCAAGCATCCTCCAACTTGTGAAATTGCCACATGACTCTGAAACTGTGGTCTTAGGGGAGAATATAATGTGGAAACACTCGTACTAGTTGGAATTCATGATTGTTGTATGTATTTAACATCCTCTGTGTACTGAACAAAAAGCTTTACTTCTTTTCCTTTGGATTAAAAAAAAGAAAAATAAAATCACTTAACAGCCTGGAAGAGGTGAGGACAAAATCCAGCTTGCAAATTGCAGAACACAATTTGTCATCAATTTTATCCTTGTACATCTGTCTCCAGGTCACCTTTCACGATGGAAATCGATCTTTATGCTTTGTCTYGTGTTTTTAGTAGCATGTTTGCTAAGATACATTTTAATGTGTTTAAAATTCTGTAATTCAGACTAAACAAAAATTACTTTTCATTTGTCTCTGAAACAAGATGGTCATCTAGTTCCTGGTGAAAAGGGCATTACACTGAAGCTGCTGTTAAAACATACAATTATTTTTCCTCCTTCCCCTGCTCTTCGTTAGGTGTGTTAGAAAGTCAGTTGGAAAGCGGGGGCTGAAACTGAGGGCTAAGACCCTTGCCGATTTTAATGGGGGTTTGGTTTCTGACTTGTGAGTCTGGGACGTGGCTACCTTTCCCCCCCTTTAAATTGGTTGCCTGCAACCGTAGTTAATGCACTTTCAGCGTACCTACCTAGGTRTAGGGATCGGAAGGGGAAACTCACCTTCTCTTTGCAATTTCTGCTTCATAAAGAAAAGAATTCATACAAAGGAATTTAAAAGGAAACTTAAAGTATATTGGTTTTAAGACTGTGATTAGTCATTAATGGGTAAAGTTAACTGTAGAAGCATTGCTAGATCTCCTAAGATGACTCAAATGGAAGGTGTGTGAGCACGTTGTAGCCCTGCTGCATACTTGGTTTTGGACAACGTGATTGGGGGTGCGAATAGCATAAAATCTGTGTCCTGAAGCTGCTGGTTTGCTACATCTTCAAGTCTCATAGTAATACCACAATAAAACAGAGTTAACAAATTGGTTCCTTGAGATTTTTCCTCTTTGAGTTGAACTGAAAGATAATTAGAAGGTTACAGTTAATTGGTAAAAACATTTTAAAGACTCCAGGATATCCTCTTTAGGTAATGCCTCATGAATTCAAATAAAATATATCTTTTTATACCCGTTTGGCCTATTACTGCTACTTCTCCAGAAAGTAAACTGAAAAACTGGTACCAACAATTGACAGAAAAATCAGTATTCTCTCTGACTTAACTGAACTTGTAATGAAATTGGTTTAGGGATTTCAGTTATTAAAAGAATTACAGTGATGATAAATTTTTAAAAAATATTCATCTTACTTTCAGGAAAATTACATGTAGGCAATTTATTTGAGTCATTGCTTTACTGGTAGCAGTAGCAGATTATATTGTACAATTTATATGAATAAATTACCTGAATTAAACTACTTGTATGTTTGTTAGCGGGGGGAGCAGAGTGGGAGGGGGTTGGAATGAGGTTACCAGACCTGATCAATAAAACTGTGGATTTGGCCCTCTGCTGGGTGGTGCTAGGAAATGCATGTTTTAAACACCAGCGCATGTATGTTGAACAATTTAAGTGTATTCAGTGTTTTGTGAATCTGAGTGCATTAAAATATAACAAATCGTATCTGGGAACCTGTCAGTTACTAAAGCGTTAGATAGTTTGTCTAATTTGAGAATGAAAAGTTACTCTTTTTCTTTCCTCTCCCCAGTTTTCTAGACAAGATTGACATAGTCAAACAAAATGAGTATACACCGTCTGACCAGGTAAGGAAAGTTTCATTAAGAAATTGTGCAATTTATCTGCCCCCTCTGTCTTTGAGGATGACTATCTCATTAATTTTCTAATTGCCATTTGTAGCACTAATACAGGTATTACCACGTACTATACATATTCAGTATTCCAGTAAAAATTACTCTGTCATTTGGATTGAGGTTATGTTTATACATGTAAATGTGCTGTGAAATGAAGATCTGCCTAGATTCCAGACTTACATCATGCTTCTGTGACGCTAAAACTCAAATACCCATTTGAATAAGTAATTTATAATGTTTTGCCCTCCTTGCTGAATAACTGTCATGCACTTTCTTTGATGCAAAGTTGGTTGGTGGCTCCCACTGTAAACCACATTTTGTAAAAATAACCTTGTTAGAAGATTCTATTTTTTTATCAGAATAGGAATTGTAGTTTTCATTTTGTTACAGATAATCTGAGGATCCTTTTAGGACCAAATCCCTAATCCAAAATTACATGTATATTCCTACCTTTCTGCCCATAAATAATGCAATTAAGCACCTAGCGTACTTTTCTAGGATAAAYAACCAAAAAACATGTTAATGTCCCAAAACTTCTGAAGGCAGTATTGATGAGGAGAGAGCAGTTTGCATCCTTTAAAGTTGTTCAAGAATAAATTAATCATTCATCCTTTTAAAAATCTGATTTTTTTTATAAATGGGGCTTTCTTATYACTGAAATAATTCTATTTTCAAGAAACAAAATATTAAAAACATAGGTTATTATATTTGAAATTTGGAGCAACTAATCTTCAGATATGAAAGTTTAAAACAAGTATCAGTTTTATGTTGGAGGCTAAGGGTGTCAGGAATTTAACTTGTATTTACTTATACTTAGTATATAGTACTAAGTATAGTACTTACAATTTACTTATAGTAATTACTTAAGTAAGGTGAGTATTTAATTAGTTACTTAAGTAAAATAATTACATACTTCTGTAAGTAACAGTAAGCACAAGTACTTATGGTGCTTGTTTTGGGACCATTGACTGCACTGAAACTCCCCACAAGTATACTGTAAAACAGGCCTATTTGAATTATCCTCTGGGATGTTACATGTTTCTCCTGAAAGAACTCCTGAGTGTAGTAATCAAATCACTTCCTTTTTTTTTTTTTTTTCCTTACCCTTGAGATGGGTGAGTTTTTTTTTTTTTTTTTTTTTTTTTAACATCATACTTGTATTGATTTCTAGAGATGCAGAGCTCCAGAGAGTCCAGTTTTCCAAATTTGCTTCTGTTTATTGGGGCGTTTGAATTTTGAAACTTTCAAACACAAGTTAGAACAATGTTTAAATATATACATATTTCAGTATAAGTATTAAAATAGCCAGACAACAATAATTTACTATCAGAAAACTGATGTTAAAATGTAGCCATTTTGTTTAATGATTTAACAGTGTTGTCTAACCTTTGGATTTTGTGTGGTTTTGACTTTGACTAACCAGTTTGGTACCTATGTAGTAAGAACAGAGCTTTTATTGTGCATATAATTTTTTTTTACAGTCTGTTCCGCTTACATGATCTTGTCTGCTGCAAATGTTACAATTTATCTGCTATTTAGACCCATTGTGAAGAACACCAAAACTTTAAGTCCTAAATTATAAAACCTTCAGTTGAATTCAAAGTGGTATTTTGTAGTTAGTTATATTTGGACTGTGTACTCAGTCTGCAGCCTGTGCAAATCAGGTTCTTCTAGATCAGTTACCCACTAGGCACTGTATATGGCAGTCACTGCTTTGCAATACACAGTAAATAAAAGCCAATACAGTTTGTTTCTAATAGGATTTTGTAGCGCTTACAACAATTCCAATTGTTTGTAGTTCACAACTTCTGATTATTGTTTTTGTCTCTACAGGAAATTTCAAATTTTATCTTTGAAAAGCCCAATTCTTATAAGATTTAAGTGGTTGAGCTCCCGATTCTTTGAAGGAAAAAATGGAAAATTCTGAGACCTAGACACTTCTTTTAATAGCCAAGCACTGAACAGTTATGGGAGAGATCTGTCTTCTGGGATTGGGAATTATTTGGTGGTAGTTTAAAGATCCTGTTGTGTKCCACAATCCCACTGAAATCTGTGACTGCATCATCTAATCTCTAGGGATGGGTCTGTGCTGTTCCGAACACTTTCGTTTGCTTTAAGTGGCCTGTAAATGTTTCCTCCTATTCCAAGCTTGGCACTTACAGCCTGCTTGTGAAAATATATGTACTTTAAAAGTTGAGCACACCCATATGTGTGCACACATGTTAAAGATCAAAACCTGATCAAAAAGATCAGCTTCATAATGCTCCGTTCCCTGTTTTTGCAGTACGGAATACACTATCAGCACTGGGTAAAAGGTTTTTATTTCTGTTGCTGGATATATGAAGAATTATGAAGTATCTGTGTCGAATCAATGACTTTCCCTTTATGCTCTAGGATCTTCTCAGATGCAGAGTTTTGACATCAGGAATTTTTGAAACCAAGTTTCAGGTGGATAAAGTAAATTTTCAGTAAGTATCCTTATTTTTTTTCTTTTTTCTTTTTTTTTTTCTTTTTTTCCCCCCCTATATGATGCAAACAAATACCAGGGTAAATTGGAGGACAGTCTACCATATAGTCATTGAGACTACTGTATTTCTCAAGTTGATGTTTAATAGAAAGCATTTTATGGTTTTTTAATTTAGTAGTCTGGCTTTAAAAAGAAATGCAAATTGGTGTGCAATTTTCTGCTTTTGTTTTAAATCGCAAAGAACAAAATGTTTTAAATCTATTTTTACTATATGCCTTTTCTGAGTATTTGATTCATTGCTAGTTTATATAGTGAAATATTTGACCAAAAACTTTGTACATATCGTAAGTAACAGAAAATGCATGTTCTCTTTACTGTGACAGGTTAGAAAGATTGCTTGACCCAAACAAAAACTGCTGAGTTTTAGTCTGGTCTTGTTGACTTTAGATCTGTGATACTTGTTTCAGCAAATGCCTTGTTGTAGGACCTTTTTTAATGTCTTAGCTTGTAAGGGTGAAAATGAATCTGCAGTGTACATACACCAGAATTTCTTATCTTCAAGTGTAGGTGTTAGTGAAAGTAAACATAATTATATTTTGTGATGAAAGCTCTGTGTGCATATGTTGGTGGACTGTTACCTGTTCAGGTTCTCATAATCCTCAATTCCTTTTAGCTTCTATGACACGGAAGTCCTAAAATTTCTTACATTTTCTGTTTGCATTTGGGGGAAAAAAAAACCCAAACACAAAATGTATTCTGACTCGATTTATGTTTTTTTCTTAGTATGTTTGATGTTGGAGGGCAACGAGATGAACGCCGAAAATGGATCCAGTGTTTTAATGGTATGATTAGAATTTATGTTTGTTTTATAAAATAGTTCTCTGCAAAATTTTAATGCCCAACCTTAATTTTCTCACTGTGTGAAAGCCATCTTCTTTTCCATGTAGCTTGATAAGGAATTATCTGAACAGTCATACGGGATGGACTTTTTCTTGACATGTAAACTTCTGTAACTGCATAGAATATCTTTAGGGAGAATGTCGGTGGAAAGGAATTAAAGTTTGATAACTTAACATAGCTTGCCCATTTTCTTTGGCTTCCCTCTCTTCATTTAATTAGGCTTTTTTGGTGGTGGGTCTGTGCATTATTTGCCAGCTATGTGAGTGTTAAATTCCAAGCTATATTCTGTCTTCCAAGTTAAGGTTTACATATGTTTGTGCCTATACAAAATATACAATTACAGGATAATTAATAGATGCATAAAATTGGAATATCATATTTTTGCACATAATTGCAGCCACATTGCTATGTCATGGGTGCTTCTTTCCGAATCAGCACCGACCCATTAGTGCAGTATGAGACTGTAGGGAACATCTGTCGTTAGACATGGTGTCGCATACGGTATGTAACATACTACAGCATTGTATAGTGTAGCCCCAAAATGCCCTTGTCGAAAAAGTTTATGATGGAGTTTATAAATCTGCGCTTTTCTAGGGAGCCATGCATATTAATATAATTTCTTGAAAATCAGCCCTAAGGGGAAGGCCCTTACTGAAAACATATAAACAAATACCCTCATTTAAGTAACCTGCATATAAGCTAGATTCCTTAGAATGGTAACATAGCACCAGCCTAGACATGGGTAAGACCTGAAACGTCTGCAGGCATTTTGTAAGATCTGGAGTCTTAACACTGATGTCCCCATCAGTTTAGTTCAGGCGATTATATTCTTTACTCCCATACAATTTAAATTAGGTAGTTTTGTGTGTATCCTGAAGTGTTGCATGTACCTTCACTACAGCTGTTTATTTTACTCTGTATCTCTGTTTAGATGTGAAACCTTTCTCCACACAAGTTTTCTTAAAGCTAGAGTTGGTGAAAATATTTTGGTCTTTCTCGTTGTTGTTTGGACAAAATATTTATGAAGCTATGCAGAAGTCTGTCTTTTTGTAGAAAAGTTATAACGAGATCCTACAGAATAGATAAAGTAGAATGCAACTTAGAATTCATCATTTTTTGCTACGGTTACTGTCATAGATTATCATCTGAATGCTTTATATAGGTGTGGAACTACTGTGCAGTATTTTCTTCTGTGCTATTAATAACAGATTTGTTCGGGTTTTACCTCTGCTCCTTCCTCTTCCTGTTAGCTCATGATCTGACTCGTCTCTTCTGCTGTTGATGTCTGAGATAGATGAGCCTGGAAGTCAGTGGAAGGGGTCTGGAGCAGCACAGCCACACAGAAACACAGAGATCTGGATTCTGTGATCCTGGGAATATCTCCCAGGAAAGAGATAGGGGCCCCTAAGCAGTATAGTACACTATAGGAGGACTAGAGCAATTGACCATGAATTCACAGCAATCTACTATTTTCATTATTACTATTCACGAAGCTCAAAAGTGCCATTTGTCCTGAGGTCTTCCCCCAAGGGCCTCCCTCTCCTTCCTTGATAGCTCAGAGTTGCTTTCTAAATTTCTTTATACCTTTTAAATCTTCTTTAAATTCTCCTCTTAGCTTTCTTCAGTTTCTCTCTCTCGCTTCTGTTCCTTTCTTTTCTACATCTTCTGTCATTCTGTCAGCTTCTGTTCTGCGGCCTGCCTTTCCTATCTTTGATGGTTTCTTCACTTTCTTTTTTTATTTCTGGTACTTAGAAAGCTGTCAGCAATAGCATTCCAGCCTGTTCTCTTCATGAAGCTGAAAGTCTGGCAGCTTTTTATTGAACTTTTGGATTCCTGGATATTTCTTCTGAAGTTTGGTATTAACTAATGGGTATTTCTTGATTTAGATGTGACTGCTATCATATTTGTGGTGGCGAGCAGTAGCTACAACATGGTTATACGAGAGGACAATCAGACCAATCGGCTTCAAGAAGCACTAAACCTCTTCAAGAGTATCTGGAACAACAGGTCTGTGAATTGAAGTTTCATTGTTCATATCACATAAATTAGTAACCCTGTCTTATACTATAGTCAAGACTTGTGTACTGGGCCTGGCTAAGATAGAGTTAATTTTCTTCATAGCAGCTCATATGGTGCCGTGTTTTAGATTTTGACCGAAACAACACTGATAACACACTAATGTTGTAGCTGTTGCTGAACAGTGTTTGCAGAGCATCAAGGCCTTCTCTGTTTCTCACTCTGCCCCCCCAGTGAATAGATTGGGGGTGCGCAATAGGTTGGGAGGGGACACAAGCGGGCAGATGACCCAACCTAACCAAAGAGGTATTCTGTACCATATAACGTTACGCTCAGCAATTAAAGGGAAAAGAGGGGGGTTTAGGAGGGTTAGCCATCTTGCTGGGTATTGGTCTACCCACAGGAGGTGGTGAGTGATTGCCTTTGCATCACTTGTTTTGTTTTCTTCTCTCTTCCACTTGTCCTTCACTTATTAAACAGTTCTTATTTATATTTTTTTATCTTGACCCCCAAATTTTCTTGCTTTTATTCTTCCTTTCCTCTTCCTCTGTCCCACTGAGGGGGAAAGTGAGTGAGCGGCTGTGTGGTGCTTTGCTGCCCACCGGGGTTAACCCACAACAGCAGCCTAGCCTGTGTTATTTGCTTCTCACAGCGCAAGTCTTTGATCACAACTGCCTACCTGTTACATTAATGTCTAATACACTCATCTAACTGAAGAAAACTCTGGAGAGTTACAAATTGGTAGTTGCCATATTGAGGCGAAGTAATTAAAGCAGTGATAGAGTAGCACACTCAAAAGTGGATATGCTCACCTATTTGATGTATTTGGATTAGCAGTAGAAAGTGGGCAACTTTCATTGCCCGTGTTAGAAGCACACAAACCGAACTCGGGGTCTGTACACCTGGAATTAGACCATTGGATTCAGGTATAAAAGGAACCTTTCAAAATTATTATAGTGTGTCATATGACTGTTGTCTCCAGAACTGGATTAAGTTTCTTTTTGCTGTATGATCCTAGCTGTGCCTTCTGAGTGTTTGGTTTCAATTTCCTACAGGTGGCTACGGACCATTTCAGTAATTCTTTTCCTGAATAAACAAGATTTGCTAGCAGAGAAAGTTTTGGCAGGGAAATCTAAAATTGAAGACTACTTTCCAGAATTTGCTCGCTACACTACACCAGATGATGGTAAGATTTTTAAGTTTTATTAGCAATTTATCATTTCCTTGTTAATCACATTTGTAATGTTTTTGATAATTTCATCTAAGACTTGAAAACTCTTAAGTAGATGTAATCTTCATTGTCTTTCAGCCAAACTGTAATGTTAAATTTTAGGTATTAATAAGGAGAGAATCCTGTCTTTTATACATTTGATGTATTAATAATTTCATCATGCCAAAATCCTGTTACTTTGCTGGTGTAGACCACAGTACAGCTTGTCACAAATATGTCCTCTGGACTCCCCCTAGTCATATCTGTGGTCATTTCTCTAACCTGCCAAATGCCTGGTACTATGGCCACTGTAATATTCCTTTGTTCTCCTGAAATCTTGCTGTTTTAAATAATGTGTTATGGTTTGTCTTATCTCATAGTCAGTTTTGCAAAGTATGTTTCTATCATATGTGAGCAGAAAACAGAACAAGTTATGGTTTTTAGGTGCTGTCACCAAAAAACATCTGTTTTAATGAGATACTTATTTTATTATTAATCAGCAACACCAGAGCCTGGTGAGGATCCCAGAGTTACAAGGGCCAAGTATTTTATTAGAGACGAGTTTCTTGTAAGTATTTCCTTTCTTTCAGTATTTCTTACGTGATTCTTCTCAAATATAAGCTCTTACGCACCTTCTACTATTGCAAAATGCTGTCACTTTTTGTGTTGTTTATATTTAACATCCACACAGCATAAAACACTGTTACGTTTAAGAGCTTTACTGCTGTTTGTTAGCTGCTCCTCGGATATTTGGTTGTTGACACAGTACATAATTAAATAGCAAAAGAATTGGTGAGAATTAAGAAACCTCAAATAGAATGATGAGTGAAGTCCTGCTGTTATTAATAGGGCCAGATTTTTATTCCATGCATTATTTCTAAAGATAAAGACTAATCGAAAGATGCATAATCTCTAAAATATTAATGTTCTTTTCATATTATCTTTCCCATTACTGGTCAGCTGAAGCTATAATAGACATAGATTTTTTAAAATATTATTACAATTACTTGTAATGGTGAGCATGGCAATCAAATTGTGGACTCATTTTAAAATGGAGCAAAATAAAATTTTGAGGGAGGCTTTCTCTAAGTGTAAAGCAGGGATAAAAGCCTCGTACAAGGAGGCAAAATCCCGCTTTCTTCATGGAGAAATTGACTAGGAGTTGTGTGGCTAAATTCACCAAAGCTGCATATAAATAATAGCACTTTCTTGAGTTCTCTTTCAACTCTGAAATTCCCCAGTATGCAGTGACCTTCTCACCGTATAATTCTGGTCATTTTAAATTTCATGTTTTAGGTGAGAGTGTGGAAAATTGTGGGCATTTTGCCAGTTAGTTATACCCTCTGAAAACACAACTCATACATATGTATCTTAACCTTCATTCATCTGAGTTTTGAGAACATGGGTCTTTTTTCCCCAGTCAGTTTTATTTTAACACAGTATCTCTCTCTTACTTTTAACAGAGAATCAGCACAGCAAGTGGAGATGGAAGGCACTATTGCTATCCTCACTTCACATGTGCAGTGGATACAGAGAACATCCGGAGGGTTTTCAATGACTGTCGGGACATTATTCAGCGCATGCACCTTCGCCAATACGAGTTGTTGTGATGGAGAGCACTTTTTTCTGTGTTTTGGACTCCTTATTCCTTATTAAAAAAAGAAAAAAACACCCTTGCCCACATAGGGTGGAAGAGAACTGTTTGAATCTCCCATTGATTTGCACCCCTCAACTTTTTCTCCTTGCTGGACAATAGCAGCACTTCTAAGCTTGCTTCTGTACCCCTCGGACAGTTTGAGATGGCCCCTAACACTTAAAAGGCCATTTCCATGAGGATTCCCTAACACTGTTATTAACAAAAAAGAAAAAAAAAAAGAAATAAAAACTAATTAATTAAAAGCCCTGAATGTGGAGCACCTGAAAGAATTGGGGACAAAAAATTAAAACATAAAACAAAAATTGGGGAGAGAAAACTTTAGGTAATTTAGCACTGTTGTGGGCATAATCATATAACCCGTGATCTCCACTTTGTATCATTCACTGCATCAGACTAAAGAAGGTGCCAAGTCACAGACCAAGTTTGAAGACAGACACTTGAGTTTGGTTCTCTGACTGTAATGTGGCTTTGAACGGAAATACTGACAATTCTACAACAGACCTAGACAGTGCAAAAACCAACTGCTACCTTTCAGAAGGGTATTTTTAAAACCAGTCTTGGTGGTCTAAAGACAACCATGGACATTTATGAATTGAACTGCGTATGGCCTGTGATTGCAGAAAGAGTTAACCACACACTGTTTTCAGTTTGTCCACTGATGATCCCGTCTGCTATAAAAATCATTATCTGGACTGTAGTCCTCACAGTCTTTCCCTTCTTTTTCTTCTTCCCTTCCCTCATTTTTTATTTTACTGCTGGATTATTATTCTTGTACAGACTGTAAAATGTATTATTTTGTACAACTTTATTGAAAAAAAATAACTTGTAGAAGATCTTTGTGCCTTGATTATGGCTGTACCTGTACAATGAGCTAAGATGTAAGTATGTTTGATTGCGCTGTACAGCTTTGTCAACCCTATCTGCAGCATTAGCTCAAGGTAGGGAAAATTTATCTGTAGTTTAGTTTTTCTGGTTTATAAAAGAAGGAAAAATACTGTTTAGTAAAAAAAAAAAAAGAAAAAAGAAAAAAAAAAGAAAAAAGTACAAATTGTGCAAACTTAACCACTTTAAAAGTGAGGTCTTCAACAAGTGACCAGATGTTGCAGCATCATGCTTTTTAATTTTTAGCTTTAATTCATTTAAATCTCTATCCAAATGCAAAACATGGCTTGTTTCTACATAAACCAAATTTTGCTACAAATTATAAATGTTAGTCTTTGGTCATTCATAGTCCTTTTTGCTAAAGACAAAACCAGAACAATAACAGACACATAGGGCATCATGCAGGTCTGGTGACCATCTCTAGACTGGGCCAAATACCCCACCAACCTCCACTTACGCTGCGTGGGCATACTACTACCAGAATGACAAGGTGTGCACTGCCCTTGGATTTGGCCACTGAATTCCAGTTTCAAATGACATTTTTATTTCTCTTTTAATAAAGAGATACTTTAGAACCTTTTTGTTTTATATTAACTATATAAGTAGCTTAAAGTGAAGATGTGTGGATTTTTCTTAAACTTGAATAATTTATGCAAATTATATGCTTAGAACAACATGTGGTACAGTAAAAAGAAAAAGAGCAAAAATCACTGTAGCAATAAGAGAGCATGTAATTTTAGTAACTACTACACTGCTTTATATTTTATACCTAGGTGTTTTATGTCTCTGTGAGTGTGTTACTTTTTCATGTGTCTAAACCTACGTGTACAATTTGTACAGAGTCAGAAATTACAGCTGTAATAACACATCTAGAACAGTGTTAGCCTATATTACTCAAACACCCCTGTTCCCTCTTCATTTACACCCCTAAACTGATCTGGATCTTACTGCAGTGACTTTAAAAGGAAAGCAAAAGAAACAAAAAACAAACACCAAAATACTTGCCTCTTTGCCTTTCACACTAGCTTCCCTCCACCCAAGAGGCTGTGTTAACTTTCTTTTTTGGGAAGAGGTCCAGTTTAAATTAAAATTAGGGTGTGGTCAGTGGTGTCTGTGCAGCTAGATTTGCTTCAGGTATCGGATGCCTTTTTAATACTAAGAACTGCAACTGTTCAGAATTGTGAGTTTTCATTGCTTTTGTGGCTAAACTTTTAAATGAAAATTAATCACCTGGTCCATTTTCACGTAAAGAGCAGGGACTTGATGGAGCTACTGTCCCATCTCTCTTAATTCAAAATTACTAGTGATCTTCCAGAAGACACTAAATCATCTAAAAATTTTAGCTGTGGTTGCTACTCAGCTTTTAAAAATGATCTTTCCTGTTCAGAGGTTTAGAAAGTTGCCACCTGAACTTTGTAGAACTGTAGGAGAACATGACTGAAAATAGCCCCCAGCAATTTCAGAATGTATCCAGTGCCTGTAGGTCAAGGGCTGGTGTTTCCACTAGGGAAAAATGGGACACACGTAGTGGAAAGGAAATTCATTGTGAGCCTTAATTTCAGTTACAGGAGCCAAAATCTTTAATTTAGTGCCAACCCGAATCTTTTTAAGCCTAGGAGGAGTTGGTGTAAACACCAAATTTATAAATGGGGAAAACCTGTAGTGGTGTGAGGAATGTAATCTCTCATCTGAGAGAAACAAAGCACCTCCATTAAAAATAAAATAAATAAAAAAAAGCTTCTTCCTCTGATAATGAGAAGGATACGTAATAACAATGAGCTATATAAGACAGCAACAGTTTAAGAAACCTAAAGCTTTATATGAACAGAAACTTTTAGGGGACGCCTTTTTTTGTTTCCTTAAGTGAGGAAAAAGGCAATTGTTTTGAATATGGTTGAGTTGCACAAGTATGGAGTGTGTGTGTGTCTTAATGTCTCAGTATTGCCTTTGTTAGTCTCTTTATTAGTCCTTGCAGTTTGGTGGCCTGGTAAATGCAAGTCTTATTTTTAACAGCTTTTTTTTTTTTTTTAAATACAAAACCATAAAGCTTTAATGCTTGCTATTTAATAAGTAACTGTGTTTTCTTCTGTCTCTAATTTAGTGGCCATAATTTGCAGTTAATTGAACCATTCCAACCTAATGCTTACCCATATTTCCTAGTTCTGTTTTATTTATTTATTTGAACTTCTTGTTTTCATGATTGAGGACTTTCACTTCTGTCTCATTCATCTGTTTGGAAACTTCTGACCTTACAGCCAAAACTTAACTCATTCTACTCAGTATTCATCATGATGCTGAAGTGTAAGATACCTGCAAATGTAAACACTACCACTTTTATTAATAAAAGCAAATACAGTGTTTTAGGGCACATTTGCATCACTATAGTTGAGGTTGTGTCAGTATTTCCATTATAAACCCATAGAGGGTCTATATCTTGGCACTAAATTGCCCTAAGCTAAATCTTTGCCATACAAGGCTTCTGCTCAAGCATGATTTGGTGGGTTGGTTTTTAAACAGTTTCCAACACAAACTCTTGTTTCTGTTTTAAGTTATACAACTGTTTTGTTGGATGGGGGTTGGTTTAAAAAAAAAAAAAAAACAACAAAAACAACAAACAAACCTGGTTCAAGATTGGTTTTGGCACTTCTGTAACTCAGAAAATGGTTTTGATTTTAAAACATAACCTTTGGCAAGCCAGTAACCTACAATATGGTCTGATCACTTTGGGTATTTTGTAAAAATAATAATAAATTGTAGAGATGTTGTGGTTTCAAAATCAGCTACTGTGCATTTGCAGTAACTTATTTCAACCCAAGAACTTTTAGTATTTGTACATCAGTACACATATTCAGCAGCCAGTGTGATGCAGCAGAATAATGATAACTCCTGAAGGGGTTTTCTTTAATGATGTGGAGAGGTAAATCCACTACAGACTAAAAAAAGATTCAGCTGCTTCTGAAAGCATCACAAACTGCTCTCTTAGAGGCTGAAACTGGAGCTCTGAGTTGTTAGGAGCAGACTTTGATGCAAAAGCATATGAAGGCATGCTGGATCAGTTGTCATAGACGGGAGCCCTGAGGGCTTATCTTCATTTATCTAAAAACTGTTTTGAATCATGGCATCGAGGATAGGATTTAACTTGGAGTATGTAATTAACTCCAGAGGAACTGAAGCGAATTCTGTTCCAGTGTGTTGCACGTAATTGATACCTGCAGGATAATTTTCTTTTACCAGTAAATCTATGCACAGAAATATTAATGTTCATCACTTTAGAATCTGAGCACCTTGTAATTAGTCATGGCACAATATTCCTGTAAATGATGTAGGATGATTTGTATTATATCCTATTTTCCAATGTCGAAAGTTATGTACCAGGAAAAACAAAGGATATAAACTTGATTACACAGGAAGTTGACCACAGATACGGAGATAGACCCCATGACAGCTGAGTACCAGTCCAGTGCCTTAGTGACAATGCTGTTGGTGATTGGTGCTATACAAATGTCTAAGATTAATGAAGCTGTTATAAGTTATAAAATTATCTAACTTATTCTGGAAGAGAGTAAGTTCTCTTCTTTCCCCAACTGTATCTAGTATGCTACGTGTATTTCTAACAATGCTGGCACTCATCAGACCTCTTCCATGGAAGTAGATGATAAAATTCCTACTAACTGTAAGCAGCAGGATCAGGGCCATAGATTACTGTCAGTGGAAATCTCACACTGGGACAGGTCCTCATCCCTAAAATACAGTTGAGTTTGTGTAACAGTAAAAATATTTACAAGCAAACATCTGTTTGCAGTCCAAAACCAAAACTGTACCCTTCTTCCTCAGCTTGATATTTCTGAAAATTCATCCATTGGGAAAAAGTCTTTCTGTTCTATGACAAACTTTGAAGTGTCTTTGTAAATAAAATAAGCTACAAAGGGGATTTCTGAGCCTCTGCTGATGAAAGCCGTTACACTGAAAAATCTCTTTGGTGACTGACAAGGTAGAAATTCCAAGAGTGAACCTATTTTAATCCTGGTCATAACCAGTTAGCTTAAATACTGTGAGTGGATGTGTTTCAGTTACTAGGTAGGTAAACTGCTTTAGAGTATTTTACTGTATTGCAGAGATTGCTAAAATTTCAGCCAGGAGTACTGGCTTCATAATTAATTGTTTTCAACCCTGATTCTCATCTTATTAAAAGTTAAAACTGCTTTTTACCCTGTCTACTTTTAATGTACTGAGCTGAGCAAAATGGGTGCAGTTTAAAGCACAAGTCTTCTTGGAAAAGCAACTTGGGAGGAGGTGGGGAGGCAAACTAATCTCTCACTGCATTAAACAAAAATAATAAGGTGGGKTTTTTTTCTAACTTCTGGGTCCTATAAACTTAGCCTGGTTCTGTGGAAAAAATTAGGAGTTCTTCTCTAGGTTAACAACAGCAAGTGCTCACTGATACCTCTGCAACAAGGGGTAACTAACCAAATATGTAATAGATAATTTTCTTTTTAAGAAAAACAAAAAAAACACCAAAACAGAATTCACAGGTTTTTCTGATTTTTTTCACTTAGGAAGTCTGCCTCAAAAATCTTTCTTTTAACGACAGGACAAAATAAAGCCTTTAAACATTGTCCCAAATACAGAGAGAATGATACATTTTTGAGGGAGAAGATGCTGACATTAGGGTTTTTTATGTAACATAACATGCTTTCTAAGGCTGGGGTACCAGTAGGCAAACGTAAACAAATTCAAAATTAAAATGTGAATGTATCTCTTCACTTTAATTTACCCAGTTGTTTTATTAAATGAGTTGGCTAATACTTTTTTTTTTTAATATACTACTACTCAAGTTTGGAGAAAGAACAAGATTAGGACAGAGGTAGTAATGTTGGGAATTCTCTCAGTTCTGTTGTTCTGTTACGCAAATTAACGTTTTTAGGCTGTGAATTTTACATGAATTATTAATAGTGAAGTATAGTGTTTCTATTTGTATTTTTCCAGCATTTGATATGACTTTGGAATTGTATCATTCTTGCAACTAAAATGCTCAAGTGCCAGCAGAGATCAGGCAGAGAAAGGAGCTGCTGTATAAGGGTTATAAGTTACTGCGTCAGGCTTGTGACTGTGAGGCTACTTGGAAAGGGGGCCCTTTCTAGTTCTTTTTCACTACATTATCAGTTTTCTGTTGGCAGGATCAGAAGAGCTTCCATAAAAAGACAAACTAAGGGGTTTGATAAGACCTTATTTTGGTGATAAAACCACCCTTATTTTGGGTGATAAAACCAAATACATGTCTGTGTAAGACCTCAAAGTATTAATGAAAAGTATTTCAAACTTGTATTAAGCTAGAGCTATAGGAGACAGCATGTCTTTCCTGAAGTGTGTGTGTGTGATGATTTATATGTATCTCCGTATTTTTAATCTCCATTCTCTTTTTGCTTGAAGGCACAACATCCAAAATGAAGTAACAGATTTCATGAACGTTTTGGTGCTAACCTTGAGTTCTGTTTCCCACAGGGCAAAACTCTGCTGGGCTACAAAGGTTCATCTATGTAAGACAGTCTGGAAGCCCAGTGCTGCCACAAGCAACGGCTCTTGTTAACCTATTTGTGCTTTAAAACTGGGGAGCTTACAACCAATTGTGTCCAACATCATGGCCCAAAACCTGCTACCTTTGGATTCAGCTACTTTCTCCTGTCCTCACCCTCCCACCCCACCTACTCTTATAATGTATATGGTTGATATGAGAGAATAGAGCAGCTATGAAGGAAAGTTAGGAGACAACCTCACTGAAAGTTCAAAGGGACGAGGGAAAGCTAGATAAACAAGACTCCTAAATCCATCACCTTGGACACTGAAAAATATATTTGTGGGGGAAATTCTTCATTCCCCAGGTAAGTGACCCAGTTTGGGATCCTTATACAAATTTTCAAGGTCAGAGAATGTATTTATCTAAAAGGCCGGGATATCTCCAACTAAGGAACTGCAAAAAATGCACTTACTAGATACATTATAGAACTGGGAGATACTTCAGTGAAGTGTAAGTTTAATGATCAGTATCGTTAATTATGTCAGTATCATTAATTATGTCAGTAATTGATATCAGTATCAATTAATGATCAGTATCATTTAATGATCAGTATGCAAATCAACTGGAACTTGCTTTGAAGCAACAAAATGTTTCCACTATAGGCTCATCTTGAAAAGTACTTGGGGCATTGTGAGGCTCTGCTTTTAAGCAATCCACAGTATATAAATACAGTTCCAACTTTTAAGTTGATGTTTGAAGGAGGCTAGAATGACATTATGTCAGCAACCTAAAAACCACCTTGTTTTTTCTCAGAATACTTCTCGATTACCTAGCAAAGTGTCATGGTGTTCAATGTCTGGAATAACACTGTTACCAGTAATTGTGAATCTCAAGGTACAAACAAAATGCTTAATCTTGAGGTTCTGCTTGAGAAGGAAGAACTCTAGCCAAAACTCATTAGCCTAACGATGCTGCTGTAATTTCCTACTCGATTTGAAAGTTATTACCTTATCTCTAGTTGAATGTATTGGCTGATTTGTAAAGGGCTAACGATTACAAAATACAAATTTATGCTAAAAGAATTTGTAGAGGGCAAGAAGCAGAGGTGATTAGCATACAGAGAATGCCAGGGTGGATATTTTTAAAAAACATACGAATAAAAGGCAAACAGTTTTGTTGGAAGTCGGTGCTTCTGTTTGGGGTTTTTCTTTTATTCTAGGAAGGAACCAAATGAAGTTGGATGATTTCATCAGCTTGTATTATATTCAGCCCTTCTTTAGGAAGGAAATCTTGAAGCACAGTTGTTAAGTAATTTGCTCAAAAATGAAGCAACAAATTTTGATAGTTGGGTGGAATTGAAACTTAAGCTTTTGATACTTGGTTTATTCTTTACTCCCTTAGAAGAGCCATTCCCAACCTTTACGAAACCAACCTTCACTTCTGGTTAAAAAAAAAAAAAGAGGTAAAAAAAAAAAGAAAAAAGAAGGTAGTTTTCCACATTTCTCTAGATCTGGCTCTTTTTCACCGTATCTACTTTCCAGGACACCTTTGCTGCTTCTTCAAAGCAGGCAGCAGAGGCTCTGAGGCTGGCCTTCATAGTATATTTATTAGGCTCATTTATCTTTAACACACTTAACTGCCTCATCACTGCCTCATCAAAATCTCATTAGATGGGAATTGTGACTCAAGAATATTTTACACACAAAATGTAGTCAAATATGCATTCATTTGCTGGATAATAAAATCTTTCAGGGACATTCAGGTAAATGAGTGCTTTTATTTATGAAGATTTCACTGAAACTTTGTAAAACACAAATCCATATGGGAGAACACAGTTAAACCCAAGAAGACAACCAACATTGTTTCCATTCAAAGTTGTAAAAGTTTAGTTTGCGAAATCAATTTCTGGTACATTTAGTGTTTCATCACAGTTTAAATGATACCTTGAAACTGTTGGTTTTGATCTGACTTCGCCTCTTGTTCACTGACCTGAAGTGGGGAAAGCTTGGATATTGCAATTCTTCTGCAAAGGGCTATTCAGCAAATGTCTGGCTCTGTTAGAGGTCCCTAGTTTTCTCCTCAAGGAAAGTTGAAAGTACGTGCTTTGAGTATTGTTCATTCTTTATATATGGAAAAAAAAATAATACTCATTTTCTGTTACTGCAATCAAAATAAAGAGATATAAATATATAAAGACAAAAGAACCTCTAGTTTTAAGATTCAGACACTGAAATTACTAGTATCGTTAATGTCTAATACCACTTTGTCTCTCGCTGGCAGTTGGTGCTGTGAACTGTTCCCTTTTTCTACTCAACTAAGCAGTAAGTTTCGTAGCATAATTACCATTGAAGTCCTACAAGCCCAACTGTTGTCACTAGACAAAACTTCTACCTGCTCTGAAAATGCTTTACAGAAGCTAAGATGTACTATTTCAGGCCATAAGCTCCGGGCACAATGAAATTCTCCAGACTGCAGATCCAAATATCCTACCTAGGAGATGCACAGCAAATTTCAGTCATGGGAAGGAAGCCTCTCCTACCTATATAAAGACATCTGTCGTACAAAGCGTATTTATTTGAGCCTTATGTAAAGAACTAGCATCTCCTCCTAAGCCTCACAAAGTCTCAGCTTTGTGGTTTTCCCATCCAGTTTCATTGGAATGTTCGTTAAGTTCTGGATTCGCTTTTTCTCCAATTTTAAATTTTCTGAACCTTCTGTTAGGGTAATATAATAGTTACTCTGAAATCACCTTCAGAGAACTTGTCCTACATCTTACAACACTGTACATCATTACAAGCCAAAAAAAAAAAGCTGATGAAGCACAGGAGGTGTATAGATGTTTCTTACTAGACTCTCAGAAAATACTTTTTCATTCTTGGTTTGGGATAGATTAAATTCACGTCCGGTATTTTCTTAGGAGTTCTGACTAGTTAATCACACTGTCTGTTCCGAGTACACTATTATTTTCTCACGTCTACGAGATGGAAATTGCCCGCTAACTAAATGGAGATAAGCCAAAAACTTTTTCTCAAGGATATTTCCATTGGCTTCCAGCCTCAGCCTGTCACTTCACTCCCAGTTCTTTCCTCATAAAAAACGGCCAGTGCTTCCATAAGCATTAAAATGTTACCTTACTGTCTTCCTGACTCCAGCAATTGAGCAATCGTCTAGCACAGGTAGAGAATGTGTCCGTTGTGCCTCTATTTCAAACCATTCCTTTTATTCTGAAAAAGTCTCTTTTCCTTTCTGTTGACAGAGCAAAAAGAACATTATCCTGGGCTCACAAAAATGTTGAAGTGTTTCAGAAAGGGGTGCTTCACCACTGTAGGGCAGCATATGACAGCACAACTTGCGCTGTGCTGCATTTCAGGTGGTGGCATGTATCTTCTATACTGAAATTTTAAGTGCAGTAAGCTCTTTAACTAGTACAGTGACCATACTTGAACAAGGACTGCATCTCTTGAAGATCCTACGACAACTTATTTCTGAACAGGGTTTTTTGGCCTTTCCTACCAAGCGATTTCATGGACTGCATGGAAGACTATGTAATTTCTTTTTACTATTTTTCAGTTAGAAACTGGATGAGAATAAAGGACCGTTTAAATAATTAATCAGCAATGCTCTTGGCTGCCCTCCAAATCCCAGAACACACCCTCACCCTCCCCTTTCTCACAGTTAAACTCGTATACAACTGAAGAACAGGAGTTGATCTGAAGAGAGACAAAGGGACTCTCTGTTTCTCTCACATGGTCTCCATTTCAGTAATGCCTATCTCCTTGCCTAAGGTCAGACTGTATGATCAGTTTTCATTTTAGACTTACCCCCTCTTCATTCGTCTGTAACTTCCTAGTCCCTCCCTTCGCTGGGGGCCCTCTTGGCCTCTTGCCTTCAGTCAGCACCCCAGCTCAGCCGGCCTCCTTTGGGACCCTCTCTCGGCACCCCCAAGAAGGGCTATACTAAGGTCCCACAGTTAGCACAACCACTGCTCTGGGGATCCAGCTTCATGTCCAGGGGAACAAATCCTGTGTCATGGGCTGCCCTGTGTGGTTACAGACGGCCTACGAGCCTCAGAAACAGGGAACCTGGCTCACGCAGCACAGACCTCTCTGCTGCCCAGAAACGAAACTGCTAACTGTAATGCCAACAGTGTTATTTATAGGGACTACAGTTAGTTTATTAAGATTTTTTTAGATCAAAGACTTCAGGCTTTTGTCTTAAGCTAAAAGTAACCCCCAAAAAATTTGTTTGCAATGAGAGAAGGCAGAAATATTATTTAATGTTATTCTCCGGCAAGTTTTGGGTACACAGAGTTACAGCAATGCTGGTCCTAAAATTTTACCACTAAAATCTGCTCCTAAAAATCTTACCACTTCCATTCCACCAAAGTTATCTTTCCTATTCTTTAACTTTTTTTTTTCCTACTTGTTAGTTTTTTAATTCTACCATAACATTTGATCATTACTATCAACTTGTTGCTGTTGTTCAGTATCATCTTCACGCTTCAGAAAGCGCGAGGAAACTGCTGTGGCACAACTGCAGCGAGAAGAGCAACACATCCAACTTCTTCCTCTTCCCTCGCAATCCCCATCTAATTGCTGCTGGGAGGCTTTGGGAGGTTTTGCAGGGTAGGGAAGTTTGCTTTTAAATTTCCATTGGCTTCTTTTTCCCTCTGACTTTGTTTTTTCCCTCTGACTGTATGCTGTCTTCTGCCTTGGCTCTCCGGCAGAGACTAACCGGGGATGAACTGACTGAACTGGGACAGAGCGAACCTCCACCGCCTTGGGAACCGCCGCCACGGAGCCAGCTTTTATGTTTCCGTATTTCATTTTTATCTGCTGGCGTTCATGGATGGTTTCAGCCATCATTCACCAAGCAACGGCTTCACCGCCCTGAACGCCAGCTCCAGCAAAGAGCAGCGCTGGGGCGTGAGGTAACGGCCGCTCCCCCGGCACAGGCCGCGCTGCCGCCGGCTCCTGTCAGCACGTCCCGGGGCGGGGGACGGCTCCGGGGCAGGAAACTCCCCACCATCCCGGCGCGGCAGAAAGGTGACGGGTTTCACGCACCAGCCGCCCCCCGCTCCGAGGGCCGCCGCGGCGGCGATCCCCCCCTCCTCGGCCCTGCCCGGCGGTGGCAGCAGCTCCACCCTCTCGGCGCCCGCCATTCTGCGCCGCTCCGCCCAGGGGGGCGGTCGCGGCCTGGTTCCGGCCGTCGCCGCGGCTTTTTCGGCCCGGGGCGGGACGGGAGGAGTCATGGAGGACGCCGATTACTTCGAAGGCAGCGCGGCAGAGTGGGGGAACGAGGCGGACGGAGGGACGGTGAGCACTTGCGGGCGCCTTAGCGGCGGCGCGGGGCTGCCCGGTCGTGCGGCGGGAGCCGGCAGCTCGGCGTCGGGCCTGAAGCGGCCTGTGAGGAGGGGCGCTCTCCCTCCGCGCCGCTCTGGAGAGCGGAGGGCTTCTCCCGAGGGACGCCGCCTGGTCCCCGGGTGGGTCCCGGAGGAGTTCCCGGGCCCTCTCGCCCTGCGGGCGGGGGCAGCCGCGTCTGGGGCTCCGAGCTGAGGCGAAAAGCGCCGAGCGTGAAGGCGGGCGGGGAAGTCTTCCCTGTGTGGGGCCTGGGGCTTGCGGGGGTTAACAAGGAGGAAAACAAAYGCAAGGCGGTGCTTGCTTTTGCGCCTTCTCTGTTAAGAAGTCGTATTTGTTTGGGGAGCAGGTCTCTTGCTGTGGTAAACTGCGATGTGTGAGTTTCTGTGGGCAAAAGTAGCCCAAATATGGGAGTACAGGGGGAAAACGGGACGAGAGCTGGCTGACTTGACTGTGCTTGCAATAGCAAGACGATGAAGATGGAGAGGGAGAAGATGATGCTGAAGTCCAGCAAGAATGCCTAAAGAAATTTTCAACCCCAGACTATATAATGGAGCCGTCTATATTTAACACGTTAAAGAGGTGAGTGTAACCTTATGTGTGTTATGGTGCATGTTATGTGTTACAGATGCAGTGTTACTGCTTTGTACGGAAGTGTGTGTGCAAATGGATAAATGATGCTATTGTTTTCCCGTTATTTAGAGTTGAATTGGTTTTGGTTTTTTAATATAACTTTCAAATAGTTCTTTTCCAATCCTTTCATCAGATATTTCCAAGCAGGAGGTTCTCCAGAGAATGTTATCCAGCTCCTCTCTGAAAACTACACCGCAGTGGCACAGACTGTAAATTTGCTGGCAGAGTGGCTCATTCAAACAGGTACGATAAGTGATACAGTATAATTTGAGTCTATAGTCTGTCTTTTGTCAGAAATAGCTGAATTGGTGGCAAATTTGATCATACTCAGGAAGTGGATCATTATAAAGTTGTCATCCTGTATGTGTATGTGACTGAATTCTTTATAATAATATGTTTATTCTGCCTAGAGAATAGGTGATCTGTTGAGGAACATTTTGAAATGCCCCGCAAACTGTATTTTAAAGGGTAGTATAGTTGAAGCAACTGCATAAACTATAGTTTCTTTTTGTTTTCATGCACAAGGGCAAGAGTACTGTTACATAGATGGTATCAGCAATATCTGATATTTTCTAATAGTATTATATGATTAATATTGGAAAAAAACAATTACCTTATTACTAGTTACTATTCCTTTTCGGTGGATCGGTGGTCAGATGGAAGGCTCTCATACAGATGCCTGTATTCTCTGAGACAGGAATTCTGTATTAGCGGTCTGCTTATGAATTCTTTGGTAGCCTCTTGCAAGACATGTTCAGCATTAACTTGGGCTATCTTTTGTCCCTTAGCTAGTATAAACTTTATCATCAGAAGTATTATACTCTGGTCTCAATGTAGAACTACTTATTACTACTTTGTGTATTGTTTTGTAGTATACTATCAAAGCTACTGATAGCCAATATATTAAAAGGATGGACTTTAGTCTGTAGTAAGGTGGGTTTGTGCACCAATCCTGGTAATCCCTTTTGTGTTTAAGATATATGCATTTTGGTATTGTGCCCAGTAACAGTCTTGTGAGATGACTGGCATTGCTGTTTGCATGACTGATGAAGAAAGCAAGGACTAGTGTAACCTGCCTGTGATCCTAAACAGTCTGCATTTAGGAAAAAAGGTTGAGAATCTCTAAATCTGTCTGTATCAGTGTGGCTTGATAGTAGAACTGATGGCTCTCCTCTCATCTTCTGTGTGTTGATAAATTTCTGAGTACTTTCTGTTCTTGTTGAAAAATTTAAGATGTTGCTGCTATGTTTGATTGGATTGCATCTGCCAAGTTTTTTGTTCCTTCTGTACAGGTGTTGAGCCAGTGCAAGTTCAGGAGACTGTAGAAAACCATTTAAAGAGCTTACTTATCAAGCATTTTGACCCTCGGAAAGCAGATTCCATCTTTACAGAGGAAGGAGAGGTGTGCATGGAATCCGTGTTGCTGTCTTTACATGAGTGGATCCTACATAGATGCCTTCATCCAATGGAGTAGTAGATGGTGGGGGAAGGGAAATTGTATCTTCAAAGCTCTTCTGTTAAGAAACAACTGGTTTCAGAAAACTAACTGTATTGCACTGGAGTCCTCAGAGGCTTAGAGAACTTAGAAACTTTGACTGCATCCTCCTTTGTAATAAAGTCCTGTATAACAACTCGCAGGACTCCTGAGAGGTAAAAGGATTACTTTTAATGATCTTGACAACTAGATATTCTTACATTTCTCTCTGTTGCTCTGATCTTTTCAGACTCCAGCCTGGCTTGAGCAAATGATAGCACATACTACGTGGAGAGATCTTTTTTACAAGTTGGCAGAAGCCCACCCTGACTGTTTAATGCTTAATTTTACTGTGAAGGTAGTATACTCAAGTCTAATAAATGAGAATATCCATAAAGGGCTAATTGGCATCAAATATTGGCTGTGGTCTTGCCTGTATCTTTTATGTATTCCTGCATAATACTGCTTATTCAGATGTCAGAACAGTACACGTACGTATTGGTGGGAGGAATTGTCTTACAGGTTGCGAGTATTAAGTGTAGTTTCCCAGTGGGAAGTACTGCTTTTTGAGTTTTTTGTTGGAGTCTGGTTTGGTTTTGTTTTGTTATGGTTTTCTTGTTGTGGTTTGGTGGTGGTTGGTTTTTTGGTTGGTTTTTTTTTTTGGTGTTTTTTTTTTTTTTTTTTTGTTTTGTTTTGTATTTGAAAATTCTGGATTTCTGGTGCAGTGGAACGTTTCAGTCAGTTTTGTATGTTTCTGTGACAGGGAAAGAATGTTATGATATATCTTGGTGTGCTCTGAAGTATTCTTATATCATTATGGTTTACTTTCTTTTTGCTACATCTTTATTGGTTTTCTTTTCTGTAGTCTAAAAGATGAACATGAATTCCAGTAAGTGTATGCAGAGCAAATCTTACATTCTGTATGTTCTTCTAGATTTACTAGGATATCTGAAATATAAATGTAAATAATACAAGTTTTCTGTGATGTTTTTGTTTTTATAGCTTATATCTGATGCTGGATATCAAGGGGAAATAACGAGTGTTTCAACAGCGTGTCAGCAACTAGAAGTATTTTCCAGAGTCCTGCGTACATCTCTGGCAACAATTTTAGATGGAGGAGAAGAAAACCTTGAAAAAAACCTCCCTGAGTTTGCTGTAAGTTTTTTTTCTTCTTTATGTGGAAAGAAAATAGTATTTTCCTTTCCAGTTAGGATATACAAATCATTGCGGGATTGTAGAGAATCTTGACATCTTATCAAATCTTACAAAATCTTATGAAGAGAAGGTATATCTGAGTTAAAAAATAGAAATTTATGCTTTATTCATTCTGTGACCAAGAATTCCTTGGGTTGCTTACGTGACACTTCTTATATTTATTAAATGGATTGTAAAAAGGTGAAGGCAGAACTGTTGTCGCTCACATTTAATGCAAGATCTAAAGATCAGTCCAGTCAGTCCCCTGGCAAATTAAAATGATTCTTTTATCATCCATGTCAGTGTGAAAGTTGCCATCTGAATCAACCCAGCCTATGTTCTGTGTTGTGAAATAGCATAATGACTTTTGGATGGCTTTGTACTTCTCTTACTTTTTAAATATTGCAGAGAAAGTACTGAGTGTAAGTAGGATAGAATTTCCTCTCAATTTTGGCATTTAAGAAACGAAGTGCTCAATTTAGCCATTTCTTCTTGCATGGTATCAATGTGTAGTGACATAGTGATACTATACTTCTTCTGTACTTTCTTCTTGGCTGTTGGGTTTCTGGTTTTCTTGTTTAGTTCTTTGTGTTTTGTTTTGTTTTKTTTCTTTTGATTAGTAGATTTCAGTGAAATCTTTGCTATTACAGCAATGTAATCACAGAAGCATACTTGCACGTTTCTTGTTGACTGGTAAGATTTTTTGATGTGCGCTTTCACAGAAGATGGTGTGCCATGGAGAACACACTTATCTTTTTGCTCAATCTATGATGTCCATATTAGCTCAAGAAGAGCAAGGAGGGTCAGCTGTCAGACGGATTGCTCAGGAGGTTCAGCGATACGCTCACGAGAAGTAAGTGGGAGTTCTATTATTAGTGAAATGTAAGTCACTGGAATTTGTAAACTGCTGTCTTTTCCTCATTCTTGATTACCTTTTACCAGCAAAAGGAGAATTCTTAGCTGCAACAGAGCAGTTCTTGTAGCAAGGTTTAATTCATAGAACAACAACAAAGTTCAGTGTCCTGTACTGGGAGACCTGAAATCAGAAGAGCAAAGAACTGAAGTTTCTGTCTATTAAAAAAATATGTATTTTTATTATTCTATGAACATTTTAGAAACAAACAAGGGAGATACAGGCCTATTCCTATAATTACCCAGGATAAGGAGTTCTGCCCTAAGGCATTACATTCCATAGGATGTGCCCTGTTGACTCAGTGAGGCTAAAACTAAAATTTCTGAATTAAGAAAGTAAGTTGCTATGTATGTTTGCTCTTCATCTAGAGGCCATGATGCTAGTCAGATCACTTTGGCGTTGGGTACTGCAGCCTCCTATCCTCGAGCATGTCAGGCTCTTGGTGCGATGTTATCCAAAGGAGCTCTGAATCCAGCAGATATCACTGTCCTGTTCAAAATGTTTACAAGCATGGATCCACCTCCAGTAGAACTGGTTAGTAGTTATCTTTTTATAACCTCTGAAACTTAATTCTATTACAGTAGCACTCAGAAATATGAGGTCTTGTTGTGCTAAGTGTATCAACATAAAATAAAAGTTAGCACTTGGACTCATCCCTCTATAATTTTAAGTAACGTCTAAATGTGAAACTACTACTTGTATTCTATTTTGCATTAGCTTGTGGATTGATTTTTTTTTTTTTTTTTTTTTTTTTTAAATCATTCCAAGTTGTCTTTTTACATGTAATTAAATTAATTAAAGAACTTCTCAATAGGAGATAAAGATGGCAAGGAATTCATTAACTACTTTTAATAAAAATTAATAAAAAAACCCACCTAGCTTTGCAATTTGTTATAAGCAGGCCTAAATGGCATGTTTCAGATTTCTCACTGCCTCGTTCTAACATGGGTTCTGGTAACAAATGGTGGCATTTAGATACTTTAGCAATATAGTCTGTAACTCTGCTTGGGTTTTTTTTGTTCGGTCGGTTGGTTTTTTTCTGTGTTAAAAGTTTGGGTTTCTTCAGAAAACTATCTAACCTACTCCCAAGGGGGAATGTGTTATATCTCATTCTATGCAAGGTATATCAGATGCAAAAATTGTATTTTTAGTCACCTCTCAAAATTCTCAGGCTCTAAGAAACCATTTATTTTCTTCACAGATTCGAGTACCTGCCTTTCTGGACCTCTTCATGCAGTCATTGTTTAAGCCAGGTGCTAAGATCAACCAGGACCACAAACATAAATATATTCACATACTGGCATATGCAGCTAGTGTAGTAGAGATGTGGAAAAAGGTAATGTTCAGTTCTGTGTATAACATTATTTTTACCTACAGTGGCCTGATTGTGCTGAAGAAAATGTATGGTCATGAAGTTACTCAGTTTAAAATAATGTATTCAGCTTGATTTACTTATTTTAATGTGAAATGTTTCTGGCTTCAGCTGAAATGACTGAAAAATGTAGATCCTGAAGATCCCTGATGATCAAATAGTGCTATAAAAGTCTGAGTGCACTGAGTATTTTTGCTTTCTTTCCCCACCTCCCCCCAAAGGTTATCAGTAGCACTTCTCTGCTACTAGAACTGTATGTGCTTTTTCAGAGGAAGAGGAATTTAATTCTATGAAGTGGATAAAGTAATTCTTAGGGAATTAAACAGAGCAAACGTCCTTGTACTTCAGCTCATTGATACTTAGTTCTTCTGAAACTTGCATTTGAGTCTAAATTTTGAGAAACATGATGTAATCTTAGGCTTATCACAGGTTACAATTCCTTTCCTTAAATAACCAAAGACATCCTGTATATTTGTGACTCTTGTATTCAAACTTTGCAATTTTTCAGAACAAGAGAGTCAGCATAAACAAGGATGAACTCAAGTCAACTTCAAAAGCCATTGAAACTGTTCACAATCTGTGTTGCAATGAGAACAAAGGAGCATCAGAGTTGGTTGCAGAACTGAGCACTCTTTATCAGTGCATCAGGTGAGCAGAGAGACTGGTCCCGAGCTTCAGTTGTTGGAAGGAGTAGTATTATTTAGGAGAGGCAGTACTGCTAAAGGGAAATGCCTTTGTGGGCTACTCTGTGAGAACATTCTCATTGTAGAATAATTGAAGATGCAGTCTGAAAGCAGCTTTCACAATTGTACATCTGACTTTCTGGAGTCTGTCTCATGAGGACATAGATTCTGGCTTTCACTGACAATTTGTACTTCTTGTGTCACAGAATATGCTTTTCTCTGCCACTGGAAAAAGATGACAGGATGACAGATTGCTTTGTCTTCCTGATAAAGCTTTCCTAGCAATAGATGTGTCCTTTATTTTCCTCTTAAAAGTGTGAAATAGCAGACATCAAATAAACTGAAACAAACTTGAAGTGTACATGAATTTTGTTGCAGTTTTTTTGCATTTTGGGCTGAGCAGGGAGTGTCTTTGTAGAAAGAATTTTCCTCTGGCCTAT
>JAYKAV010003388.1:154282-173752 GCA_035582835.1 Phoebastria nigripes | reverse complement strand
GAGATTTATTAATTCTGCTGTAAGTTAAACTGAAACTAGCAACTAGAATATACTGAAAGATGGTGGTTTTTTGGGTTGGTTTTGTTTGTTTGTTTGTTTTAAATTTACTGGGAGTTTTTTGTTTTGTCTTAGGGTTGTTTGGGGTTTTTGTGTGGTGTTTTTTTGGTTTTTTGATGCTCCTGTGCTAAAGTGATCTCTTCTTCTGTAGGTTTCCAGTGGTGGCAATGGGTGTATTAAAGTGGGTGGATTGGACAGTGTCAGAACCACGATACTTCCAGCTGCAGACTGATCACACTCCGGTTCATCTGGCATTATTGGATGAGGTAAAAGTGTATATAAAATCTTGCTGGAGAGTAAAAACACTTTTGACGCTTGTAAGCAGAAGTACATCTGGTTCACTGGATGCCTATCATTTGCAGTAAGACAGTAAATACACAGAAATGAATCTGTTTCTATTCAGAGTTAATTATTTGGTTTTGTCATCTCAGCATTATTTACACTAGGAAAGCATAGGCATCAAAGAAAGAAATGGTAGAATAATTTTCTAAAAGAATTTACATCTGGCACTGAACATCAATGTAAACTTGTCTAATAAAGACTGGTGTGTTGGTTTTTAAATTGAAGTTCTGAGGATCTAACTTTCTTGCCTTGTTTGCAGATCAGTACATGCCATCAGTTGCTTCATCCCCAAGTTCTACAACTTCTTGTCAAGCTCTTTGAAACAGAACATTCGCAGCTTGATGTAATGGAGCAGGTGATTCTCGAAGGATTCAGTATTTGTGTTCCCTCATTAGTTACACTTATTCAAGATAACAGCTTTTGCTGTCACAGGAGTTTTAAGAGTTTAATTTAGAAATATGGTCATGGTTAAAAAGTAACATAGCAGATATTGAGTCAATAAGAATGAGCAATAAAAATTGCACACTTTCAAGAGGAAGTTCTAATCTGTTGGTTTGTTCTCCACCCCTTCCACCCCCCCGACCCCCACCATCAGCTGGAATTGAAGAAGACTCTCTTGGATAGAATGGTGCACTTACTCAGTCGAGGATATGTCCTGCCTGTTGTCAGCTATATCCGCAAATGCTTGGAGAAGCTAGATACAGATATCTCTCTCATCAGATATTTTGTTACAGAGGTCAGCAGCAAAAATTGTGTTTACTAACATATAGAAATACCTTAATATCAGTTGTATGCRTTTTGGATATTGAATCAGCTTGCCTCAGATTCAAAAATATTTTAAGATATGAGATCAGATTTTGAGCAACGTATGTAATATCAGTGTTCACTAGGATGTGACTTAGTCCTACTGACTTCTGACAGTATTAAAGTGCTGGGTGGAGTACCGCAAGAATACATAATTACTTGTATGGAGAGCAAGAGGTCTTAAGTRCAACTACTTGTATGCTTTCAAGACTAGTATTGTGAATTAAATATTGTCGCTACTACCCCTCTAACTGGAAGAATAAACCATTTTTGTCTGCTGTTTCAGGTACTGGATGTGATTGCTCCTCCATATACCTCAGACTTTGTACAGCTTTTTCTTCCAATCTTGGAGAATGAAAGTATTGCAGGTACTATTAAAACAGAAGGCGAACATGATCCTGTCACTGAGTTTATAGGTAAGTCACATTTATTCATTGTATACCTGCTTCCTTTTGTATTTGTTACAATTTGCAAATAATGTTTAGGAGGAGGATTGCTAAAAATAGGAATACCTGCCAGATATTTTCACAGGTAGCTTCCCTTTTAGGGGCATGTGTTTAGCAATTTTCCTTTAATCGAGAATCTCTGGGTAGTAGTGAGGAACTTGGAGCCAAATACTGCTTGAGAACTAGCGCTGTAGTCAGGAAAGGAGAGGAAGGGAAGTAGTCTGTCATAATACGCTCCTATCCTAAAACAAAAACATCTGTTCAGACCCTAAAATCCTAATTATTTACATAATGCAGAAATCCACATGCAAACAGATAAATCAGAGTAATGTACTGAACACTTCCTTTTTTTTTTTTTCCCCTCTTTCTTTTAAGCTCATTGCAAATCTAACTTTATTATGATGAACTAAGCAGTGGAAAATATCAGGAATGCAGAGCTCGTGATCACTACTTTGCCATACTCTCCACCAGTAACGTTCTATAACTGGGCAACACAGCAGCAAAAAAAAAAAAGCCCCCAMAACCAAACCAGCAAACCCAAAACAAGGAAGAAAGGGCTGAAGGGCATTTGATTGACTTGCATGGTGACCTTGAGCTTCGTATCAGAGGACTGTTAATGTACTTTGGAAAATGGAATAATACTGAAGGATTTTCTGTGTTAAATAAATCAGTATAAATCTGACTATTCTGAAGGGGATAGCAGGAAAGAAACAGATTTATTTCAAAGAATGTTATTTTGGTTACTCACAGAATTTGTCACCGATTCTTTGTGTAATGTACAAAACCTGAAGAATGGGGAAGGTAGGTCATACTAAAAACACTTTGCAGATAGTTCTGAAGACTAAATCTTGAATGCTCTAGTTTTTGATGTTGCAAGTTGTAAAAAAGGAATTTGTGTGATTAGCTCTGTGCTACAGAGAAGCCATAAGGCCTTTTTCTCACCTTTGCATTATATTAGAATTCTAAATATCCTACATATTTACTGATATGAAAAAAAAAAAAAAAGTTTTGTGTAACACAAGTGGAGTTGTAACAATCAAGGTTAGTTTTGCATTAACAGATGAATCCTACGTGAGTGTCTTATCTTTCAGAGTCTATTTTTTTGTTAAATAGGTGCATCAAATGTTACTGGTAAGTTTCATTACCATGTCAGAATTCTACTGCTGTCCAAAAAAATGAATGTGTGCAGAAATTTCATTACTGCTTGTTGTGGCTCGGTTTTTATACTTACCTCTACTCTGTCCCRGTTGATACCAAACAGTGGGGGATACACCCAAGATCATAATTTACCTTTAAATAAAGGTTTTTTCTTTTCCAGAGATTTCTTTCGAAGTTTCATTAAGACCACCCTTTCTTGCTGTTTATTGGGCTGGATTTCTCTTTGTACAGGCGAATACTGTTTGTTTAAAAGTGAGGGGTATAGACAAGCCCCTTGTGCTTTTGCAAGCACGTCTGTTTTCTGAAGAACCTGCTTTCTAAAAGACAGTGACATTTTAAGTCTAACTGGATGTAAATTTAAAAAGGAAATCACTTTGTTCTTCTCTGTTGTCAGTGATTCATGAATGGGAACTCTGAACTACCATGATAATTCTATAGATGCTTAACTCCTTTTAAAAAGGAGTGCATCTTCTCTTTCCTCAGCCAGTCCCTYACCTACATACTCCACAGTGACTGAGCTTACCATAATAACACTTACAGTGCTCTGATCAACTTAAAGCACAGCCAGAAAAGGGCAAAACTTGCTTCTGCAGCTGCTGTTCTGAACTTCTTTGCATGTCTTTGAATAGAAGATGTACTATCATTCCAGCTAACTCTCACCATTTAAACCTGCATAATATTTTAAGTAGAAGTAGCATACAAGTTTGGCTTTTTGTAGCCCCTGACTTCCTTTCTTTGTGGAATTAACTACAGAAACAATTCACCCTATAGAGCTTCATTTTAGGATGTAGCCCTGTATCATCCTTCAGTGATAATCGAGAGCAGTTTTTTTGTGCTGTTTGTTGCCAGCTGGTCAAACAAAGTATACTTTTGCTTTCCTCTGTTCAGGCTTGGTATTGCTTCTTTTAACACTGGAGTTCCTCTGTACTTATATCCATGTAGATGACTTTTAACTAGTTAAAGCTTCCATGATGCTGTGAGCAGTACTGCTATTACTACCATGTTCATAGCTCAATGGAACTTAAGTTACAGCAGGCACTGCAGCTTGGCCAAATTAATCCTTATTGGCACTAGTCTACCACATGAGACTGCTCGTTAGTTACAACAATAGAAGATGACTGAAAACATGTATTAATAAGCGTGCAGTCATGTAAGAGAAAAATGTCCATTTATTAAATGCAATTAACAATGCCAGTTAGTAACACTTTATATGTCACTGATTTGCCACTTAAAACTAAAAAAGAGCCAGTTACTGAGGAAGAGCATTTACTACCTTTCTTCAAATTAGTGAAGAGTTCTGGCTTGTGGCAATTTATACTTTGCCTCTTTAGGAGAAAAGTGGCACAGTCAATCACATATTAAAGCAAGGAATGTGAGCAAAGAAAAGACTAATTAAATAACTAAGTAGTGTTTAGACTTTGTCTTTTGATCAAAGTAATTCCYGTTACATCATTTTGGTTGGATAAAGCAACTGCATTATATGAGACTTCCAACAACACTGTTCCACTGGGAGGCCAAGGCAACAACAGGGGATTTAGTTTTTGAATATATCATGTCCAGACTTAGCTTTGCTCACCTGCATCATTGTGAGATGATATTTGCTCAATACTGTCAGAGAATTTAATATAAGCTCTAGACCCAAATATTGAGTATACTTTTTCCTTCCCAGTATGTCTACACAATTTGTATTTAAAAAAAAAAAAAAAAAAGAGATTTACATACACAGTTTCTGTGACTTAGTCAGTATGATTTAAATACTGTGCATCAAGGCAGACAACTTTTTCATGGGTAAATTACTTTTTTTTAAGTTGTAAATAATTCTCTAAGGCAGTTCTGTATTTATTTGACTTTGAAGATACTGTATGTTGCTATCTGGGCTAATTTTGCAGAACTCCCTGATGGTGTTGAACTGTGAAAGAGTTTTAGGCTACTATTCTTTAAACAGAAAAAGGTTGTTCTGGGAAGCTTCCAAACAAAGTAGTTCCTAAACAGAAAGATGTACAATACAGAATCAAGGAAGTACAGCATCTCCATATGCACAGTCCTCTTCAATAGCAAGATTGTACTCTGCTCCTCTTCCACTTTTATATGCACTTGTCACGATTCTCAGCCATCCTCTTTCACCCTGTAAAGAATTAATTTGCATTGTGAATTAGAAAACATAACTACAGAAAATGTATGCTATTGAGTCTGTTCTGTCTTCCAAATATGAATGATTTATAGGCCTATCTAGGAATTCACTCAAGGTGAAGTATAACACTGGGTTCACAGAGCAACCTTGTTTAAAGGGGCAATCTGCTTTGGTGAGTTTACATCCCCCTCGTCTATTCCAGGTATGTGACTTGATTTTTGCCTACAACGAACAGTAATTTACAGATGCCCACAACAGGAGCTGCATATCCATGGAAGAGTAGCATTTGGGATTGAGTTGGCATTACTCAAGTAACTTTGGCACTTTGGTAATATCCTTGTCTTCAGATTAGTTAGGTTTCATTTTTAATTGCTAGTCTAGTTCAAAGAAAGTTTTACTTTTCCTATTCACAGGCTAGCTTTGCAGCTTCCTGTTTGCAAGTGAAAAACCCCACCTTTCCTCTAAAGTCATTCTGCAAATGTGTTTGTTCCCATGTTTTCTTACCCAGGGTTCACCCCATGAGTTACGAACAATCCAATACTCTGTTCCATTTTCTATGCCCCAGCCAGCCACAGATACAATGTGATTCACCGAAGGCGAGGGGTTGTACTCCATATAAAGTCCTCCAGTGTAAGCATCCAACTTTTCAGTAGCCATTATGCCACAGCTGTAATAAAACAGAGAAGGCGTTTTTATACAAGGGGATCAAGGCAGAGGCCTGGCTAAAAAACCATTGGTTTTCTTGCATTTTGACTTCAGAGCTCAATTTATCGACAAACAAGCTACAGTCTGCATATTAGTGCAGAGCTGCTAACATGCTAGAGTGGAGAAGTACACTTCAGTCATTAGAATGAGTTTCAAGTATTTCAATCCCAATATTACTAGTAAATAAACATTTACACCATTCAAGATTTTTTTTTTACCTAATTGGTCCATTAGTATAGATTTCTGCCATCATTTTTTCTCTTCCACTGACAGACCCATAGTCAGCAACTTTCCAGAGAGTATAGTTCTTTATCACATGGCATTCTCCAAAAGTGACACAAGTTCCACACTGGTTAAACTTCTTACACTCTACAAAACAAAAGTGAGATTATCACTGCAAGAGAATGCTTTTCTTCAAGTGAATTAATGATATCACACTAAGCTTTTTTTCCTTTTAACTTATTTGGGGCAGATACTAATAATTACTAATACACACTCTCTCTGGTGAACTAAATTCCTTTCTGGAAACCACATTTAAAGTCTCTACAATCACTAGTTACTATTCTTTACTTCATAGGCGTAAGTGCTTTGATGAGGAAGTGCTTCAGATGTGCTTCTCTATAGATACAGAAACTATTCCAGTCATACACGACCAGAGAAAGGTTACATTTCTCCTTTGTTTAGCCTGAGGTGACACTTGTAAATATTTCAGTACATTAGAGATTGTATATCACAGACTTAAGAGATTAAGTTTAAAGAATTTAGCTGTGCAAACTTGTCTGGGCATGATTTAATTCTATGCTGTCTGGCTAGAGTAAGAAGGCACACAGGCCTGTAAAGAAAACCTGTTCTGTCAGTCAAACAGCAGGTACTACACTGAAAGGCAGGAACCAGTACACTGAAAACCCAAAAAACTATCTTTTTTTTTTTATCTGCTAAACCTGGGATGAAGCCTTACAGCAAAGCAAATAGGCATCATACTTTGATCCTTAGCTTGATAGTTGTTGCAGGTCTCATCTGGAATGCCGTGGTCATGGGCGTACATCCAAACACCTGAGTGGTCTCCACCTTCACAGGATCCTGCRTCAGCACAATCAATCACGTTCTGAACAGAGAGGTAGGCAGAAGGCCATGCACCTTTTCTCTTTATGTTGATTCTATCTGTAAGGGTAAGACATTGGTTTTCCTTAGTGGAATACATGGGTGGTTACACATTGCAATTAGTGTTAAAACTGTCTCTCCTTCATTGAACCTGTAACTGTTTGCAGGCAACAGTACTTGTGGTTGGAAAAGCCTCTACTGTCAACAGTGACGCATATGGCACGACCTAACTCAAACCGGCAGGGCGAGTYATTATTATGGGTTTCCATTAGAAGTTTTTTCCATTAAAAACTCAGCAAAAATATGCAGATGAGTAAGATCTGTTTAAAGCCTTGAAGTGCTCTAGACCTCTTTTAATTCAGGTCGTAGCTTCTGAAAACTTCCAGATCTGTTTCCTGGCTTTGGCAGCAGAGAGTTTTCAAATACACATCATAAAACCAGCTCTCGCTAGCCTCTTTTACAGGAGTAAAGATTTATGCATAAACCCATGCAGAGAGTCATAAGCCCATGCAGCCCAGGTCTCTGGCTCTGAGAGACAGTCTTCACAAACTTAAAGCAAGGAAAAGCTTTCAGAAGTATATCCTTGCTGTTATGTCAACATCTCACTGTTATCCTGCCATCTCAGACAGGCATCACCACCCTGCTGCCTTATTTTGTCAGAAATGAGTAGCTTGCTTGGCAGAAAAGCTTCCYGATGAGTATTTATAAACTGCTTCTCACAGTGCATTAACAGTCTTAACTGATGCCACTGTAGTACTTTTAATCCTATTAGTACTAACATTCAACTATATGTGACAGAACTGGGAGGCATTATCCCAGCCTAGTCTTCCAGCAACAAGARAAGGAATGAATGCTTAAGAATGCATTTAAGAAAAAATACCCTGATTTTTAAAATCAACCTTTTATACTTAGGAAGTTGCACATACTGGCTTACCTACATACACAATTAAGTTTTAACTAAAGTTATATAATTAAGAAGTTGCTATATTTTATCTATCCTAGTACTTCACTACATCATGGCAGGTTTCATGTGTGTCTGTATTCTTGTACTGCTCAAGAACAGATCCTTCGCAGTTCCTGCCGTCTGCTCATACCTGCGTTGCCGTCCCATTTCTGCACAATTTCCTCTATTTCTCCTTCACAGTTAATCCTCTTACAGCCTCCCTATGCAAACAGTACTTCTGCAGCATGTTACTGTTGCATGCAAATCATCATGTATTCTCTCCAGATAAAACGTTTCTCCAACTGAAGCAAACCCCTACTTCCCTTTTCCCAAGAAAAAGTCTGATAGATATCTGCTGGAACTAGATTTGTCTGTATGCTGTGGTAGTCAGTTCATTTGAATGACGGGGCTCTTGAAGCTAATGCCCTGCGGGCCCTTCCCATGAGAGGCAACTTCTTTCATTTCCTCAAATCCAGGCATCACTGGAGCAGCCCCTTGCTGCTGCAGATGTAGTGCAGCAGGCTGAGGTACCAAAAAAAGGAAGGAGACATGGTAACTGCTTTCACATCTGCTGCTACCATCACCATGCCTGCAAGAAGAGGGGCAGAAAACCCAGTTCTTACTCCAGGCCCTAAATAGCAGTTTGGCAGAAGCTATGWATGTATTCTTTCTGCAAACAGCTTTTTAACCGTGCCAGCGTTCCCCGCCTTGCACAATTCTGAGAGGGTGGGGACAGCCTCGCTCTGATTGCTTTCTCTATTGAAACCGAACCTCCTTGCTTTCAGCTGCCAGCTTGGGAATTCCCACTGTTCTGGTGTATTCACAGACGTCTCGGCCTCGGTTTGCGCTGCATCAGCCACTGCAGTAATTTGGCACCTCTTCTTTATACCGGCTATTTTGTAAACTGAAGATAAACTTCCTTTGCTTACCAAAAACCATAAATCCCTGGGGGCGACAGCTTGGCGGGTGAGCGGGCAGCACACAGCCCTATGCACAGCGTACCTGCTAACGCGCTGGTGCTGCCGTGGGCCCAGCAGGACCCGCAGTACTGGGGGATGTGCTGGTTCCGAGTGGTGCTGGCGTAATTGACGCCGTCCACGTTCCTCCAGTCCCAGCTCTCGGGTAGCGCGGAGACGTCCAGGTACTCGTGCGGGCGGGGGTAGGTCCTGCGTTGAGGCAGAAAGAAGAACTAGCTCCCTTGCTGCCCATGCCTCTATTTTTAAGCAAATGAGGGGATTTAAAAAAAAAAAACCAAAACACCACAACAACAAAACAGCTGTCACGCACTTTCGTAACGAGGCCGCGAGTGTCCGGCGGGCACCGGGTCACGTGACAGCGGGCAGCGTGACCGCTGCGCGCTCCCGTGACCGCCACTGCGCCCCGCGGAGCCCCCCCCCACCGGGAGGCCCCCCCCGCCGAGCGGCCCCCGGGCAGCGGGGGCCAGGGCTGCCCCAGGAGCCCCCACCCGGGCAGCGGGGGCCAGGGCTGCCCGCCCCGGGGATCCCCCCCCCCACCCCGAGCCCGGGCGATGCCGGGCTTGCAAAGCCCCCGTGCAGGCGGGCGATGCGGCTGTGCCTGCCCTGTGCCCGCCCAGCCCCTTCCCGGGGCGCCCCCGGGCTCTTCTCCGCGACGCCGCTTGGACAGGGCCGGGGGAGGCGGCCCCGTGAGGGGCGGGGCGGCGGGGGCGAACCTCACCTCAGCCCGGGAGCCTTGCGCGGGGCCGGCTTGTAGCAGTGCTGCCCTTCCCTGAAGTAAAGGCCGGCGCGGGCGGGCGGGCAGAGGCAGCCGCAGAGCAGCAGCAGGAGGGATGCGAGGCGCGGGGACGGCCCGGCCATGCTGGGAGCGGCAGCACCTTCCTCCACAGCGCGGCCCCGACGCCGGCATTTAAGGCAGGCGGGGAGGCCCCGGAGGGGCGGGCGGCCGCGGGCCGTGGGCGGCACCGGCGGGCGGGGCGGCCCGGGCGCTGGGGACGGCGGTGCGGTGCGGTGCGGTGCGGTGCTCACCTGCGGCGGGCGGGGGATGCGGAGCCTCCCTTGAGTTCCTTATCTCGTGTTTATCAACGTGTGTCTGATGGAAGCTGGACTCAGTAATGCCAAGTACAGCGTGTACGTCGCTAAGTCCTTCCTAATGGTATCATCTAATTAATTGCTTAGGGGATAAGGAACAAACACAGTGAGAGAGCTTAAATCGCAGTGTTCGCGCTCCCTGCCCTGGGGCCGTGAAAGCTGCAGCACCCACACCCACTCCACGGGCAGCCCCGCTGGGTGCACTGTAGGGAGCGCAGGCGTCCCGCTGGGGCCCCCGGGTGAGGTCTCCATCTCACACGCTCAAAAATGAAGCAATTTTGATCACATCCCCCCACCCCCCCCCAAAAAAAAAAAAAAAAGAAGGAAAAGCTATTAAAATATGATGTGATGATTCAATATATGCAGTTGCTGACAACACAGGGTTTGTGACAAGAGGACTTGTACCTGGGACAGACGCAGACCCTGTGTGGCAGGGTTACAGGTTTCTTTACCTTTGGCCTAACACATCAGCATTCTGTAAGACTGCGTCCAGCGACTGAGTGATTGCATAGAGCAGGTAGGCTGTTTTTTTTGTTTGGTTGGATTTTTTTGCTAGTCTCGAGTTCTGAATTTCTCAAGCCCTTTTGTGCTACAATTTACAAAGGAATACAGGCCTATGTCCGTTTTTTAGTCTATTCTTTAGGGTTCAGGACATTTGAAGATTCTTTATTATCTGCTACAAGATCTAGTCAGTAGTAAAAATAGTTTTGTAATTTTCCTGCAGAAGGTTTAAGTATCTGTGTGAGAGGACTACCAGTCTCTTTTCCATATGTTGGCTAGAGCTTTCATGTTTGGTAAACAGGTTTAGTAAACCACAGCCAGTTCTTCCCTCATAGCTTTTCTTCCTTAGCTCTCAGCACTTTTTATAAAAGGCATGAGGTTTATTAGCTCCACATTATGAATAGAGAAACTGAGGCATGAGAACCAATGCAACAAAAGGAACAGCAGAGCAAGAACTGAGCCTGACTGCTGTGCAGTTGACCTTTTTGGCAATTCATCACATGATCCAAACTCAACAGTAACTGCGCTTGTGGCAGTAGGGCCCAAGTAAGGGCACTACCCGGCAGATGAATTCACATGCTGCAAGCCCCAAGTTTTTGCCAGGTCATAGATCTGCAGTGTGGGGAAGATAACAAACTGCTCGGTTGTCCACGCCCATTGTTCCAAAACCTATTTGTTTAAACATACGGGCTCATTACGCTGATGATAACTTACAGTGGGCAGTCCTGCCTTATTTCCTTTGGCCTACCTGCCAGAGGGAGGCAGTCTTTAAATAGTTTTTCTTACTAACTGAAATGAAAATGTGAAGTAGGTAGTCTTTATTGCCTGTTGAATGCAACGTTTTTTGGTGGCATTCCTAAGGATGATGTAGCTAGCCCAGATTAGTTGAGACTAGCATCAGCTCATCTCGTAGCCATTCACAGATCTCTCTCGAATTATCTGGTGGCCTGTGGCCAGGCTTATCTCAAATTGAATGGGCTTTCTTTTCAACAATCTTCTCTGCTACAGTGAAAAGCTAGTTCCTCCCAAGCAAACCATATTAAAAAAAAACCAAAACTATCCCAGAACGCCTCCCCGCACATACGTATTTGCTGCTAGTGGGTACTGCGGTGGCATTGAAAAAAAAACAACCAAGAAAAACAGAAACAAAAAAAAMCCCAGTAACCAAAAAAACCTGGCTTGTTTGTGGTCTTAGCTTATGCCCATTGCCAGGGCTTTGGTATCTAGGGTCCACTCTGAAGGCAATGGRAGCAGTGGGCAACCTGATAATAGACACTGCGGGACGGGCTGGTAATAGCTATGCCCAGTGCCAGGCTGCTCCTAATCTCCGCAGTGCCAAAAGTCCCTYGAAGCCAACCCTTCCGCCACCATTTCCTCTTTCTCTGGTGACGCTCACGCCGCTAATCTGCAATAGCACATGTTCAATGGCTGTGCCTGGGAAGCGCACTCGGGCAGTTAACAGGCTTGAGGTTTCTCAGAGCTGAGGAATGACAGGCCTGCAACCAAAATCTACAGAGAAACAGGCTTTTCATATACCGAGTTTGGGGTAAAGACAGACTTGGAGGTTCACAGAAATGCAGCTGGGGAGGAGAGGGAAAAGAGGCACAAAACCACCTCCACTTCACAAAGCACCTCAGGTGCTTTGTGTCATGTGCCTTAATTTTTAAGACTAATAAGGAAGTGCTTCAGAGGAGGCACATGATTCCAGGGAGCTATTTTTAGCAAGAGAAAAAACAATGTTAAGTGATTGCATATTTCTTTCACTTCCCCCTTTTTTTTTTTTCTTTGCTTGTGAGATGCTCTCAGTATATTTATTGCTGAAATTATTTTGCCAAGTTTTTTGGACAGTGAAATAGCATCTTCAGCCTCTTCATAAGGTGTGGTTATTGTAGATTTATACATTGCATATTTTAAGTAGTATTTATTTAGTGTCAGTAGCTCTCTGACACATTGTGTCAATGCAGCTCCCATTCAGAATGCAGCAATTGCATATACAACTCAGAATTGCACTATTACTTTTAGCTAAGCATAGTTGGAGAAAACAAACATGAAAAGTGCATGAATAAAATGAAATTTGCTTTCAAAGTAAATGTCCAAATAACCTTTCCAGAATTTTGTCTTAGGAAATTGTAGAAGATATCCACTGCCATTGTAGAAAATATCTACAATGTCGCAATGGAACATAACTGTTATGTTGTCTTGTGGAGTAAACTAAACTGTTTAGAGAACACTTATTTTTTGGAAAATGATAAAACTATTGTGTTTTAAGGAAACAAAATTAATCTACTTGAATTTAAAGTCTTGCTTTTATTGCTCCCTACTGAGGACGGCTCGTAGCTTGGCAGAGGATGAGAGAATGTTTGCTAGCTACTTTTTTGCAATGGGCTTCTGGTGCTAAACTTTGTCTTAGGAGCAGTTGTCTGTTCCTCCATTGGCTGGTGGAAGAAGTGGAAGTCATCTGTCGTGGGGAAGTCTGGAATAAGCTGATTTTTCTTTTGGAACAATATGGAAGCTCAGAGATTCCTTATCTCTAGTGACCCATAAAGTGGTAACTTTCAATGAGTCAAGTCCTTCCACTGTCATCTTTTTATACAAAATAATTTAAGGTGCTTTCCTAATTATAGTTCCTTTTCCTATCCGTAAAAGGAACACTTGCAAAGCGCTGACAGTCGTCTGACATGTAATAAAACTACTATAAGCTTCCAGAAGACAGTCCATTCTGGGTTTCTGTTGCTCAGTGATATTAGTCCTGTTTATCAGCAGGCAACATGACTGTGTCATGTTTTGCTCAGCCTTGCATCGTTTCCTTTAATGCAGTGAAACATTTCACACAGTGAGCACTATAGTTAACTTCAGTGGAACTGGGTTTTCACCTTTAGCGTTTTCCTGGCAAGTCTGAAATACTACATCTCAGATATAAGGAAATAAGCAGTATAAGAAATACTGTATTTCTTAATGGCAGGAAAAGGAGAGAGAGAGAGCAGCTGTGCAAGTTAGTCACAAGGTGATTCAGATTTTAGATTGGCTGAAATTGATGGATTCTTATTAAATGTTTGAGGAACATATATCACTGAGAGTGCAGTGTTGTATTTATGTTTTGCGAAGTATTTTTTTGTTACTGATCCTCTCCCCCTCCTTCATGCAGTTAGACCCTGAGAATGATGCTTATTAGTGAACTGCAAGTTTGCCTGACACTGAATGTTGTGATTATAGGAGGCTACTGCTCAGAAGTTGTTACTGTTTTTATTATGGATGTTGTCCTGTGTGACTCACATGATGTTAAGATTTAAACTATGTGGCAGAAGCACATGTACTTAATAAATTAAGAATGCTCATTTTTGGCTATAATCTCTATGTATGCGTATATATTTGTATATATATTATGTATAAAATAATGAAACACAAATACAATGTGCACAGATACTCATCAATCACACTGTTTGCTGCACAGAGAACTGGAATTACTTGTAAGAAGGGGGTGCATGTGACAGTTTGCTTTTCCAAGCCACTCAGTAATGTGCCTGTGCTCTTGTACCCTGGACACAGGCAGGGAATAGGCACTTTGCCTCCTCGTGAAATGCTTTGATGAGCAGCCTGGGGAGCTGGCTACTCCCCTTGCTGGCTGAGTGACAGCCCCACTAGTATAAAAAGGCCCCTTGGGGCGGACTGTGCTGGGTGTTGCTGATACAGCAGCAGAAAGAGGGCTTGTTCTGGGGACTGCAACTGGAAAACCTGTGTTAGGTTGTAGCCACCAACAGGTCTAAGCTACACAAAATGCGTGAAATTGTGCATCTTCAGATTGGCCAGTGTGGGAACCAAATTGGAGCTAAGGTAAGGTCCCTTTTCAATATTGGTCATTAGTAGTAAGTGCTATCAGTGGTAGCTGGTCAAACATCTAACGGATGGGGACTTTCGGGGGGGAACAATGACTTTGTTAACTCAGTGGTAGGATGCATGGCATGTTAGCAGCAAATATGAGTATTTTGATGTGAAAGTCTTAAGATGGGCTTGCTCTTCATGCAAAGGTTAATGTTAAGACTGTCAAAGAATGAAACATCTGCAAGAACTATGGCACAGTGATTATAAGTGCTCCAGAGCATTCCTGCTGGGACTCACATGCCCAGGGGCGCTAACCTAGTCTGCAACATACTGGGACAAGTGAAGGAGCCAGTAGTTCCAGGGTTGCAAAGTTGTGATACCAGTGCTTTAGTTCAGCCATACAGCAGTAACTCTGCCACATTATAATCATTACTATGGGATTGTATCAGTCAACAGAATGACCTGTGCTATCAGTGACCAATTAGGTTTTTCTAAGAGTGGCACAAAGTGCAGTTAAAGATTCCTGCCTAACTGGCCTCCTGCGAGAGGTAGTCATGTCATTTGGAGTACTTTTGTGTAGTTCAAACACTGCCATGCTGTCACTTAGAGAGAAGTCGCTCATTGCTGACTTCATGTGCTAGCAGAAAAAAAAAAAACAAAACAACAAAACCAAAACATTGCTTTTTGCTGTGTGATGTTCATCTTTTTTTTTTCATTGATTAGTAGGAATTTGTCAAAAAAAGTATATCTGAGTTAATTTGGGTCTGGGAGGTCTTTGAGGACACATGATAGCTGAAGGATTGTTCCATTGTGTTCTTCCTCCATTTCTTGCTCCCACAAATCTCACTTTGATTCCTTTTATTGGAACATGAAGCTGTGGATGGCCAGAGAATGTCATGTTAGACCCAGATAGTTGGAATGCAGCCAGTGTGATAGTTGAAAGGTTTATATTTTTTCTGTTGGCTTTGACCTGGAAACCGCTTATGTCTAATAAGACCTGTAGAAAAGCACACACAAAACCACCCAGCACATATTGGCAATGGTGTATTTGTACACTCAAAATGAGACTGGATGCTAAACCAGAAGACCTTTAAAATTAAAATAGCCTGGTCATTATAGTGGGTGGGTGTGTCTACATTAACACTGCTGTGGCTGCTGCCTAGATAAGAGCCCCAGTACAAGTCATCCATATGAATGTCAAGATAGGACGTTTAGGACCAACATCTGTTTGTGGAAAGCATAGCTCGCATGCAAATTTGTCTAAGCCAGCTTTGCCATGCCACAGTCCCACTTGTGCATGACAGGCCTCAAAGCAACCTCCCCAATCCACATACCTCCCCTGACTTTTTTGTTAAGCTCATACCAACTAGTACCTGTGTTATTTAAACTAATACCAATTTTCCTTTACTATAAAGGGAACAAATTGAGGGCCTCCACCTACTAGTGCATGGGTGATTGATAGCTAAGCAGCATACATGGTCTAGTAAACTTTTCCCTTGAACTTATTTGGGGAGGGGGGAGGGGAGGATCCCCACTCTGATCTAATACATAAATGGCAAAACATCCCCCATTTCAGGCACAGGTCCCACTTTATGTGCAGTCAGGCATGAGCACAGCAGAGCTGATGCTGAACACATTGTACTGAAAAAAAAAAAAAATCTTTGTGAGTATATTGAACCTCTTTCCTTTTTCAGTTCTGGGAGGTGATAAGTGATGAACATGGGATTGACATCGCTGGAAACTACCGTGGGGATGCATCACTGCAGCTTGAGCGAATTAACGTGTACTTCAATGAGGCTTACTGTAAGTGCTCAGCACTGTTAGGGTGTTGGCAGAGCAATTTGCAGAGCCAGCATGAAGGTTAAAATAAGTAATTTAAAAAAAAAAAAAACATATTCCCAAATCACTGTAGGTGGGTTGGATTTTTCAGAGTAGATTATAAGCCTGTCTCTTCGACTTCTAACAGTAATTGTTCGCATTCATTTTCTTTTGTCCTAGCCCATAAATATGTGCCCCGTTCTATCTTGGTGGACCTGGAACCTGGTACGATGGACAGTGTACGTTCTAGCAAAATAGGCCCACTCTTTCGACCTGACAATTTTATTCATGGTATGTACAGCATGCTGTCAGCAAACTAACTAGAGTCAACTGTCCCAAAACGGCCTTTTAACTCCCATCTTTGTAGCCTTTAAAAAGCYTCTTCTTAACTTTGTGGCTGTTCTTTCTGTAATTCTGTTTACAGGTAATTCAGGTGCTGGAAACAACTGGGCTAAGGGCCATTATACAGAAGGCGCTGAACTGATTGAAAACGTCATGGATGTGGTCAGGAATGAGTGTGAGAGCTGTGACTGCCTTCAGGGATTCCAGCTCATCCATTCACTTGGTGGTGGTACAGGCTCAGGTATGGGCACGCTCCTCATCAACAAAATCAGAGAAGAATATCCCGACAGGATTATGAACACTTTCAGTGTTGTGCCTTCACCCAAAGTATCCGACACGGTCGTAGAGCCATATAATGCCATCCTCTCCATCCATCAACTAATAGAGAATACAGATGAAACCTTTTGCATTGACAATGAAGCTCTATACGATATATGTTTTAGAACTTTAAAGCTCACCAATCCCACCTATGGTGACCTCAACCACTTAGTGTCCCTAACAATGAGTGGTGTCACAACCTCACTCCGTTTTCCTGGTCAACTGAATGCAGATCTGAGGAAGCTGGCTGTTAACATGGTGCCCTTTCCTCGCCTGCATTTCTTTATGCCAGGCTTTGCTCCACTGACAGCTCGAGGTAGCCAACAGTACAGAGCCCTCTCAGTCCCAGAGCTTACTCAACAAATGTTTGATGCACGCAACATGATGGCAGCCTGTGATCCTCGCCGCGGACGTTACTTGACCGTGGCATGCATCTTCAGAGGCCGAATGTCTACCAGAGAAGTGGATGAGCAGTTGCTGGCTGTCCAGACCAAGAATAGTTCCTACTTTGTGGAGTGGATTCCTAATAATGTCAAAGTGGCTGTGTGTGATATACCACCACGAGGATTGAAGATGGCAGCTACCTTTATGGGCAATAACACAGCCATTCAGGAGCTCTTCATCAGGGTTTCCGAACAGTTCTCAGCTATGTTCAGAAGAAAAGCATTTCTCCATTGGTATACTGGTGAAGGTATGGATGAGATGGAGTTTTCTGAAGCAGAAGGTAACACCAATGACCTTGTGTCCGAGTACCAACAGTACCAGGATGCCACTGCAGATGTTGAGGAATATGAAGAGGTAGAAGTGGAAGCCAGCCCAGAAAAGGAAGCACTGTAAAAAACAATGGTAATACCAAAACATTCTCCGAATAAGCCTGTTGACACTCACTAAAGAAAAAGCAGTAGCCATTATCTGCATACCGAAAATAACCTTTCTTAAGAATTTTTTCTGGGCATCTGGCCAAAATATATCCAATATTACAATACAATGCTTTTGAAATTAATGGCAGCTATGCTTTACTCTCCTAAACAACTGTTGACTCTGAATCTCTCCCAAAAAAGAGCCACTAGGAAGACAAGTTGTCTCAAAACAGCCTTTCTTGTAGATGTATTCACTTCTATAATACCATCACCAGACACTGAATGTAATATACAGCCTGTGTGTGTATATATTAGGATCATAAGCAACAACAAAATATGCTATCAACTCATCAAATCTATTTATTCTCAGGTAAACACCGTTCATGTTTTGTTTGTGAACTTGTTACTGTTTTAGGAATACATGCACATCTGTGAGGCCTATAAAGGCAGTATCTATTTTATTACACACTCCACGGACTGATCTAGATCTGCAGACAAGTTCAGTTCCTTAAGTTGCAGGGGGAGGGGAAACAAGATGGGGCAAAAGGCTGAATATGTACATTCTTACTTTTTTTTAAAGTACTTTAATAGTTCTATCACATTGCTGGCTTATATTATTGCAGAGCTTGTATTCATTATCATTGTGTGGTTTGTTTCTATTTCAAACTATAGGTTGAGTTGTATTAGCATACAAAGTTGTGAACACTGTGTAAAAGTTTTGGTGTGGTATTTTTTTTTCCCTATGTACTAACTACTGTAAATTTTCCTCCTGTCATTCAGTACAGCAAAATGGATGGAATGATTTGCAGCTAGTTAGATATAAGTTCAATGGCAATCACTAAATCAAAAACATCACTTCAGGAAAAAAGTTTTGTGCCATTCACAGCCATCTACTTAAGACTGTATTTATAATATTGTTTAAAATAAAAATTATACATCATTCTATAAAATACTTTAGTACTTGAAACATTTGATAGACAACAATCACAGTTTATTCTTGTAAGGACTAACTTTAAATTACATGAAAAGCTTGAGCTTGTTTTATTATGCTATTAGAAGAGAGAGTTTATTACTGTGAAGAAAGTAATGCCTCATGTTTGAGTCAACAGCAGAAGTGTCTAGATGAACACAAACCTGAAGCCCGTTCTGTAAGCATGCTGTATTCCTTCCTGTGCAGTGGGACAATGTTGGCCTTGCTGTGAAGACACACAGCAGCAGGAACATGCAAACGCTTCCCCCAAACCAATACAGCTGAAAGCATGACTGCCCACCCCATGCCCCCAGCCAGGAGCGGATGGAGTGTCACCCTCCATTCCTACTGTTTCCCAGTGAATGCATGTCCCTCTCCCTCCCAGCAAAGCGACAAAGTGATAACAAGGACAACCGMCAGCCGAGCGATCAGAGCACAGTCCAGGGATTTCTGCGCCTCCTTCCCCACCTTCATACAAGAAGCCAGGTCTCCAACTCCGGATTCACTGCTCAGTGTTCCAGACAGCTTTGGAGATTAGATCCCACGCAGCACATCCATGGCAAAGTGTCCTGCTTCCACTTTAGTCTTAACGCTAAGCCTCATCAAATTGGTTTTCACTGAGTTAGTTTTGTTCTAAGCACAAATGGAAGATGAACACCATGATGACAGAGAATTTTAAAGCCAACAGCGTACCACTTCCAGCAGAGAGAACAGACAGAAGTATTTTTAATTATCGACATTATATGCCTATATTCTCTGTTGACATAGGTTTTAGTGAAGAAAACTTTTTTCCAAAGTAATCATTAATCATGGTAATGAAGTAGGCAGAAAAGTTTTAAACAACAATTAAATCTCTCAGTCATCGATGTACCTGAAATATCAGCATGAAATCCAATGAGATATTTGCCTTAAAAATAAACATAGAATCATAGAATAGAATCATAGAATCATTAAGGTTGGAAAAGACCTCTAAGATCATCAAGTCCAACCGTCAACCCAACTCCACCATGCCCACTAAACCATGTCCCTAAGCGCCTCATCTACACGTCTTTTAAATACTTCCAGGGATGGTGACTCCACCACTTCCCT
>JAYKAV010003388.1:86013-154157 GCA_035582835.1 Phoebastria nigripes | reverse complement strand
AGTTGTAGAGGGCAATAAGGTCTCCCCTCAGCCTCCTCTTCTCCAGACTAAACAGTCCCAGTTCCCTCTGCTGCTCCTCGTAAGACTTGTTCTCCAGACCCTTCACCAGCTTCGTTGCCCTCCTCTGGACACGCTCCAGCACCTCAATGTCCTTCTTGTAGTAAGAGGCCCAACATATGTTGCTACTGAATGGTAGACTGCGACAGTCTTCTATTTTAACACAAGTGAAAGATAAATGTCTCTGCAAAATGGAGTACTTTGTTTCAAGAGGAACACCACTTTCCACACATTCATTTGTTTAACAGAAATTACATTTATTAGCATGCTGATTTACATACAGAGGCAAGTTTTACAGTTCATGTGATGACATTATCTTGCAGAGTCTTGAGCTTGCCTACAGCTTTGCCATTGGCTGTTAAGAGTATTCACCACGTATCAGTTCCTATGAGAGATGTATTTTAAATACAAGTTATTCAATTCAAGAATACGTACAAGGTACGCTTCAAACAAAAGGTAGTAATATTTAATCTCAGATCAGGAATAGAAGCTGTTCTACTTGGAATAGAAGAGATTTCAGCTGCTCATGATGTATGCAGTGTCACAAATAAAGGTACAAGTAGCAGCTATCTTTCACAGACAGTGGATAACCCTTACACAAATAAGTCTGCTGATTAGGGGAAACAGTATTTCAGAGAGGCCGTCTCTTGGCTTAGCAAAATCAGAGACAGGAAACCTACAAACATCACTACAGAAACTCAGCTGTTTTGCGTAAGTCCATAACAACTTTGACCAAACCCCAAATCGTTCAAAGCAGCGCTTGATGGCGAGAACATCTCATTTTACTGAACTAATGAGATTACACAGTTCCCTGTCCCACACGTAATCAGGATGCAGAGATGTCCGCACGCAGCTGCACTAAACCAGTCAGCAATCCATTCCAGTTTCACACATGAAGATCAGCGCTGATCTTCCACATATAGCACAAAATAAGCCAAGCAGTTACAGACTGTCATTAATCCGACTCACACTGGGAAACCAACACTCCTCTTATAAAAAGCTACAATAAGGCACCCCAGCCAATTCAATTTACTTACATTTTATTCCTTCTTGGGTTTCACAGTTTTCACAGTGGCCGTTGCCGCCCTCTCTGCCTCTGCTTTGTACTGGGGCTTCATTGCCGCTCTGACAACCTGGGCACAGATCTGGGAATACCGGATGTAGCTGAAGACGGGAGAGAAAAGGGGGGAGAAAACGACGGTGAGACTCAAACGCGTCCCTGAAGCTTCTCCACCCCCTCCACAGGCACCGCTGTGACCCCGCCAGCTGTGACCCCGCCAGCCCTCCCTGCGAGGCCCTCGCTCCGGCCGTTACAGCTATCGCAAGGAAGTCGCGGGAGGAGCCTTGTCGGCGCCAGGCGGGTACCTGAGCCCGGCCTGCCGCCAGTACGCCACCATGGCTGCGGGCTGGAGACACAGGGGCGAACAGGCGGCTCCGCTCCCGGGCAAGGTCAGCGCCCACCGGAACGGGAAAGACCGCAGCGCTGCACCCTAGCCAATCAACGAGCAGGAATGATCCCTCCGCCAATCGGAATCCGAATTACCTCAGGGAGGCTGACCAATGGCAACTACCCAGTCGCCCCTCCAGTCACAAGCGCTCTCCTCTGGCAGCGACCAATCAGAGGGCTGAATGAGGCACGCGACTCCCGGCCTTTCCGCCTGAGGGGCCCCGGCCGCGGCCCGCGCCTTTCCCCTCCGCCGGGGGGGCTCAGCGCGTGTCCGCGGCAGGGAGGCTGGCGGCGCCCAGCCGGCCAGCGGGGCTGGGGTGCTGTCCTCCCGCAGGCGCAGGGATATGGTCAGCACCACACTACACCGACGTGTTTCTCCCAGTCCCCCCCCGGTAGGAACTGTGTGGGAAAGGTTTGGGGCCTTCCCTGTTTGGGAAGGCCTCAGCTCTGTCTCCAGGTGTGGCCAGCTGGGACCTGCCTCGGGGGCCCAAAAAAGCGTGTGTGTGAGAGGGGTCTTCCGTGATTCAGAGCCGGTAATTCGCCAGAAACACAAACACTACACGTCAATTACCTAAAGAACAGAAATGAAAGCCTGACTCTTCTGTGAGGCTAATGGCTAGTTATAGGGCACTTAGGTACATATTAACTCCCTCGTAAGTAGTACTGTTGTAATCTAAGAACCCAAGCAAGTGGTCAAAAGCATGGTTTTTTCCAGCTAAATCAGTTGTCATTACCAGTCTATGCCATCAGTTCTTAGCTTTTTCTAGATAAAACTGTAAAGAAAATTGTTGAGAAGTATGTGAAGCCAATGATTTTTATAACACGGACTGTCTTCAATTTGGAGTTTTAATCCATGTGTGGCCAAGCTGTGTCGTATTCAGAGTTTTATCCCGTTGGACATGATGCCTTGGCATGGGATTCTTTGGATGTGAGACCATTTATGCATACACCTGAAATTACATTCAATCATTTGCTCTAAACAGATCGATAAAAGACAGCAAACTAGAAGCTATCATCATCTGTCAACAGTTGATGGAAAAATAGACAATTTTTCATATATAATAAGCAAAAAGTTATGAGAAGACTCGAATCATGTTTGATAAGGAATCAATTTGGTCCTAATCTAAAGTTCATTTAAAGAATGAGGACTAAGGATTTAAGGAGATTATGGATTGGGTTTATTGCTAAATCCTTGCACTTAAGTGTGTATACCTTTTTGCTCTGTTCCTTCCGTCTAGAGCCATCACAAAATATGTAAGAATCCTCCAGAAGCTGTACAGGCCTTGAGGAAACACTGGTGACTTTGGTCCTCTCTGCACAGAGGCCTTGTGTCTTCTTGCTGGTTTTGGTATCTGCTGAAGTGCAAATCCCTAGAAATCACACAGTGATTTCACATCACTACACAGCGATGTTTTCACTTACAGTACATTTTTAAAGCACAGAGTAATTTTCAGCTTCGTTAGAGATCTCACATAGTCCAGAGCCATTGCAATTAACAGTTCACACATCATAATGTCAGTATAGATCCACCAGAACAAAAAGAGCAATTGTTCACCAGATATGTCAGAGTCTGTTTCCAGGATAGCGTATGACAGTAAGAGAGGATTGCCTATTAGTATAATTAGTAGGAACACCAACCAGGAAGAAAGAGTGGGAGGATGGAAAGAATTTCCTGTACTTAATTTGCCTACTTAATCTCTCTACTGAGATTACTGAAGAAGACCCTAGTTAGTGCCAGTTGTGATGACATTTTGAAAGTGGACACTTCAGGATGCTACATTACACTAGTTCCTTCCATCCACCAATGATTTGTGATTTTTTTTTATCACTGCTAAACAACTTTGCTCCTATTGAATTTGGGGCTCATTTCTAAAATCCATGTATTACAATCTTTCCTACTTAATTTTAAAGAAATAACTAGTATAAATGAGGCAGAAAATAATTCTTATTTCATGCATTTATTTTCTTACTTATTTTTTGTGAGCCATTTTTGTCCTCCTAATTTTGAGACATACATGGCATATTGGAGCAAAGCTTTCCAACTTGTAAAAATTAAATCAATTAAAAAATGTTTGTTATGACAGGCAGTGTTTTTAACACAGAAAGGGTGCCAGTGATATGATATTGAAACAAAACATGCTTGTTTTCTAAAAACCTGACTATAACAATAAGAAAAAGAGACAAGAAAGCACCAAAGATTTAAGGAAGCCCCTCTTTGCTACCTGTGCAACATATGTGATGCAACACAAGTAACTGCACTGCTTACATACATTGATAAAGGGATGTTATATACAAATGCTGTTTTAGTGGTAACATCTGATGATTTGATAGGCAAAATAATTACCAATAAGATTATTTAAAGCCTTATGAGCCGCCCAGGCCACAAATATAGCTTGGCAGAAAAAAATTACGCTAGCAGAGATGGACATCTTTCTTCCAGCTACGTGTCCCTCTATTCCGGCCCCACACCTTCTCGGATTCCTCTCCCTAGCCCCTCTCTCTCATCTGCTCTTTTCTTTCCAGTTTTCTTTTTCCACCACATCTTCTCTCTCTGTACCTCCATGTGAAAAGCCTCTGCCAACAATTCTGTGCAATGTACTCGGATTTAAATGCATAATGGAGATACACAACTTGGATACAATTATTTGCACATTTAGCWCTATTTACTATTTGTTGACCTTGAAAGATAAAAATTCAGCATGAATTAAAAAAGGTAAACCTTTGGGAGAGGTACCATGCTGAGACAGAATGAAAATTAGATTAGTGACAGAAATTGTGCTCTACAAAAATTCCAGAATATATATATAGATGTTTATGCAGCTGTAAACAAGGCACCATTATAGATTTGTACGACCTGTTTTCATGCCCGGTTCTGTTTAGATGCTAGGATATATTTGTAAAGCGCTAAACTTTCCTCAGATGAGAACTTTCAGAAACAGAACTTAGGAAAGAGCACATAAAGGAGGAAAGTTTAGAAAGGTATAGAGAGGTTGCAGAGAGAAAAAGGGGTATCTTAAGAAGGTTAGATGCAGAGATCAAGAGATGCRGAAGTGGTGTGATTAGCAACATCCAGAAATGTGAGAGTGGATAGGTCTGGGGGAATTAAAGATGTGAGATTAGAAATGTCCAAAGAAACTGAGGAAGTGAGGGAAGAAGCATCCTGAAAGGTAAGATTGGAGACATCCAGAAAGGGTGTAGAGGTGACATGAGGAACATCCTCAGAGGTCGATGAGGATAATTCAGAGGAGCCCTGAAACATGAAATAGTTAAAATTGGTGAGATCTAGTGACTCTGAAGAGGTTGAGGAGGTGTGCTCTGAGACACCTAGTGAGGATGGAGGGATTGTACAGGAAAAGTCCAAGGAAGGTGAGGAGGTGTGACTGGAAACATCTAGGGAGGGTGAAGAAGTGAGACTGGAGAGGTCTAGAGAYGGTGAAGAAGTAGGACTGGAGAAATCTGGGGAGGATATAGAGGTGAGACTTGAGAGATCTAAGGAGATTGAAGAACTGTTGCCAGAGAGATCCAGAGAGCCTGATGAAGTGAGACTTGATAGGTCCAGTGAAATTGAAGAGGTGAAACTGGAGCGCTCACAGGAATCTGAAGAGGTGAGACTGGAGAGCTCTAAGGAGATTGAAGAGGAGGTACTGGAGAAGTCCGAAGAGGCTGAAGATGTGAGACTTGAAAGGTCCAGAGAAGATGAAGAAGTGAGACTGGAGAAGTCCACAGAGGATGAAGAGCTCAGACTGGATAAATCCAAACAATCTGAAAAGGGGATTTTAAAGAGTTCCAAGGAGGCTGAAGTCTTGACACTGGAGGGGTCCAGGGAGGCCAAAAAAGTGAGACCAAGTAGGTCCAGGTAGATTGAAGAGATGACACTGAAAAGCCAAGTAAATCCACAACATGACTGGTGTTAAATCAGAAGTATTTTAAACTAAAGATCTCTAATAACACACCAAAACAAAACAAAAAGACATAATGAACCCAAATAATATTACTTTTGAAAATAACTAAGCATACAGTTTTAATCTTTATGTCTCTCAGCGGTTTCTCTTATGGTGCAGAAAACTCTAGTAATAATTGCTCACAGACTTATTTAGCATATTGCTCCTTCACAGAGGACCAATACAGAAGTACAAGTACAGAATAATACGTACAGTAGCAGACTTTCTTCTGTCCTAGCATGTATCTCCTTGTTCAGCCAGATTTTAGCATCTATGATAGCCTGTCAAATGCCATCTCCCTGTCCTGAAGGTCTGGAATAAAATAATAGTTATGTAATAGAATGGAAATTAAAATGTTTTTTGTTCTTCTGTTCCAGATACCATAGGATATTCAGATTCTAGGCTGCTTACTGATTATGGAGAGAAATTAAAAAAAGATACACAGTTGTAAATGGCAACTACAAGTCAAACTGGGCCTCTGACTATAAAGGTATGAGGGATTATTTCCTTTTGATTCATAACATCTAATTAAAAAATGTGGATCTTCCTGATGATGCTAACAAAAATGGCAAAGAAAACTATTTTTCTCTGCAGCGTATGCAGGATTTATTTTTGGAAGCTAGCAGTATGCTAAACTGATTCTGTCACTAAGAAATACACATTTCAGCAACGTCAGTTCTGCTTGTTTTTCAGATAAAGAGAGGTCTTATTTTATTACTTTTATTTTGTCCCTCTGGACATAAAACCTGTACTGTAATAACAGTAATTTTAAATTTGTGATTAGTTTGAACTGTTTAATAAAAATATACTAAAGAGAAGTTCTGATAGAAGGCAGACATCTAATTCCCCCTAAAAAGGGAACAGAACAGCTTATATTTCAGTTCATAAAGGTGCATCTAATTATAGTATGAGTAGATCAAGAGGCTGATCTACAGCTGCCTTCTCTCATCTCAAGACTGTGCTGCAAAGCAGAGTAGTTGAAACCTGCTGTTGGCTTTCCAGATGTAGGCACAGGAATGCACATAAAGTTTTTCAGAGAGTCATCACAAAAGTATTTTATGGACCAAGAAAGTGAAAGATACACACATACAGGAGGCTGCAGCTTCCCAGGTGAATACACCCAAGCTTTGCCCGTGTTATTACACAACTGATGTCCAGATGCGTGTATAATGGATTTAACATAATCACCATGGGTGGAACTCCCACTGAGGTCACCTCTTAACTGAAGCAGGTGTCTGCTGAACAGGGGCTGAAGTTGACACAAATGATGTCTTACTATGCAAATATTAAAATTGTGGGATTTAGTACAACACACAAATTACCAGACTAAAAAAAACCACTTAGGTACCAATGATGAGACCTGAAATAGTTCTTGAATACTCTTAATATTTATTCATAATGCATCTGTAATTTTAGAGCTCATGCAATGTGGTTGTAATTCTATCAAAAGTACAATGTTTATAGATCAAAAGACAAAACAAATGAATTTTTCTTAACATGCATAATTTGTGATGAAATTACAAGTTTGCTTGCTGACCTATATTCTTAATAAAACAACAAAAATAATTAACCCCTTAAAAAAAAATCCCTTGCTATCTAACAACACTATAATTTTGTGACTGACTTCATCTTTCTTAAAAGATTCTCAAGTGCATTGTACAGGGGAGAACAAATAATTATACAGAAGGCAAATTACAATACAATAAAAAGCCAGTATCAACATGATTTCCAACAGACTGTAAATTCCATCATCCCTTCACTGTGTTCCTTCTGTCTTAATTTAAAATGGCAAAGTTATTGCACATTTTCCTATGAAATAACACTGTCAAGAAACATGGAATTATGGCCACTATTGTATAAAATGTACAGGTCAGTAATAATGCTTCCTACCTTTGATAGCTGTGGATTTATCTCCTTTCTCTGCCTGTGTAAGCCATATTGGGCTGTGCTGGTAAAGCTCTGCAGTTCTCTCTGCTGATGACCCTAATCTGTTCTACAGCTACTGGAAATCACGGCATGCTGATGACAATAAGGGTCATCTCCTGTTAAATCTCCTCTTGTCTAAGTACAGCACTCAGCACAGAGCACCAGCAGAAAACATACTCCGAAATCAGCTCTAATCTTAAAATAAAGTTGCAGTTCTGTGCTGTTTCCTATTACAGGACAACATTTTGAAGGTTAGTTGATGAAGCAGGTGACGCCATTAATTTTTAACTTTTGAACACCTGGATTCAAAGTAAAAATAACTTTGCAGTGTCATCCAAGTTCTCAGCTGTCCATTCTACAAAATCTGACATAAATGGTCTCTGGAAGGACCCAGGATCTGCAGAGCAGAATTCAGGTACACGCAAGTTTTAAGAATCTTGTGCATTACTTCCTATTTTTTTTGTTACCTATGTTACTTTTTAAATGTTGTTATGATAAAATAGCATGATAATGTAAAACATTCTGTCCACAGCTGATGATAATATTGAATAAAAGTTTTAAAAACACCTAGGTGACATCAATGGCTGGAGCCTGTTTTCAGACATTTTTAAGTCTCATAGGTGCTTACGCTTCTTTGAAAGACAAGGGAGACTTAGGATCCTAGGTAAATAAGGGCTATTATTGCATCTCACTTTGTAGATAGGGAAGTAACATAATCTGTGCAGTAGCACCCTGCTTCCATTTGTTCTATCTAGTCTTTCACAGGAAAAGCAGGGTAATGGCATAGCTTGCTGAACGTCCCTCAAAACCGGCAATTATAAACAGAGAAAACTGTATAGAGTATCAAGCTAAGAAGGTTAAGTAGTTCAGCTAGATCATTTGGAATATGACACAACTATAAAATATAAAAAAATTCCAAGTGTGGGTTCTGATACACACTTCCTTACTCCCAATTTCACAACATACCTCCTAGATTTTGTTGCAGCTGCCATATGTAAATGAGTTTAAATCTAGATAAACCAAAGCAGTTATCTCACAGGTAAATAATATCTACATAGTCCCAAAAAAACCATTAACAAGTACTCATGCAAATGATGCTACTTGCTATATTTTAAAAGAGATTTCTTACCAGAATACCCACAAAGTTGAACAGGCTCTAGGAATATTGAAGTTCACAGCAGGGACAATTGTTTCATTTAATTTGGTGTAAAAAGGATTGGGTACATGATTAGGAAAATATTTACTACATATGTTGCTCATTTTATTATATTCTAGCTGATATATTCAGCTAGATTATATATATATATTATCTAGTTGATACTATTTTTTTAGTTCAGTGTTTTTAAACTTTTTGATTAAAGGACACTCAAACCTTTCTGGAGAAAAAGAAAATGGAAAAAAGCCATCTTGTGTTAAACTTCTTGTGATGTGTGTGTCTGAGAAGAAAGACTTTAACTTAACAATGTTACTGTTTTACAAAACTGGAATTCTTTTCTGTTATAATAACATACATTGTTTACAGCATCAAATACTCTTTCTAGTAGATGCGATATGATATTGTTGTAATACACATCGCAGAGGCAACCTAATTTCAGCCCACCTAATAGCTTCCTATAGATAAGGAGATCCTCCATTTCTCCTCTTTCAGTGTGTCTCACCTTGCTGCTGGCTGCATAAAGATTATATCACTTCTCGTATTCATGGTTTTTTGGCTCAACAAGTTGACCTGGCTCAACAAAGGGTGTGAAGACCACTATCTTCAGTGCAAGGGAAGAAGTAGGACAGCACAGCCAGGAACAAGGCGGCAGGCAGACAGACACAGGACTGTTTCCTTTCACTGAAGGTAAGCAATTAGTTCAGCTTAGTTGTAACATGTAACCTCACCTTTAGAATAATTCAATTTTATGGCAACATATAAAGCAAAGCTATCAAATTATTTGAGAAAGAAATGAACAAGTCCTGTGCAAGTGAAAGAACAACCTTCACCTTGAGAAATGGAAGGGTTCTAAAATGACTCAGTGCTTTCACACAAGCACTCTTTATCGGCACTCTTCAGTTCTTCTGTAAATGTGAACCTCAACAGGATGCTGATCTTTCCTTTGAACTAACTATCTGTCWATGCCAGGGGGCTTTGAAAGGTTACTAGACACTGGGTGCTTAGTTTTACCGTGTATGACATTTATTGGAAATATGCTAAACTGTACAGTTTAACTGCAAATATAGACCACAATAGACAGATCAGCAATGTTGTAGGAAATGGTGGTTAAAGTTTTTTCTGTTTTTTCCAAAACAAAGAACTGGTTTACATTTATAGTTAACTGCTATATGGCTGAACAGGTGCTGACACCCATTGTCAGCAAGAAGAAATACTTCGGTAAATTAAGCCTTTTTAAAAGTGCTTCATTTCTATTGCTGACTGAAGAAAGTGGTATTATTTTAGTGTTCATATAGACACAAGTTGTTTCCGTGTCACAGTAAATTTAGGATTTTGCTTTCTTCCATGGTAGCAGCTTTCATCATTTCAGATTGTCAAAAGCAGTACCTTGCAGAACACGAGAGTAGTAGGCAATTAGCAAGGTGCACAAACACAAGTCTGTAACAAGTTTATAGTGCAGATGGGTACATGGAAGCTAGACAACTACACACCATTGAAAAAATTTAAAACCATATAGATCTGTTCTTCTTAGAAGGACTTGCAGTTAATGTAAAACAAGTTAATCCATTATACTGCTGCTTTAGCCATCCCGAGCCTGTTTAAATCAAGAAGGGAAGGACAAGGTGAGTGTAATTTACAGTAAAAAAAATCTTTACTAAGTTAACACCAAAATCCCACCACTGCTATGGCCAATTCTTATATCAAACCTGAGGAAAAGTAATTTTTGCATTCCTTGTTTCAACTTTTAGAYACAGATCAGGTAAGCAGTTTCATTCAGAAGAATCTTTCCATAGGCATATGGCTATGTCCCCACAAATATTTGAGAATTCAAGAGCACTGTGTTTCCATTAGAACCAGCAGATGATGCAAGTGTTCAGTCTCAACAGAAGAGGGCATTAAGCTTGCCAAGACCTCAAACTTCCAGCTACTGCAATTTAAACTTCTGTTTTTAAATTAACTGTAATAGCATTTTTGGATGCAACTTGCGTTATAAGGATGCTTTGGAGACTTGTAGCACGTCCCTCCTCCTGGCAGACATCCTTAGTAGCTGTGTTTGGAGTACTTAAGGGTCACAGGAACATGAGAAAGTCATCCAAAATAATTAAGACAATGAACAGCAAGGAAACCTMATGATTTATTACTGAAAACATCAGAAGGTGAGCAGTGAGAACAAAAGATTTAACAGTGCCATCTTAAAATATTGTCCAGGCCATTGAGCTTTGGATCTAAAGCTTACTCACTTCTGTTCTATTTCTCAGCAAAGTTACATGGGTGAGTTTGAAGTTTTACTGATTTAAAAGCCTAAATCTGCAGATAGGGTAAAACATGAATCCATTTAGGCAAGCTGAAGCAGGTAGGGATCCACCAGAGACCACACCACCGATTTGTTCGCATCACATTCCTCCACCTCTGCCCCTTCCATCCCCCTCCCCTCTCCCTTTTTTCTTTCTTCCTGGTCCTTTAGTTTTGTCCCTCCAGCTGTAGCTCCTTTCTCTTACCCACCCCCTCCATTCCTTCTAACCAGCAGACCACACAGCTTGTCTGCACTACCTCAGGTCACACTCGCTGCAGTATCAGTGCATTCATCCATAGCACCCTACATTCATCAGAGCATTGCCAGCCATTACACAGCCCTGCAGTGCACTGTGAAGTTGATCCGTAGGGAGAATATGACTTGCTGAAGCGGCTAGTGAAGAAACCATCTGGGTACATATGCATACCGAGCACTGGGCAGGTATCTACTTCCTTCTCCTGTGATGGGACAACATATACCTTGTAATTGCTGCACACACAGTCCCCCACCATCCAGCAAAGCTTCTTTAGGTGCAGTCTCCTATTCTGAGAATTTTGGGTAAACAGGCAAGCTCTTACATGACTGTACGGACCCAAACATTTTGTTCTCTTCTGCTCTTAACAATAGTGAGCATTAGATTCCATGTGCAGAGACACATTCCTTAACAGGTAGATTGTAGCATACAAATCTCAGTCCAAGTAGACTGAATATTCTTCCACAGGATCTAGCAAACTGTGAAATCTTGTCGCTAGTTAATGTGTCAGATTTACAGAAAAGCTGTTATTAAGAAGCCAAAAAGACCACCGCAGCTGTAAATGTGCATTTTAGGATATGCATTTCAATAAAAGAAGCTATTAACTCCACAGTATTTCTTCACCTTCACTCTTCTCATTTTAGGTTACTCACCTAGCAGTTAAAAAAACCAAATAGATCAGAAAGTTTCAGGAACTAGCCAGAACTCAGATAAAATTTTATTTAAAAAGCGCCACATACAGAAAGCCATACTCCCTGGCAGAATGAGAATGCAGGCATATAAATAAAACAGAACGAAGAAAATAATGATCTTTCAAGAAGTTGTTGAATGCTTGCAAAAATTAAAGTTTTTTTCAGTGCAAGGGCAAACTGTGAGTTCATACTATACAGTCCTTAGTGCAGAAAAATTAGGAAAAGAAAAAAATCGACTTTAAAATGCCAAGTGATGCTAATGGCTATACAAACATTTAAAATCAGTTTCAAGCACTGCATTTTTATCAGAAATGATGGTACAGTTTTGCAGAAGTTTCACATACACTTTCTAAATTGAAATGCTATTTCAGTTGTAATAACCTCCTGTAAAAGCATGGCAAACCTCAATGATTTCAATTTATTAAGGTAGTCTCAAACCATTTCTTTTTAGAAAAATATTTAGAATAGTTAAATTTTTAGAAGTTATATATATACACCTGGTTTTTCCCCCCTACACAAGTCTTACAGAAGATTGTGTTCCCATGTGTTTCCCATGTAAAATAAGTTCTGGTTCTCTATATAGCAGACACTATTCAATAGGCAATTCTGATATAACAGAAATGGCATGCAACGTAAAATGTGCTGGAACTGGTGACATTACAGTTCTTAAAGGCTAAGAGAGAGTCTTGAAATTACTTGTAAGCTTAGAATCAAAATTCCAGGAAAAGCCTCTGGCACCAAAATACAAGCATCAGCTAATTCAGGGCTGCGTCTTTCCATTTTTCCTTCACACTGAAGGAGCCTCATGGGACAGACAGCCTCTGCTGAAGTCAACAGCACTACCAGCAGACTGGTATACTATGTAAGGAAGGATGTCAAGGTCTGACCTTTAAGTTCCCACAGMTAATGACTGGTGACAGTACCAAGAATCTACAGCGAGTACCAAGAAACAAACACAAACTGTAGAAAACTTTTTATTCTCAAGGTTTTCATTTAAAGAGCCTTGTATTGTGAGCAAATGAGTTCAAAAGGTAAAGGACCTTCTGCAACTTAGAACACTATGTTTAATTTAAAGGACAACACAATATTCAGTTGATGTAACAGGTTATTTTTGGAGCATGATCAAGTTGAGTGTATCGTTAACATTCTTTAATGTCACTTCCTCTTATGTTTAGGCATCTCTTTAGCCAACTTCACAAAGGTTTTTTAGTCCTTTAAGTGGTTCTTTGAAATTTTGAAGTGAACACCTACTATTCTTATATGCCCTAGCAGCTTTCAAGATTTTAAGGCTCTATGCTTATTGTACCCCTTTATTTAATGGGCTTTTAGAAATGGAGATACTTATTCTAGAAGTTTAAGATAAAATTTTATTTTAAGTTCCTGCACGCCCAGCTCATTAATGTCGCATTTAGGAATAGAATTTAGGTCTTAGTAGATAAGAGACACTTGTATGTTTTACCTATATTGACTGAAAAACAATTTGAGTACCACGTTAGCTCAACCAGTCAAACAAGTTAAAAAGCTTATCAAAAAATACTTTGTACATACTTTTGTATTTCAAGCGTCAAGTAATAAACTTTCTATTAAACCAAGTTGTATCACACAACTATCAAAAATTAACAAACAGAACAATGCTGGAACAAACCATTCTGCTTAATTTTGGGCTTGGTCCCAAAAGAGGTAGTCCATAAGTAACACAAAAATAAAAATTCCACAGAAGTTAACCTAACATGCCAGTCTCCTCCACCATATGCAGCCTCATCGCTAAATGAGGCTATTTCATATCTGAAAACATTGTTACAACAAGTTAGTGTTCATGTAAATACAGGAACTATACTTGAAAATTATTTCTTCATCTGTAACCGAAATTCGGTCCAGCTGAACCAATATATTAACTAGGCTTTGCGCATCAGCCTCATTAGTAAGAATTCAGCTTTTCTCCAAATTAAATTTGAAACATGCCTAATACACAGGTATGCCTTTAAATAACAAAGGATACATGTATTTAGGTTTGGAGAGAAGCTTCAAATTGTTAAAMCTCGTTAGTTATACAGGTATATTTACTATCATTTCTCTACAAATGCTGCTGCTGCCATTGAATTCCTCATAGTTCCTCTTGCTGAAGCTGTGAACTCTTCAATTTCAGCATTCAGTCTATTAATTACCCATTCCAATGCTTCACGGCCCTACAGTTAAAAGAAAAGTTTATCAGTGTATAAGTCTTAGCAAATAAGTAAATAGGTTAAACCCTGTCTTACTGAAAATGACTACAGACACAATAGTTGAAAAAGGAATAAAAGGTACAGAAATACATGCCTCTGTGACATTTTTTACTTCAATAACCAGAGTACTGCAGGAACACGTACTGCCTTACATTTCATGAAAAAATTCCTTATGTCAGCAGTGCTGACATTATGAGCCACAAAAGACTTTTTATCCAGATTATTTCATCATTCTTGAGGCTGAACTCAAGACACCTTTGGATTCCCCAGAGGACAGATTCTCAACTAAACACCGCTTCATTACTCCCACATAACTACTTCAGATCTGTCTCAACGTATATCCTTTTCCAATAGCAAGAACTAATAGAGGGCAGCAAAAGAGTGACAGCGCCAGACTGTTAAGTGAGTGGAGATGTTTCTCCAGTGAAGATTCAGAGAACTTTGCCAATAATAATTTATTATCTCCATTCACAAGAAGAAAAAAAAGAGGAAGTTCAGCAAGCTGAGCATTCAGTCTCTACGGTAAAGGCAGCAGAACTATGCGGACCCTTCCAAAGATTGTTGACAAAGCCAAAAAGTAAAATACTTGTATTCCCTTTGTCATGTGGTCACACATTTTACACAAGGGTCACACTTACTTTTTTAGCATTGGAGGAAATGGTGTTTGCCATTAGCCCTTCTAGGTAACTGCTGAGACTGACACCTTTTACAGATATTATCGCTTCTTGTGTCAAAATGGTTCTGAAACAGAGAGCAGGAAACTGAATTATTCCGAGTAGTTTAAAAAAGAATGCATTGATGAAAGAAACTCGTTCCTCCCCAACAAGTACATTCCCTCATCAGCTTTGTTGTGTAACACAGAACTTCTTGCCCCATAAACACAACCCACTTCCACAGTGCTTAACTGCTTTATGATTCTACTCATAAAATAAAAACCAAGAGTCCCCACTAAGTCCAAGTGTCCCTTTGTGGCACTCAACTATTTCCATCTTTAGCAGCAGCAAGTTAAGAGTGGAAACAGCAGATTTGGAGTGAAGGTATACTGGGAAAACAGTATTAAGACATCCCCTTCAACAACAGGGATTTAACATTTCTGAATGTCATGAAAGAAAAAAACTCTATGTTAGAATCCCTAGAAAGATCCTTCACAATTATCTGTTTAGTTCCCATTAGTTCCAGGAGTACAGACTCAGCAAGCTCTAAAGTTGCCTTAAAAAAGAAAAACCAAACACCAAAACCCAAACCTCCAAAATAATAGCCTAAAGGCAGATACATGTGCCTCTAGTGCAGGTTCTGTGCTCAGGCTGATGAAGAGATCAGAAATAAGGAGCTGGTAACTGAAGACGTATACAGACTCAGTTACAGATAGGACACAGGACAACTCCCTGAAAAGTTGATCTGAACTGGACTCCATCATAGCATGATGGCAAGTTTCCCAGTAGTGCTCTGCAGAAGCTATGTCACTAGAGAAAATGACAGTCCATTTAATTCTTTTTTAGGTAAGTTACCATAACAAAGGTGATGTAAACCTCATCTTCTGTTCAAGGGAAAACATGGGAATTTTCAAAGCYAAAGTCTGCACTACTTGAGGGCAATCTCAGAACAAAGAGGTACTTACTTGTCTGGTTCCTGAGGGTGTGGTTTATAGACAAGCCTCTCATCTACTGACACTAGGTTTGTAAATGAAATCTGTAGAATGTAAGACAAGATTACCCCTTGATAAAAATATTAAAGGAATGTAGTAAATAAAACTGCAGATTCAAAACTAATGCTTATATCCGATTTAAACATTATACTTTTCCTGCAAGTAGTAGGGTTGTAGAACAAGATAAAGAAATCTCCAAGTTCAGCATTTGCTGATCTAGTTCTCTTTCCTTAAGTTTTTGGATCATTTACCAATATATGCTACCACATTTATAAGAACATTTCAACACTGGGATCAGACAGATGGAGTAGTACAAAGAGCAAAATGTTACACGATTAGGAAATGGTGACAGTGTACACCAAATGGCTTTTAAATTGTTCTTCTTAACACCCCTCCAAAACTACTGCTATCCTGCTCATCGGTATGTTCAGATGCTTCGGTCCTGACAAGTTCCAGAAACCTAGTAGCTCCTTTCTGAAAAACAGAACCAGTCAACTATGAACACATTACTTAAACCTTTAACTTGTATTGTTCTAATGCAATTTTCAAGTMATTTTCAACATGATTTTCCTTTTCAAATTTACAGGGAATTATTATAATCTGTAATCTGTTTCAGTTGCATAAACACAGCTACTTACATTACTGGATTTAAGCTCCATTGTTTTTTTCACTGGGTCAACAACAGAGTGCTCCTGAACATATGTCTTTGTTCTGCACGTGCCAATGAGCTAGAAGACAGGCAAACGTATATGGAATTAATTATGCTAAACAATTGCGATTTTTTTAGTGCCTATAAATGCATAAGTAGTGGTTATTGTATTGAACAGACACTAAGACAACAGAATTAGGGTTTAGCTTAAAATAAAAGTATTAAGGTATTGAAGTAGATCTCATTTTCAAGATGGAAGCAATCTAAGATCCAGGCAATTTTTGGCTATCAGGAAGTCACTACATGTACTGCTATTGAGCTTTCCCCGATACATAAATGCTTATATTTTTAAACCATTAAAGTTATGAAATGATACATGCCTATTACAACACCTGGTTCAGAAGCTTCCCCTTCCTCCAGCATCCTTTTCAAGCTCTGCAATACAATACGTACCGATTTCACAATGGCGGGTATTCCCCATTCTGTACTGAGGAGCCTGTGGCTGTGCAACTTCCCACTAGGGTCTACGTGCCTGTCCAGGACATCGACTCCAACCACGCTGGGGTTCATGGGATTTGGGTATTTCTGCATGGCAGCCATCGTTACCGTTTCCCAGGGGTGACTGCCAAAACAGAATCAAGACAGAAAGTTGTACACCTTCTGTTTTTAACGGATTTCTATTAAAACTGAACACAACACATCAATCGATTTATATTTTTAAAGCAGTTCAGTTTCCAGTTCTCAACCCTACAAATATCATTCCCTAGAGAAAAACATCTATTTCGTGGATTAGACAGCAGCACATGCAAGTTAAGCATACAACACACCTGATTAATCAGGACTCCCGAGTTCAATTACCTTCGGGTTTATAATTTGGTAAGAACGTTTTCCCTGTGACATAATGCTGAAAGACTGTAGTTTCTTTCAGGTTTCAGTAATACTAGAGTATTAAGCTGTTACTTTCCTCTAACAAGTATTTCCTTCGTATTAGTTTTCAACACAGGTGTTTTGGAGCACTTGAGCCCTGACAACACGAAGCGACTCACAGTGCTTTGGTCAGTCCCACACCTGGAAGGCGAGGACAGCATAAAGACAACCCTTAATGCGGCCGACAGCGCAGCTGGATCCGCGCTACACCGCTACGCCTCCTGGTTTGCTTTGTAAGTGGTTTCCACAGTCTCTCCGGCCGCGTCTCCTCAGAGCCCCCCCAGCTGACGGCAGTCACCCGCACACTGCCCACCCCGCTAGCGGCAGCGGCGCGCCCGCGCTCCGGTAGCCGGGCTGCGACCCGGCCGCCCGGGCTGCATCCCCCAGCGGAGCGGCCTCAGAGCCGGCAGCCGGCTCGGTGCTGTGCCCGCCGCGGCCACACGCCTCGGGGCTGCGCCGCCGCGCTCCRCCACCCGGCGAGCGGCTCCCCACGGCGAGTGACCCCGGGGCGGCAAGGACGCGCAGGGGGAAGGTCAACGGAGGCGAGCGAGCCGCAGCAGGGCTGCGGCGCCGAGCCGGCCCGAGGGGCAGACGGCCCAGAGGCGGCGAAGCCCCCTCGGCCCACCGGAGGAGCGGCCGCCCTCCCCGAGGCCAAGCCTGCTTCTCCCCTCACGCCGCTGCACTTACTCGAAGACGTGCTCCGAGGTCCAGATCTTCATGGCGGCGGGGGCGGGGCTGGGAGCGCTGCCGCCGCGCTCTCCTCGCACCCCGCCGCTCCGGCTCCGGCTCCCGCGGGGCCCGGCACTGCCGCCAGCAGCCGCTGCGCCTGCGCAGCGAGGAGCGAGCCGCAGCCGTGCCGTGGGGCGCGGAACGCTGGCCCCCAATCACTGCGCGGCGCCGCGTTGACGCCAGGCGTCACGTATCGCGTGAAAGTCACGCAGAGGGCCTTCAGCCGCTGTGCCGGGGCAGCGGAGGGTGACACGCGCCTGCCTGATGGCCTGGCCCGGCCGCGCTCACTGCGCCTGCGCGTGGCGGGTCCGCTTGGGCTGGTGGGGCCGGTGCAGGAGGCGGCCTGTCCTGGCGGAGCTGCTCTTCTTGTGTCACCAGCCACCACGTTTAAGGGTGACGTTACGGCAACAGCTGTCGCGTTTGTCGAGTTCTTCGCCCCCCGTGAGCTCAGGTGTGGATAAAGAGTGCAACTAAGTAGCTTCCGTCAACTAAGAACTGAGTTACGTTTGAAAACGTTTCACGTTACACAAGTGTGTTATAAGACGCTCATTTCATAAATATAACCGGTTAGCTTTTGTAAGGCTTCATCAGTTAAAGTTGGAATTAATGGGCATTTCATCCCAACTCAGACCCTCCGGCGCCCTTCTCTTACTGCCTTGGGTAAAATGGGCCGACGTTGCAATTGTCTGGGGGTACCACGTATTGCAGCGTTCCGCCATTGGCTGCGTTCGGGGTAAGCCGCCGTACGGTTGTCGGTCACCAGAGGGCGCAGAGGTCCGCCGAGCCTCCCTGGTGTAACAGCAGCACGTGCTGGATTGAAAGACAGGACACGTATAAATGTTACTTAACTGATGCATGAGCAGTCATACCAATGCCCCACCCAGGTTGTTTTGTAAGTACACTGCCTGGAAGTTATTTTATAACCAACAGTTACAAAACAGCCCCTTTACTATTTCCCATGTTAAGAAGCACCTTCTGTAACAGGCAGGCTGTTCCAGAATGGAAGCGTTTCAACTAACTGTCCTGAACTGTTTCTCTTACTCATCCTTGGAGTAAAACAGAAGTGATTTATTAGGTTAATAAAGCAGTAAGAAATCCGTTATAGCCACAAACAAACCCACATGCATTTCCTGGCACATCATCAAGCATTTTCTTCTACAATTCTCAAGATAACAATGTTGAAAGAGCCTCGAGTTGTGTAGAAATTGTATTTTTTTCGAACAGGGAGACAGCAGGATGGCATTTCATGGACAGAACTCTCAACCAGTGAGTGACTGTTATGTACTCATAACTGCACAGTAATGGCCTCACTGGAAAAGGTTGAGAGGGAAATTTTCCAGAAACAGGTTACTTCACACAGTGAAATTTCTAGCATCTTTCTGCAGTGCCACATCCTAGCCAGTCTGTGGAAAGACTCAGATTCAGTGAATATTCCCATGCATTCTTGCTGTTCGCACTGAACATCAAATACAGAAGCTGTTATACAGAGAAGCTACTATTTAATGATAAACTACCAGATTCTGTCAGTAGCAAATACTTAAGTGAGAGCTGTTAAGAGAATAAATTTTTGCTGGAGAAGCCTATCTTGATCTTATTTTTCCTGACTCTTCCACCTCATGGGACTATTCCTAAACATTGTTAACATGCTAGTAATCTATCATAGTGTACAAAGTCATTTCTGGAAGATTGCAAGTCGGTTCTAAGTCCATTGTAGTCTTAATACCCACTGAGTGATATTTGTAGCTGGAGAATTTTGCAAAGGATGTTAAAAATGCTAAGCATTTTGAGAGGTCTCAGAACGCAATACATAGTTGTGGAAGATGGTGACCCTTAGGCAGACATTGGCAATTCAGCAGATACCCATCTCCTATCCATTAGGCTATCTGTAGCTTCTTACCAGTTTTTTCTGTAAAAGAAATGTTAACACTGGAAGCAAAGCAAAATGACATCTCCAAGAAGGAAGCATGCCAACATATGATGCAGATTAGGAGCTAGATCTCAACGGTTCTTGCTCATACAAATGTCAGTTTATTTTAACAGAGTTTTGTTCAGGTAAGCTTCTGTATTTGAGTGATATCAAGGGCTGAACTGCTTATAAACCTGACTTTTAAAAGGAATAATAAAATTATAAAGCCAGACTTTAGGAAAATAAAATGCTCATTTGTAACTGCAGAGGAAGAAGTTGCACATCCTAAACGTTAGAATTCTTTATGTTGGTGATGTTGCATCTTGAGAATATTGTGTCCATTTTTATGACCAAGAATTTAATACTACAAAATTCAGTATCTTTTCCCCTATATGTTTACAGTATCTGTGTAATAATTGAAATAAAAGAAAACATTTTTTCAGTTAAGTCTGTCCAATCCCAGGTACTACCAAGATGATCATTAAGGACCATAATGGACATCTACAAAAGAATATAAAACTCTGTGGAAACCCATGATGAGATTACTTAGTTCATATGTATCTTTCAGGGGCTGTTTGCATATGACTCTGCTAAATGCAACTGATGCATGAAATGGGCCTTGTGATTAAATGCTTCATAGGGATTTTGGTAGAACAGTCTCCTTGGCATGACCAAGAAAGACTTGAAGTTCCTCTCAGACTTGTGTACGAATGTGCTCTGAGATTCCAGTGAATTTATTTGCAGAACAAGGCATTATGATTTTGTATTTTCAGACCCATGTTTGCCAGCAGGGAGGTGTGAGTTGTCCCATTTAAGCAGCCTCATAAAATATCCATCATTTTGACTGAAAAGCCTAAATGTCAGGAAATAGATCACAAACCAAAAGTCACTTTATCTCCAGCATTAGGTCCAGATGATTCATGCACTCCATAATGGCTACCAAAAACCCAGATAGTTAAACCCACTTAGGCTTAAGACAATTATGGTTTTAGCTTTCTGTAGGAGAAATACAGGTATTGTGTCACACTTAGAAAAGCAAACACCATCCTGGTTCAAAGCCCTAATCCCAGAGATCAACTAGACCACTCTGCAATACAAAATGTCACTAAATTCTAAACGGAAAAGGGTTTGGTGACAATGGCAGTGTTTCAAGCTGCGCTTCTGAATGAAATGAATGCAAGTCAGAAGTGGCATTTGTAATGGATCACCACAACCAAATTTTACTGTGGTAAGATTGCAGATGACTGATACAGTGAAGAGTAAGTGGGGAAAGTTCCATATTTAACTGTTGCACTTCCTTGCAATAGGCAGGATATGAGCTCTGGTTCCTTACCCTGCTTCATGTATCACAACACTTCACAGTTTTCAAATTACAACTGAGGCAAGTTTACTATTTCATACACTTAAGAAAAATGTATTTGGTAGTGTATTTTTCCCCTGTCATATTCTGAAATATAGCTAACACTACAATAATACTGCACCAGTTTCTTGATCTGAAATTAAAAGGTTTGATGTGTGTGAAATATTAGTATTCACATGCAGTATTAATGAAAACCATTCGAAGGTCTTGCTCTTTTCTTGAGCTGGAAAAACAAGTTCCCACTCCCTTTGTCAGTCTGGCAGTTGTACTGGCAGAAAGCTGATCTTATCGGTGTTTTCTTTTCCAGACATACCTCTTCAATGACTTTCATTATACAACTCTTAATGACTACCCCACCTATAAACACTCTTTCACCATCAGCAGTCAATTCATATAAGGCTGTTAGTGCTTGGCTGTATTTTCCTGTTATCCAAGCTTTGTTGGATAGTAAAGCTCTCTTTTCAGTGCCTCCAGAATCAGCTCTTTAATGTCTTGCAAGTCATTACGCATCTCTGTATGAAAAGGTCACCTCAAATTGTACTTTTAATAAGCAAATACCCTTCTTTTCAGAAAGAAAGCACAGCAGTATCTCAATAGAGGATAGTACCAATCCTCTAGTTTTTGCTCATACTTTAATAGGAGTTTTGTTCAAGTAATTTTGATTCTTCCAGACTTCTGATTAGTATCAAAAGGAGACACTAATGGGAAATGCCACCACTACACAATGTATCACATCCTGAAAACATGGTGTTAGTTGCAAATGAGTTTACATGATGACACATTTACTAGGTCAGGACAGAGCTCAAACTATATCATGGATTAGCATTCAGATGCTTGAGTGCATCTCTTTCTCTCTTCAGAGAAACATAGATGGAAAAAAAATATTTCCAATATTGTCACAGCTGTGGTCTGGACTCATCATTTGACCCAGGGCGGAGGGAAGGGACAGGAATGCAGCAAACAGCAGTTAAGACCACTGAGCTCTATACTATCTTAAAGCTACCTACCTCAATCAAGGTAGCTGCACCATGAAACTACACTCTATACAACTATTTCTCAACTTTTGTCAAAGCTGTTTAAGCTGGCTGGAACAGATGCCATCTGAGGTCTGTTACTCCCGTTCTCGAGCTGCTACTCATGTTGCACTGGAACAGCTGTTCATATGGCCAGGATGAGCGCTATAAGGGAACAATGCAGCTGAATTTCTGTTTTCTGCACTGTGAACCATAAATGGAACTGAAAAATCACAGAAAGGCCATGCTAGTATTGCAGAGGAGGCAGTGAGGTTGCAAGAACAAGTGGTCAGGGCTGATTAAGCCAATGCTGTGTACCCCCCAGAATGCCTACTGGAATCATAGCTTGGTTTTAGCTAGACATTCAACAGTTTTCTAAGTTCAGTGCATTTGTTCTTCATCCACTAATACTGACTTGGTATTTGTTAGTATCATGCAATTTGGTTCAACCCAAAATAAAACACAGATCACTGTAAGACAACCAAATGCCTGTATTTGTTTCTATACTTTATCAGTCAACCAGGAGAGGTGGTTTTTTTTTTTAATCCTTTAGTATTTAGGGCTCTTCTTCCCTCAATTTGAAGAAAAATCAGATTATAGAAACAGCCAGCAAATCCCTTTCCCCTAATTCCCCATGTTCTGGTGAAAATGGCTGTCAAGTTGCATATGAAATGCAAATAAAAATTTTTACAGATTATCATTTTCTATCCTCAGACTAATACCTACCATCCCCTAAGAAGAGATGAAATAGCAGTAACCATATCAACTTTCAGAGAAAAGTTGCAGGTATATATATTTTTATTCAGAAATAACGTTGAATCGATTCATGCCTTCTGTGTGGAAAAACCACAAGAGGGGGCTAGATTTCCATGAGGTTCTCCACGTGAAGACCTGTTGCTTGTTATTCCATCAGCGGGAAAGGACTCGTRCTTACAGTCTCACAAGCAAGCTCACCTCGAAGTATCCACATCTCTAAGCATTGCCATATGAAGGAGGACAAGATCCCTACTCTGATCCTGCGTCCCAGCGGCAACCACTCTCAAAGGGCTGCCCACCCCGAAATCCAGAGCATATTTTTCTGCAGAAATAAATTGTTCCCCCGCTTCCATGTTAAAGTGTGATCTAGACAGAAATTCCTTGAAGGAAACAAATCGGAAAGATGCATTCAGGCCCTTTTTTTCAGTAATTCAAAAATATTAATGAAAACTCAACACAAAAGCAATAAGACATCCCCAAATAAAAAAATAAAGGTCCCTTTTATGTCTTCTAGTTAAGCCTGGTTAATTTGGCAGAAACTTAAACCTACGAAAAAGACCTGACTTACTGCTGGACCAGTTTACTGATATTACTGGCATGACTTCAGCAGCAGAATAATGGATGAGACAGGAACATATGGCCACAAACAGTCCTTTTGACAACAGCATGATCTTAGACCAGTTTAAATAATTTCTGAAAGTATAGCCTAAGTGGCCCTGCACATATGCACCATAGTATTTTACAACCACAGGAAAGTGCTACCCCTCCAACATGCTAGTGATCTATACTCATCTTCTGCTAGTGAAAGGATAAAAGGGACTATAATTGGCAATCTGATATCTGACATAGGTAACCTACAATGAATAATAAACATATACATCCAAAAATCCATCGCTTCTGCCAGTGCCTTCCCAAAAGAACTGAAAAAACCCAGAAGTTTTCCGGTAACAGGTATATAAATAACAGTCTTCTAGCATATTTGTATGCTCACCTTGAACATTTGCCTTCATCACAAGGACAAGTGAAATATAGGCAGCAGGAATCCTGTGAGACTCTAATTCAGAATGTCTGGTTGCCTGGCCAGAAAGTTTCCAAACCACTTTTTTATGCCAGGAATTTAAATCACATGTAAACCTATGGAATGGAAATAAAGGACAGAGAAGTCAATTGCTCACAGGGCAGTATCTAACCCAGACGCGTACAATTTGGTTCTATGTACTGTTGCTCACGTACATGTCTTATTGCAGAAATGAAATGCAGCGAGTGCAAACCACAACATAGAAGTTTGTATCAGACAGCTTTTCTTGTCTTTTTGGGGAAAAAAGATGTCACAAAAGGCAGAGCGTATAATGAGAATTATTCATTCTCAGCTGCCATATTCTATTTCCTATATCATAAAAAAGGGAAGATATACTTTCTTCCTTCTTATGACTAAAACCAATAAGGTACTAACTCTTTTCCACAGATTTATATGCAGATTCAGAATTTGTTTTCCAATATCGATTGCATAAAAGGATTCTTCCTGGAGTTTCTTAATATATATTATTTTTCTACTGCTTAAATCTTTCACATATATGTATGCACGCACAACTGTTGTACAAAGGCCGTAGTGAAAAAGTGCTGCTGTTCTCTAGCATGGTGATACAGGGAGCTAGAAAAAAGGGATGTAATTTCTTAACAATACTATTGCAAATCTATTTCCTGTTTCAAAATTATGCTCATTTCCTTCTCAGACACATTTAAAACAGTCTGGCTCCCAAAATCATTTCTAAGCTTTAAAATAACATATGATCTTTTGAAAGCCATCTGAGATTTGTTTGTGGGAAGGAGGTCTCCATACTGGTGTTTCCACTTACTCAATAAAGCAGCCAATTTACTAACTCATCAACATTATCTACCAGGTTGCATAAATTACTTCAACACTGGACAATTATAGTGAATGTGGTTTGGTCACATTTCGCTGAGAGTCAACAAATCCCTCTGTAAGGGTGACAGCAAATGAACAGAACAGCAGCACATCCTTCTCTCACAAGGCTGCAGATCTCTCTGACAACTTTTTATCATCTACAATGATTGGCTGCATTTTGGATAGGTACCTGCCCAACAGAAAAGGCTAAGTTTAGAAGTAAGTCACATGTACTTCCTTTGCTTAGTTTTTACACACTAACACATTTGCTCTGCTCGCTGTCTACACAAAGAGCTGCATACACAAATCACAGGACTTCGCTGTCTACGCCAGTAAGTTTGCATCAAGAAACCCAGAAGGGGTAAAAACTACATTTAATGAACTCACAAATATTTATTCCTGCAAATTTAGGTGTCAAGAACCTGCTATGACAAATGTATAATAAATTCCTAAAGATCAACAGGGTAATTTTTAACAAATAGTTTAAAAAATGTAGCTTTAAAAGTGTATATGCTAAGTATGTAGCTGCTAGGAAGAGGGAACTTTTGAATAACTGATAACATAGCAGTACTTCAAAAAGCCTTTTGAAAATCTAACGAGGCAGAAAGTTGAAATTATTTCAGTGAATGAGTAGTGTCAATGGTCTTACATTATCCATGCTAAAAAGCATTCAGAGCATCTTATGGATTAAGTTTGTAATCATAGCTGAAAAACGCAGCTATTTTCTCTCTGTTGTACGATCTTTTTGTTCTTTGTAATCATAAAGCTAAAATCATATTCAACTTTGTTTAGTATGAGGCTGACCTCATCTGTTGCTAAAAAGCAGGCAAAACCATTTTGCCTCTTCATTTGAACAGACATCTGAATCTTCTCTATCCAGTCAAAAAAGAGTTGGTGCTACCAAGGTGACACTTTTTTAACTATTTCTGAAGCAGTCAGCTTGAATGCACTGTTTAATAATTGTTTTTAAAGAAACATCGACATTTTTTTCCTATTCATAAGCATCTGATTCCTGCACGAAAGGACTGTCTTAAGCTAAAATAAACACCACTCACAATCAGTGGAATATGTTGGATTACATGTGTTGTCTATGTATTCCACTCTTTATACATGATGACTCACATACTCGAGAAGACTTCAATTTCCAGAAGTCCACATCTATGATGAAGTAGCTTTTCTTTCCTTTGCAGATACTTGTCACCACATACGCAATTCTACTACATGACTCTCAGTGACCTGATTTAAATAAAGCATGTACAATGTCTCAGGTAAAGGCAGACTGAGATTTCAAGACCTGAGAAAAATCCAGAGTGCAAGCTTCTACTATAGTATACTGTTGTAGACGTGCATTAAATGTCAGATACGAGTGTTTGGTACTTTAACTATGGAAATAGTGAAGTATACCTGGGATAGCATTCATAGAATGTAATTTAGTAAGCTCTGAACAGAAGGTTATGCATATTTCAAAAAGATTTAAAGTAGTCTTTGGTTGAAGAGAGAATGGCCTCTGTGTCTTGACCATGGAATTGACTTTTCTTGTAAAAGCTCTGAAAGGCAGAGTTGCAGTCAGAAACTATATATGAAAGAGATGTATAGAAGATGATAAATCTTCCATCAGATTCTACCCTGGATCTCCCATACTACCCACAGAGGGAATGACACATCCCAGAGAACCCCTTTTTAAATTTACAGGATATTCTGACCAAATGTCACAGGATCAGTAAGCAAATTCATTTACTATTCCACTCACACTTGAAGTCATTCTTAACAAGTAAAAAATGTAAAATTTGTTATAAGATCTTCAGAAACCTATGGCCATCTGACTGTGAAATAATACCATGGTATATGAACTGCTAATTGATGATACTGCTACGCTGCTGCTAAAGCACACTCATTTTTAGCTAATTGAAACTAAGAACATCAAGGAGAGAGTGAGTTTTTGTTACCTAGCATTTAATGTCTCTCCCTTCCCCAAATAACCCCCACACCTTGAAAAAAAACCCCAAATCCCACCAACTTCCTCCCCCAGCCCCCCCCTCAAAAAAAAAAAGAAAATTCAAACCCAGACATTATCTTTGCTTCTGAACATTTAGTTTAAGTTAGGGTATACTAAAAATGTGCATTTAATAGAATGATCTGTGCATTTAATAGAATCATCTGGCACTAGCCCTGGAACAAACATTTGATTTTCAGATCCCTTTTATTTTATTCTTCTGCCATAAAATGTCCTAAGAGGCTTAAAGCTGCACACCTTTAGAGTACTGTTGCCTCATATGCAAAACTGGCCAAATACCTTATCAAGCATGTGATACATCTACTGCAGTTGTGAAACATACTGTCTAACATTGTCTACACTAACTAGGCTTTAATACTGTTTATATAATTTGAATGCAAATAATTATTTTTCTTAGCAGCTTTCTCCCCCACCTGACAACATACAAAATGTAAAAAATAAATGTACACACAATCACACACAGCTGGCCATCTCATTGCCTCATCGTTACCATACTGGCTACTCTTAAGATAAGGTCTTCCACCTGCTATCTGTGGTGTTTTGTTTTAACATACTCAAATTGCCATAGTGAAATGATATACCATATTATACAGGTGCGCTTGTATTTATGTTTTGCAGCAGAGGTCTTAAACAGGTAGCACATGGCCCTTAAATGGCTTTTGGCTAGTGAATGATTTGGTTTAAATTTAAAAACTGACTCAAAATTTGTAACAAGGTATGTGCTGTATGACTTGTTAGAACCATGAATTTTGACTTTTTTTTTTTTTTTTTTTTTTAAATTGTGCAATTTCCTTGTCTTCCGTAGTTCAGGGAGTTTGATTATGACTATACAAACAGTTCCCTCTTGTCCGTGTCATTAGTGGGAGCAGCAGGTGCCACTGGGTGTTTGACTTAAGTGCAGATACACGATGGTGTGCAGTTCATGGATGCAATAAGACTATTCTGTTGTCTGGGAAACAGTCTCTTAAACTCTGCATAATATGACAGTTACCAGCCAGATAATGTTTTTTCTTGCAAGCATCACAAATGTGCATGTGATCAAGTAGGCAGATGATAATCACATGTTATCACCCACAACTCATGAGCAAGCACAGTAACAGCACAATTAAAGACAAAACCACATATTTTAAAGTCCTTTGAAATTGCTGATAATTTTGTGTTGTTTGGAAATAATCATGCTTCTCCCCTACATCTGATCCTTGTTTAATTCTGAAGACAACAACATTTCTTATAAAAACATACCATGCTATCAAACATTTGTTGAATGCAACTTTCTAATGTAAAACCTTGAAGAACCAGAGATGACAGGTAGTGGTCATAACATATTACATGTTAAATCACAAACATAGAGTTATATATTCACTCATGGTCTTCAAACCTTCCTCCTGTATCCAAAATTTATATAAAGCCCTTTGTTTCAGAAATCTTGTACTTGATCAACTATCTTTTGACGTGGTTTAAAGAAACCGCAATCTGGAAATAAAAGTTGAGAATTCTTCATACACAAACTACTGCATGGAAGTGGCTACTTAGTCATCACCACTGACATCTTAACTATCATCACAGAGATAATTATCAGATCAATTATAAATCAAACAGTCTTGAGACACCTCTAGCTTACATCTGTCAGTGGCTGACCACAGAGCTATGATGAAGGCAAGCCATTAAATCATTTTTGTTCAAAGTTTTGTGGGCCAGAGAACAGGTAGATCCTGGATTTAAGTCTATTTATGCTGTCCTTAGTACTGGGATTGTATTTGCCACCTCTTTGGGAGGGGGAGGATCCAGTCTCAGCAATCAAGAGCACAAGACCTCATCTCTGGGACTACAGTCCTTGGATCTTTAATAGTAGCAGCAACTTAACGCTCAGTGCCAACCTTCCCAACTGTGCTTAACAGCAGGAATTCCCAACTCCAAGCTGAGAAGACATTCTGGTGTTCGGATGGAATTGACAATCCACAGAGAAACAGCTAGCCTGAAAGTCAAACATTGCACCAGAAAATGGCCCTTCTCCTTCTGGGGATGAGGCACTCTGACAGTTTAAAAGTTTTGGTATCTTATCAGGCCAGTGGTAGTTTCCTGTTTGTAGCTTCACCGAAAATACATCTCTCTTCCAAGTAGTCTTCTGAGGGTGTTTCATGAGTTTATTTCATCCAACCTAAGGGATAAACTATAAAAGAAAAACAAATTAAAAAATATTAATCAAATAGGAGAGTTTAAGATGGAAACATAATGCAAGTATCTTCTATGCAAATAAAGTAATCGAATACTTTTCATGTGCAGTTGGGACAAAAGTATTTTCTTTCGTGGTATTGTCTAATAAACATTGTAAATTAATAAACAGATTCTATAAAATTAATGTAAAAAATAATAGATTTCCATTTAGGGAAAAATCAAAATCAAAATCAAAGGCAATGGATGGTGAGATCAAAATTAAGTGGCAGAGTCCATCTAGATAAAATGCCTGAATCTGCACTGTACTGTAACCACTGTCTGACACTTACTACAGGCTATGGATGTTTTTTATATACTTAACTGTGAGATATTATACCACTTAAGGAAAATGAAAGGAATATGTGGGAAAACTTATAATTTTCGAAGTCCTGCGAAAGAACTCCACTACATTCTCTAGCACTGTCCTGATCCAAAGCCAAACACATTTAACAGGCTTGTACAAGCCTGGTACATACAGAATAAGAAAATTTGAGTAAAATTTATGCAACAACTTAAAGAGGATCTAAGAATTTAGTAAGTATTACAAGAACATACGAGCTGTTAAAAATACATTTACAGAACAGTACTTGAAGCGTTGCACTTTGTGAAGAATACCAAGTTAATGTCATCACAGCCTTAGCTCCTACCTGTGCATATAGTATACTTGCAAAATCACACACTTGTTTTTCTCCATACTGTTACATCTTACTCTGTACCAAGGATGGAATGCGTTCAGTGCACAGGACAGTTCTTAGGTATGGAATTTAGGCACGGAAACTTAGACTCTTCTAGGCCTTCCCCCACCCCCGTTATTGTTATTAATTTGTGCAGCTTCATTAGTGATGATTAGTTAGAGGGCACTTTTGGAGACAAAAGCTTTGTCATCATCATACTACCTACACTTAATGCAATGCTGAAACTAAGCTGTATACTAAGCTGTCTGCAACTTAATGTTTCAGCAAAAGCAATAATTAAAGGAATAAACAACATGTACAAATGAAAAAAAAGTTTAAATTCAAAGCACTGAGAAAGCATCAACTTACCATAGTATGATTAAGCCAACCTGGATTAATGCCATCCATCTCTTCAGGATATATATACATTCTCTGTTACATGTGTATAGAGTCCAAAATGTAACAGCCACAAACTGAAGTTAAAAATATTTTAAAAAGGAATAAATATTTGCAAAAAGTAGTTTTAACAATGACTAGTCTTCTCACAAAACAACCATTTAAAATGTAATTTTTCATATCTCGTTCTTGCATAGTGTACATCAAAGCACTTTCTTACTAGCTGCCTCAATTTATTTTTTTCTCTAAACTTGAGTCATTTAAGAACTACTTCAAGTTGCAGCACAAGTAAATAATATTTATATCAGTTCTACTGCACTAAATCAATAGGATATGCATTGTTTTTCCAGCAGGTTCATGACTAATAGGATGGCAAAATTAGAATTTGACCTTCTTGGTTAGTGTCAATGTATGGTTTTCATGCTCAGAAATAAGAATAGTTCTTATATACACTTTCTACTGGTGACAAGTTCCAAGCATACAGCAGCTCTCTGAAATACATAAAATACTGTAAATCAGTAATTATTAGAAAACAAGATCTATAAAAAAGTAAGATGAAGAGTATAGGAGCTACAGCAGCTTTTTTTTTCATCAAGATATGCATACTATGTATCTTCTAAGTAAGGGGCTCCCAAATGTACGGTGGTATGAGTATCATAGGAACAGAAAAAACAAATACTGTCTGAACAGCTGAACACTCCCTTGAGCATATGGACTCAAACAGGGACTGACGCTGCCAGATACATTAGCAATGAAAGCAGCAGGCAAGGCGAGTAGTAAGTAAAACTATGATATTAATAAAAAACCTCCACAAAGCTTCATTAAACACAGAACTTGGAGACAACCCAGTATCAGAAGCAACCAAAACTTATTTCATTTGCTTACTCCAAAGTCAGTGTTTGTTCCTTTTATAAATGTGTATTTCAGTGTGTCATATATATCTTAATCCTTGCTGATAAAATTAGAGGAGTACTTTCAAAACCATCTGAACACTCATACAAAGGATCTGTACGGATTTAAACAAAAGTTAACAACAACTACCTGTAAGAAAGACCCTTYCCGAGAAAAGTGATGGTGAATATTCTTTTTAGTTCAATAATTATTAATCTGATTATTTAAATAATTGTGAGGATCAGAAACATGAAAAAAATGTCTGCAGAATTGGGACTTAGGCAAACCTCAGATGTTGACTCTCTTCTGTGTTCACTTAGAAAAGACTTTCTTCAAAAAGTAATTCCTACCTCATCTACCTGTAGGCTTTTTTTAAGGCCTATATTGAGAGTATGGTATGTTGTCTGTTTTTTAATTCTGTATTTTGTTGTTGCCTCTTAGAGAATCTAGTCAGCATGGGCATGCATTCCAAAAGCTGCAATACTGAAAAATAAATATCAGAGAATCTGTTTGCTGAAAAACATGGCTATAAATGGAGAGAAGGAGAACATCTGTTAGCCTCACTAAAACACTCACAATTTTTGGAAGATGAACAAAATGGGATTATACCTGTCAGCTTTGTTAGTTAAATTGAGCACATCAATTTATTCTGTCTTTTCAGAAATAATATGAGAAAGCACTGAGAGCTCTGACAGTTCATAGAGACAACTTACTAAGGCAATGGGGAATACCAGCACTGTGAAGACGTAATCTTTCACAGGTAACAGTCTGGATAACAAACTCTTCCCTTTGGCAGTTGTGAATATAAGAACAAAATAAATTATGACACATATCCCAAACAACAAAGGTTGCAGAATCTAAACAGTTAAAGAAAATGTTGAGAAAAAGATATATTTTTTCAGTACTTCATTTTTGCTGTATTGATTTTCCAAGGGAAAAATATGAAAGTACCTAGCAATTGCTTGTCCTGAAAATAACTGACATTCCTTTTCACTTGACTTAAATCTACTTAAACGTTTATTTTCCAGGTTTTGGCACATTTATTTACTAATATTAGAGAGGCTGTAAATATTTTGAAGGAAAAAAAATATCATTTTCTATGCTGACATCTTAATTGGCCCGTTACATATCCCAAAAGTGGAATGCCAACAAGTTTCCCACCAACTGAGAGTTTTCCTGCGACTTTGGCATTGGCCTACGAGCTGCACCAGCCCTGACAGCTCCTCATTTCTGCGACTGCACTCTCAGACTGCAGACAGTCACGTCTGTGCCCAGAGCCGAGAGAGTTCTAGTTTGAAAACCTTTTTTGGGGGTGGAGATTCGATGGACTAATTTTTAATGTTCTTTAAGCTGAATTCAAGAACATGGTCTTTAGTAGTTTGGTTTAGGAAAGAAAACGTGTCTAACGAGCCAAATTCAAGGCTAAATTAGAAGGACATAACAAAAACATTACTCCATTTAAATGATTATAAGAATATTGCTGAGGTATCATTGCATCACTGGCCTTACGAGGGGAAATTAGCTGGGTTTCAAAACTGACATGTTTCTGAGTAGTTTTTGTTTTCCTGCTTCCCTGAAGCTCAGTGAAGGTACTTGAATTTTACCAATGAATTCATTATGTTTGGATGTTTTCTTTATACATGTTAAAATGCTATCTGTAGTTCATATCTTTTCAGATTTTCAGTGTTAGGAAATGTTCCCATTACCAGCCATAATAACTAGTATTTTGTGTAGGAATAAAGAGGTTGGATATAACCTTCTTGGTACAGATGATTTTGATTAAAAAAAAAAGATGAAGAGATAAAAGATAAAGATAAAAAGTCTGCATTTACAGTCTTAAATTGCAGTAACTAAATAGTATAAGCAATATAAGTAGCCAGGAAACTACATCTGACAAGTTAAGTAATGAATGACCAGTAACTCAACAAACAAAAACTTACAGTTGTGTCACAGATTTTTTAATGGCTTTATTCAAGAAAATTAAGAAATACTTATGCCCACAGAACTCTAGTGAAATAAGTACGTAGTAGCATCTCAGATGTTACAAATATGAAAATGTTGAGGAGATTTTCTCAAAGCTCTAGGATCAGCTAAGGACTCAATTCCTGGGAAAAAATTAGTGGGAGTTGAGCTTCCAACTCACATGTATCTTTTTCAAGATCTGTCTTAGATGGCTTTTCCAACACAAAAGAATGGTTCATCTGTGATTAAAATTTAAGAATTCACTGTTCCCAGTTCAGTCAACTAAGCCACATTTTCTCACTGAACCTTCTTATGTTGTTTCTTTCATTTCCATGCACACATGCAGGTAGGATGTGTGTGCAAAGGACTCCTTGCACAGAACACATGGTGCAAAAATTTGCCTTCCTGAAGTAGTTTTACTAATGATTGCTGGGGTGGACTGACCATATTTTTCCCCAAACCTTTGCAGATGCTAGAGATTTGGAAAGGTAGGTAATTATTGAAAAGGCACTGTAATTTTAATCTACATTTTGTTCTAATGCTGTATTTTTAATTTGGAGCAGCCTTGAGGTGTTTATTAAATTGCTAAATACTTCAGAGACTTAGTTTTTATTAAAATGAATCCTGAAAGGATAGTTTAGTAATGGATCTTTACAAACACAATAATTGAAATATATAACATGAGGACAGCTGTTAAGATGACTGTTTCCACAACAGTCCATCTACAGTAAGGTCCACAGTGACACAGGATACTGTTTCTATGGTAATAGAATGTCTTAGCCTCAAGGATGCACAGAAATCCATTATGAAAAGTAGGAACCAATATTTCAGATTAMAGGGACTTCCTTGTTTATACTTATCTGTGTCTAGCCACTTGTTGTCACCTTTTTCTTATACCTAGATTGTAAACTTTTTAGGTTGGTGACTCTCTTTAGCTTGTTTTTCTAAAGTCATTTTTCTAGTCATTCTGTCTGTCCTCCTCTTACAACTATTTAAACTTTTGGTTAATTTTAATCAGGTTAGACTGTGGGACTGGTATATGTCTACTGACTGGGACTCAGTAGACAGAGTGCAGAAACCCAGAGTAGTGACACCACTGGTAGGAAGTCCATACGGTGAATTCAGTTGCTTTGTTTGGCCTGCTGCTTGGCCAGGTAGCCACAACTGGGGATGCCTCCTAATTAGGGTATATGGGACAAACCGTGCCGAGTCTGAGGACAGGAGGAACTGGGGATACCGGAAAGGAAGGGTAAGGGTATAGAATATGCATTTATGGTGCTTTGTAGATGCTTCAAATAGGCAAGTAAATTGTAACAAATAAATTAGAAGTGTTAGAAGACGCCATGGTAACAATTTCAGCATGGTAGGAGTGTGCATACAGACACAGACAGACAGACACGCAGATCAGCCTGTCTAGGAGTTTCAGTTTTTGTCTTCAGAAAACATGAGTTATGCCCCTGCTAAGTAATACCAGTTCTTAGCAACACTGGTGCTCTCAATTTTTTGTGCTTTTTCCATGTTCCTGTAGTCAGAGTGTGCTAGATATTTGGTTGTAAAAATTCTCCGAGATTATTCTTCTGGGGTCAAATTTACAAAGGATCAGAAATGTGTTAGATGTTGGGGTTAACACCTAGCAGATTCACAATAGAACCTCTGCACTTCTTTGCAGGTGCCCATCAGAAATTAAAACTAATACAACTAAAAAGCAGACTATTTTCAGTGGTTACAGTTCATATTTTGTGCCAAGGTGAAGGCATTTTGGGACAGGTGTTTGGAAATTCAGCTTGTGCCAAATAGATGCTCATTCAGTACAGACATGGTCAGGGAAACTTCCAGTTAAAAGTTAACTGTCACATTTCATTGTGGTTATTTAAGGAATCTTTAGTAACTTGTAACAGAAGAACAAACAGGCTAAATCTCCACAGTTTTGCATACAACTTATTAGCATGGACAGAAAACCACATTTAACTATAACAACAGATTGCCCATTCCTGTTAAGAACTCAATGACTTAAGTTAGAGTACAATGTATAGAGTCTGTGTCTGGGCGCAGTGAGTGTTTGGATGCTGAAGACTTTTCTTAGCATGTACGCAGTATTTCAGGACAAGGAGATAACAAATGTTAATAGCTGAAAAACTGCTGATACAGTTTTGGTGTCTGCTTTTGAAAAACGGAGCCATTAATGGTGTCAATAAATTACAGAAAGTCATGGTAATCCAATTACTGCTATTTTAAAACACTAAGGTTCCTTTGTAGCTATGGAAACAAAAATGCAGACATTAATGAGCAAGGGGGAAAAAACCTGGTGTTTCCTTGACAACAGATAAAAGCATAGCTCCATGAAACCCAAAGGAGAGAATGACAGAAATACCTTTTACCATGACATACAACTGAAATACAAGTCCAGTGCAATAATACACTTCACTCTGCCAGGAAGCTACAAGTACTCTTTTCACACGACCACTTCCCATCTTTATATTGAAGTTATCCAGTAGCATGAGGCATTCTGTATGTTTCACTGATCATCTTCATGAGGGTAAGAATTAAAATGGCATGTTAAAGCCTGTGATAAGAACTGGAACGCTTTTGTGGCATGCATGGAGCAGATGAGTGTTTTATATAGCATGCTGAAAGAACTTTTCAGACAACAGGCATGAGACATAAACAGTAGGTGCCAACCCCGAGATTGACCTAGTGCTTTGCAGTGTGGATGTGACTGGTGCGCTCTACAGAAAGCTAATCATGGGCAGAGTGGATACTACTATTTCACACGCAGGTGTTGAAGAGCAGTTGTTCCCTGGAGTGCATCATAAATTCTGTGTACATGTACATATAGTACCTCTATTCCCAGTGAAAAACTGTAGAAATATTAGGTAAGATTATGACACAGAAAGGGATACAAGGAGTGTGCAACTTTAACTTAATTATTATAACTCGAAATTTAGCTGGCAGCTCTCACACAATCCAAGAATATTTTTGTCAGAGGAACTCAACATTGTTAGAAGACAATAAAATAAGAGAGGAAGTGTGATAGAGGTAAATAAGAGGACACCAGTAAGATTACAGGGCTATTTTTCAGTGGATAGCATACAGCATCATAGAATATTGATATGTAAAATAATTTAATAAAATTAATAAATAGAAGAGTTAATTGGCAAATTTCCCATAGGCATTTTTGAAGAACTGAATCTTCAAAAAAAGGTCTTCCTTCAACTCTATGCAGCTTATGGTATTAAGAGCATCTCTTCATAGTGGGAAGGAAGGTATATCAATCAGTTCAAAATCCTAAATTGTTTTGTGTCTATAGCAAGAAGGAGCTGGATACTAAGCTACAAGAATGTAGGGTTTCCTTGACAACATGTTGAGAAAAAACACGACTACATAAAAGCTTATGGAGAAAATAAAAAAAATATAGTTGAGTTGGCTGAATGTTGTGGAACATGGGTTTACCTATGTGGCTGGTACTGGTCTGGGGTCACGGTGATGGGAATGCTGTGTTTCTACAGTTCAGTTATTGATGCTTCCTTTTACTGTTTTTGACATTGATCTGAAAGTTGGTTCAAATGATCAATGACACTGTCAAATTCTAGTCTCATTTTCTGTAAAGTACATTTAAGTTAGTTTAGCTGGTAGTTTTAGAACATTTCTGAATGCTATTGGAAGTTCTGAAGTTATCTGTTTTTCTATGACAAATAAGAAACAGATGGAAATATTAGTATGACTCTACTCCAGCAAGCTAAAAGACTTGGAAATACCCTTCATATTCCTCCTGCAAAACATCTATTTTGTAGAAGAGGCACCATAACATCCTCCACTTTTTAACCTTTTAACTGTCAGCAAAAGAATGACTTGAGCGAGGAGGAGTAATCGGAGCTCTCTTGATTACCACCCTATCAGCTGGTATTTTAGAAGCAAAGCTAGACTCACACATCTGCTTTTTTTCTCAGATGTTGAAGTTTTTTCTTGGGTTGTAGAATATTCTTGTGAATTAATCCATAAAATTGTCCTTCACCAGAAATGCTTATGCTGAAATACTAAAAAACCAAACCAAATAAAACCCCAAATCAACGCTGTAGGATGATTCAGCATTTACAGCCTTACCTAAAACACATTAAATCTAAATTTGGAAAAAAGGTCTGTGGGATTTTAATGGAAGATGGTTTGAGGCTAGCTTTTTTTTTTTTCTTCAGGGGAGTGTCTACATGTACAGCCCTGCTGTTGGGGTGTGAAAATAACCCAAGCACTTTAAAGAAGAAATTCAATTCTTAATGAAACGCTTAGGTTGTATGCACAACCAGCTGAACCTTTTCATTTTTGTGATTGCCTTGGCATTTTCTCAGCAGCCCTTGAGTCTTTTCCCTATGGGATCTATTACTTTTGCCTTGTGTTTTAGTTTTTTTCTTTGGCAAGTAGACCTGTGTTTGCTTCTAATGAAGCTGTGTCTCTCCCTTTTGCTGTTCAAGCACATTTTTGTCTTTAAGTTATTTTCTCTCAGACTTTTTTTTTTTTGGTATGGTCTCACCAATATGTGAAGGTTACGCTCCTCTTTAAGGTGGCAGTTCTTGCTGTCTCGGCAAAATATACAAAAGTGCCATATGAATCTTAATAGTTGTTATGCAGTATTAGTATGAGGGTAATAGTTGGCTGTCCAATTTATGAGAATGCCTTCATTCCTCCTGCTTTGAATATATTTTTATATTCAGAATTTTCCAGATTTTTAATACTTGCTTTAAAAGATTCTGTCAATTTAGAGAGCTGTGATCTTTGGGGAAAAAAAATCATGTTAAGTGCCATGGTGGAAATGTGCCTTTGGTCAAATGAAAGTTATGTAGACAACTGTGATTTCTGTACATTCAAACTTAAGAATTTACATCTATAGAAGAAATATTGCTATTTGTGAAAACCAATAGCAATATTATGTAATGATTCTCCATGGGGATTAGTCCTCAGAAGAGGATTACGTGCATTTAGATATTCCAGATGTTACTTTATCTGCAGCAAAGTGGCCAATACCATGGCAGAAATGATGAATGCTGCAGTGGAAATACGCCTACTACAGAGTACTGTACATAGTTGTCCATGACATACTGAGACAAAAATGAGCAACATAAACCTTTCAGAGTTACTGCTTCAGGCTATGTATTTTGTTACTACACTTTTCAAACTGGGTCAAGAAAAATGTAATTAGTATTTTTTAAAAAATATGAATTCTAGTAAAAGATTCAAATGATAATAATGCACTGTGTTTAACTGGGCAAAAAGTGTCTTCATTGAGCAGACAGTACACAAAGATTAATTTAGAGTTTAGAGAAAGACAAAGTAATAAAAAAGGTAAAAATCTGTCTTTTATTTCTATACACACAAAAAAATTACAATGCTAGGAAAATTACCAGTTTTACTGAATTGATTTAAGCAATTTCAGTTTGCAATCTGCATCATGTTGTACAACTGCACTCAGTCTGCATGAATGTAACCCTGCTGGGAGCCATATTTCTTTTCCCTCTAAACATGCACTTTTCTGTATCAGCTGAGGCCACAGACATTTCTCTGGCAAAATTTTCCTGGAGCTGACCTCAGCCGTTAGTTTATACATGAAAGAAGAATTTAAGCTTCTACTGTGGCTAGTAGCCAGACCCCACTTAATACCAAGTCAGCCTGTACTTCTGTGTAGTAGCGGTAGTATTTCTTTGACAGTTTTGCCAGATAGATATAAAATTGAAGACTGTTTTTCACTCACTGTAGTGCGATTCATTGTTTAACTACCTCTATCAGATTCTTTGTTAAAGGTTGGGATTAGTAGTCTGAAGTCCTCAAGTCCAGTCTTGCTGTTTTTGCTCACACACTGAATTCTGCTGATTTGGCATTCAGCTCTGGATCCTCCACACTGGGAGCTCTCATCTGTGCTTGCTTCACACTGTGGCCAGAAGATGGAGTGAAGAACTGCCAGTGATACTACACGCTAAATAGCAATATAGGCATCATGAAGTGTCTCCTCTCTTTCCCATCCCCCTTTGCCTAGGTATCCAGTTGCCCTGCTTTTTATTGGCAGCAGAATACCAAATGCAATAGAAATCCTGTTTGATTTGGGGCTCATTTGAATATTTGAAAAAATACACCCCTAAACCATTACACTCAAGAATGCATATGCCTTGCGTCCAAGCACATGATTTTCAAGCTGGATGTCTTCTCTCATACATACATAACATGAAGATACGCATTTAACAAATGCTAGTCCCTTACTATCATGGAGCAGCCAAGTCATAAAGGTTCCTTGAAGTGTTCAAGCTCCTTTCTAAAACTGTTTTGTCTCTGTTTCACCCTTTGTGGTCAAAAATATGTTTGAGAAGTGTTCTCACTTGTCTGACAAAAAACTTCCACCTGTCCCTCCCAACAACAGTGTATTCATAACCATTTATATTCACCTTCTCTTGTGCCAGCAATTATATTTTAGCTTAAATAGCAATTTCCTCTCATTCCCCGTGATATTACAGAGAACAGCCCCTTTGCTCACTCCTGTTGGTCTCCTTTATATCCATTAGTTACAACAAACATTCAAGCCTGTTTTCTGTCTGATTTGGATCCGTAAGCCTGATGCGTTGCTAGACTACTGAACAAAAATGGGCTGCCAGGATGTCCCTTTTTTTCTTGGCTGTGTTTTGTGGAATGTTCAAGGGACTATTCATGGTCAAGATTTCCTACCTGGCYGGTTGTGGAGTGGTTGCTATGTCTATCGTACCATGCTACTCGGTGCTACCAAGATTTGGGTACCTATTTAGCATGTTCAAGGGCAGAAATACAGGTGTCCTGTTAAGATTTTTACTGTGGAAATCTGGATGCCTTTTGGAATACAGGCTCTTGTAGGTTAATTAAAAAATAGCAGCAAAAATTATAACAAAATATTCACACTACATAAAATCAAATACCTTCCTAAATACTTAATTTACCTTTTGTAATTTAGAGGCTGAGGAAGAAACTTGACTGGATTACATCTGTTAAGTTAAAAAACAACAACAAACAAACCTTAGAAAAAGATAAAAGAAAAAAAGTAATAATTTTTCATTTGTGCCTGATGGGGTTGTGTTGTTTTTTTTTTTTAACTGTTTGCAAATCTTCAGTGTAATGGTTTGAAACCCAGTCGTGTCATTTCTTTACGCCCACACACAGAGCTGCAGTAGTGCAGACACTGTAGCAGGCAAACCATATTACCAGCATCGGCCATTAAAACTCTTCCCACACCAAGCGTGGGTTGACTTCACCCCCTCCTCGCTTTGCACACACCCCACCACCCACCCTTCACTTTTCAAATGCTTAAAAAAAAGAGAAGAGAAAGACACTGAAAAAAGAAAACAGGATGCTTCGTTTCAACGCTATTCCAGAGAGACCTGAACCTCTCCACCTGCCTGTGAATTGGCCATCTAAAGGTTAGCAAGTGTTTTGTTATCATTTTATATAGACAGAGATATAATTAAATTCTAGATGGTAAGACAGAAATTTTAAAGTTGTAATTTTTTTAATGTGATGGTTCTTTCACTTAGCAATGAGAAAGATTTTTTCCTAAAACACAAAGCATTTTAGTACTGACCCCACTCCTGTTTTTAAGAGGGCTTTAATCAGTATTTTTTCATCATTTAGTCCAACCTCCTAAACTTTAAAAGATGGATTAGGGTTATTATTTTTCTGTTAGAGCAACCTGTTGATTACAGACTGCTGGCTGGAGGTTGTTAACTCTTTCCTAACCAGGGAAATGCGCAGGAACGAATTTGATGAAAGGACAAAAGAATGGAAATCCTTTGAAGCTTTTAGATTTTTTAAGCACTAACAATCCTATTTTTTTTTTCATTGTGAAGCCACCAACAGTGTTACAAAACCAACAGATGTGTTAGATATGTTTCTTTTTAGAAAGAAGTGGTGTAAATTTAAAATAAGGGCATATAATAAACTAGAAAGCATTTCTTATGACTGGAGCTGAGAAAAGTAGCAGCATAAGAAGTAGAATATGAAATATTCTCTGATACAAATTGCATGGAGAAATCAAAAGGGTCAGTACAATGTTTACTTTACACACTAAAATATATTTTAGCTAACAATGTTCTTACTGATTTAAGCCTTTTGAATGTTTTCATTTATGGATATTCAAGAAAAGGAGAATCAAAAAGATAGAAAACTGTATTTATCAATGATCAATGATCAAAACAGTTGGTGCTATTCTAGAATGAAGGAAAGGTATTACAGATCACATGTTTCTTAAAAGGTTTTAATACTGTATTCTGGTACGGTGTTTACAAAAATTAAAAAATGAAATAATTTCACTGATATTACACAATCGTGGAAGTACAGTGTCAAAAATGTTTGCCCTCAGTATATGGTACAAGAATTTCAAAGTTCGATCAGCATGTTTTCTAGTTGCTTTGTACTTCTATAACACATGAAGCAGGGCAAAACTTCAGGAACAATGACTTCTTAACAAGTAGCAAGATTTCCCAAAGTCAGAATTTGAGCAAGAAATGTTATCATTGAAAGATTATGAAGGTTTCAGAAGATTAGGGAATTACACATTTTCATCCTAATTCTGCAGGGGACTGAGGCTCTCAACTTTGTTAATAAGGTTATAAGCAGTCTGCACACTGCTGTTGGAACTTGCAGTCTTGTAAGATCAGATACATCCCTTAAGAACAAGTGAAAAGGTGAAGTCGGTACTTCTGTTATGAGACATTTCAAGGTATGAAGTCAAACTGAGAAAAGAGCAAAGGCAGAAATAGTTTTAAGTAAAACAAGATTAACAGTAATTTCTGGGCTAATCAGGAAATGTATCAGTTCCGTTTTGCTAGTCTGAATTGAGGTCTAGCAAGCGCCAGACTTAGGGTACACTCATAAACTTTTATTTTCCATCAAACAATTAGTGTTTAAAGTACCTGCACAAAATTTATTTCAAACCCTATGGTTCACTACTACTTTATTATACTAATATTTAAGTAGAAGTTTTGTCTAGTCAATCAAGAGAGTTCTTCATAAACATTGGCACCTTGTGCTAGCCGTCAGTGGTAGACTAGCAACTGGAAATGATTAATTCCAGTATCTGTATCTTCTGCTGAGAGTAAGATTTTGTGTGCTGTTCTCAGCATCATTGTCCTCATAAGAAAAATTAATAGTTAACAATCCTATAAGATACTTTCTTTTCATTTAAGTTTGTAAAGTACTTTAAAACATGTAGTTGATAGCATCTTTGAAATCTATTTCCTTATTAGTATAGGAAGCATGCTTATTGCTACTTTCACTTGATCACATCTTTGACTAAAACCCTGTAGGTATCTTTGAAGGATACAGGGTTTTAGACACCTGGGAAGGAGCCCTTTCCTCAGATACTTGGAACCTAGAAATGCATACCAATGGTATGTGGCTTTATCTCCTCAAATTCTGATTAAGACACGAATTGAGAGTGAAGTGCAGTACAGCACCACATACTCCCTACTGTGTAGTACCTGACAGTAGGTTTATCTTTATACACAGTTAAAATAGATATTTTGCTGTATATTGAGCCAACTGAAGTTAATTGGGTTTCTCTGAGCAGGATAATGTTTTGAACTTAAATGAATGTAAGTAATCTTGCATAGAGATTCCAGCTTAGGAAGTGACACCCAAAAATAGATTGGGTAAAAAGAGAAAACAAAAATCACTTAATTTCAAATAGAACTAATGCAGTGTAATACTGGTCCTCTGTATTAAGTGTACAGTTCAAATTACTTCTAGCCATTACAGCAATATGTTCATCCATATAAATGGGAAGAATCATAGCATGCTGTGGAGTCAGTCTGATTCCAGAGTCACTTATTCAAGATTTAGAGATTTTTAGATCAAGCTTCAAAAGATTCTACTAAGCCCTGAAACCTGTGTGATAGTGATAGTGGCAGACATCCATGCAGTCACTTGCTTTAGTTGTAACTTGCTTTATTTAATTATTGCTTCTTTAAGCCTCTCAGGATAAGAAGTTTGCAGTTTTAGCATTTAGAATTTGATATGCTACTGAGTGTTCTAAATAATGAATTTTAAAAGCTTATATATGTTTTAGAGTTGTTACTAGTTCCAGCATACTGCTGGAATTATTAGTACTGTTTAAAGTAAGTGTGCCTTTTAAGTAAGTTCATCTTAACTTAAAATAATAATAGTCAGTCTCGAAGTGGAATAAAATATAACAGACTTCAGATATGTGATAAAACTGAAGAGAAACTAATTTTCACTGGTTATTTAAAATGCCCATAATCATGTTTGTATGATTTGATTTATGCCAGTATTCTATTATAAGATGTGCATCTTTTTTTCTCCATTAGTTTGTTGACTGCAGCATGCAATAATCCTCCAGAAGATCTCACTTACATGTGAGAATCCGTTCCTTTAGAAAAGTATCTCCCAGTAGAGTTGAAACTAGTTGCTGCATGTAGTTTTATCCATATGGACAGAATTAGTCTGTAGATCAGAAGCATGAGTCATTGTAAAGCAGTTCACAATGTCAAGTAGTTTTCTAGATTCACTGATTTTAAGCGTGTGTAGTTACCAATTACTGGGAGCATTTCAGGGTGTAATAGAAACTAGAAGGATTTTAAGCAACAATACTACGTCCTGTTAAGAGCTTTTTTGCCCCCTGAATAACTAAATGACAGGCAAGGAAGATAGGAAGAATAAGACAGAAATACTTCTCCACCTCCAAAATTAGAGGCCTACTGAAATAGGGTCCAGAAACAAACTGAAAGCAATCCAAACAATGGGCAAAACTCTCCAAGGTCAATAAAGCTCTGTAGAATGAAAATCCATTGACACCTCAATCATTAGTCTATCATCTGAATTACTAAAAGAAAGAGCTGCCACTAAAGTGGATATTRGACAAACAATCATCATATTACAGTTTCACCACTATCCAATTTACAAGATACGGGCTGCAGCTATCTGAATTGGGCAGATGCTCATCGCAGTAAGTTATAACCAGATTCAAAACTACATCTTCCAAAAGACAGTGTTCCTAAGGAATTTTTACAGGCCAGATATGCTGATTTTGTAACATTATAGGGAATGCATATTCCAGGTTGGGATTTACTTAGTCTAATAGCAGCGGAAGAAGTAGCCATTCCAGTCCGTATTTTAAACAGGTGTTTGCATAAAGAACAGCTGTGCCCCTAACAGGACACCTTGGCTCTGCTGACTGCTTTATCTGAGGACTCTTTATGAAGTCAACCCACAAACGAAATCTAAACTCTTAGAATGATCTTTTCACTTCTCTTGACTGTCCCCTATCCTGTTTTCCCTACAGCTTCTCACAAATTTTAGGGAGGTTTGTTGAGCATGACCTAAACACTTTTAACATTCTTGACGTGTTTCCCCCCCCGGTTACTGCTTTCTACCCTGCCACAGGGCACCATTAGAAGAAGGTTGTGGATAATACCCACACTGGATGAGTTTAGCATTTCATATGTAGCAAGTGTCTTCTCTCCACCATTCTTTTCTTTTCCAACACATTTTAAGAGAGATCTTCACTGTAAAGTTATAAGCAAATTACCTTTAGGGGTACAAAGAAAAAAATTCTACCATTGTGTCAGTGTATTTCACTGAATGATACAATTGAATGCAGTGTACAAAATGCCCACATTTTGAAGACAGCTGATTCTGTTTATAGGTTCCTACATGAATAATGATAAAGTATACGAAGAGATTAAAATGCCACTTCATTTTCTTCTGTTTCATCTCTTCCTGTTTTCTGAAGGTTGTTTCTGTGACACCAATGTAAAAAAAAAGAAAAAAACAACTTCCTACTTCTAATCTGTTTCACGTCTTTGTCCTCGTTTCTTTCTGCTTGCATCAAGTATTGACAGAAATGAGACTGCTTTTGCTGAAATGCCTGGCTCAATAAAAGGTATGTAAGCTAAAATTATTTACAGACTAAAGAGGGTTCCACTTCTGTATGCTCTCTGGTATTATATTTAAGGTAGGGATCACCAAAAGCTTTTAAAAAAGGCAAAGACTTCCAGTAAAATATAGTCTATTATGTATGTTCAGAATGTTGAAAAGCTGCTTCTGTGCGGTTACAAAAATAAACTAACTCTATCATGTCTACAGATTATATCTGTAGACCAAGACAGGGGATTGAGCACTGCATCTGCTTAAAGACTATGATGCTCCTCTCAATGGTGTGTCAAAAAATTATATGTAAGTGCAGGAAATAAGTAGTTACATGTTTATTTAATGATTTTATTAATAATGATGGGCAGTTGACAGTGCATTTATGTGTGCCACGCAGAAGACAAAAATCTTTTGGTTGTATAATCCAAGATTATTATAACAGTGCTGATAAAATGAAGCAAATTTTATAAAATATATTTGGAATGAAGGAAAAAATTATATAGAAAAGAGGAACACATTGGATTTAAAATGAGTTTTTTATACCACCCCCCTTATTAAAATACTTCATACTTATATACAGAATAAGACAGTTTCTGCTACGCTGATTTGTCGTCTGAAACTACTCCACTTTTTGACTTTTCAGTGTTCCACAGACCTACCTATGGTGGTATAATAATACCTGAAGGTATAATTCGAACCAGGAACAAAATAATTGTATCTAAATGGAATTTTATTGACCAGTTTTGATAGCTTAAGAAACTAATTTAGAAAATTTTGGACGGGCCTGCTTTTAGTTTTGTTTATTGGAAATTTTTCCTTATCTAGTTAGGATCAAGTTTTTATACTAGTAGTTCAATGCTACAAGTTACAAATTGAGCTCAGAACATCAGGTAGATGCTCAGTAACAGAGCCTGGGGGATAATCAATAAAGGAAGTTTTTCTACTTTAGGCAAGGACTACCCAGAATTAGCCTCAGGGTAGAATTAGTTTGTGATAAGCTATTTTTTCAATGTACAAAGAAATATAGTGGGGGTTTTTGTATATAAACAACAGATGTGAAAACTATGATCATATTCGCCACAGTAGAATACAAGCCACAGAAGTTTCACTTAGGAAGAAAGTATCTTTTGTTTGCTGTGAAAAGCAGCAAACTACCACAGCTTGTAGAAATGTTATTAAACTCTTAAAGGTAATGAGGTTGTGTATCACCATTTAGTTTAATTGTTTAGCATTAGTTAAAACTTTCCTTCAAATTTTCTGTGATCATTTAGGTATTTTCTTTGTAGAACATTACAGAGCGCACTACAGAGAGAATAATTTCTCTCACCGTATTTTGGGCCCCAGAAACTTAACAGAAAAAGTGAAATTACACAGAGAGTCTGGTACTTTAGAACTACAGGATTCATATTAAAAACATCTGTCCACTGCACGTCCTACTAACTTACAGGCTGGCCTTGAAGGGCCCATCAACTATGCATGCGCGTGAGGATTTCAAAGAGAGAACATAGTTGTGACACTGGAGCAGGCTTATTGGAGTGGAAATGTAAATTCCACATTTCCACACTTCTCTCCAGGGGAAGGCAGGGAGCATAGACACTATGGCTTCTTTCATCTGATGTGGTACTTGTTAGATGTTCTAGCTACATGGTATTCAGATTTCACTTTTCTTCTTTGAGTCTTGTCTCTGCAGCATATTTTTTTCCCCTCAACTTTTCTTTATTTTCACATCTTTGGAAAAAATACTGCATGCTTAGTTTATGAGTACCATTGGCTCATGTCTTGTCACTTGCTGCTGTTTTTATTGTATGCTGTGTTTAAATTGCTATAAATAAAGGTGACTGTATAGCTTAAGAACCATCTTAAATGGACTTGAAACGTCTATAACCTCACTTTGAAAATTAGAGAAATCCACTTTTACTCCGTAGTGTTAACCACACTGCAGAATATGGGTAATAACTTAATTCCTTTAACAAGCCATATTCTTTTAACATTCTTTTATCAATATAGTCAATACCCATATTACAAAGCCACTTAAGTGATTGTTCCATGTAGAAATCTCTGAAGTGGACAAGAAAAGTCCATGTTTGATTTATAAAATTAATGAGAAAAGAGAAAAGGCAAAATCTAACACATTGCTGTGCACAGATCAGTTCATTTTACAGGTTGTTTTCTGGGATTTTTATTACACTAAAATCATTGGGTGAAGACAAAGAATCCCATCAGGCACTGATACCTTTCCCATAAATGGTCTAACCCTGAGCCCACTGCAGTTGGTAGCAACTCAGTTGCTTCAGTGGCTCATCAGCAGTTTCGTTGATGCATGTAATGCATGGAGAGAAGCTAATGGCCTTGCTCGTCACCAGAAGGAAAGTCAGAGAATGCATCCCAGGGACTGCATTGCTGTTTTTAACTCCACTTCTCCAATTCTTGCAATAAGCAAAGCAGATCAGAGAGAAACTGGAAGAAGCATTGGCTGTGAAACATAAGTTGCCAGCCAGCAACAGAACTTCCAGAAGTAGTGCAGAGTGAGGAGCGCAGAGTAATAGTACCAGGTTCTTGGTACATTAGTTTTCTGTTGCTCAAGGAGACAAGTATTTACAGTTGCATTGTGAGCTACGCATAGGGATGAAATAATCAGTGGGACTAAAGGCAATATCCTAATATGCAAAACCTTTTCCTTTGCAGAAGACTGATAACCAAGAGGATTGCTTTATCTTTCAGTTTCAATGGTGCATACATTTAATATGAAAACTACCTGAATTCCTAGTCTATTTATTGAGATGCTAATTACATTTATTGCTGAGCACATAACTCATTGACCTTAACTTGTTTCATCTGATCATTAATAGAAATTTATTTTCCCATTTTTTCATGTGACGTGAGACGCTATCATTTTCAGTTGTGAAGTAACAGAACTTCCCTTGGATGTCCATCCAACTTTATATCAACTTACCAGCTTTATTAACTGCTCTAATAGTAACTGAGGAATACTCAAAAACAATTACATTGAGTTTGCCATTTCTCCTTTATGTGAATTATTTGCAAAATTCTCAGCAACTATATGCAACAGAGATTTTGCTTTGAATAACAGTAACATAGTGTGTGTGTCGTATGGAACCAGTCCAAATTTCAAACAACATTTTTGAGTATTTTTTTTACTGTTTCCCAGTAATGATTACCTATTAAAATGATCCAGGGAAGGTACAGAAACACCACTACAGATTATGCAGTAAGGCAACAAATTGCAGATTTCACATTTAGCCACTGATTATGTTATTTCAAATGGGGTTTTTATGACTGTTTGCACAAGAACAGCCTATTATTCATAACAGCCAATGGATACAGCGCTGTGAGTACAGCTGAATAAAAATTTGAATAAACATTCACAGATCACCTTCTAATTTTCACCCAAACTATAATTACAAGAGGTTATGCTGATGCCTCTATCAGCTCTTCCAAAAACAATTTTCAACTAGCTTATTTTGATAGTTTCCTAGTTTGTTTCTAAGAAAGAAAAAAGACAAGACAAATTTTTGTTAAAATAAGTAGTCTGGACCAGCACCAACCCTGAATATATTTGGACAGATTTCATAAGAATAGGTTCACTTTTTCCAAAAACTGTGTCTACAAAATGTTTTCATCTGGCATTGAAAGCATCTAAAAATAAGCAGTATACCATAACATCGCCTTTATTTAGACAAAATTAATTTGGGCTACACAAAAGACAGCTTTAGTTTATCCCACTATTTTCCTATGATACCATCTTTTCTTCTTTGTACATATTTATGTAAATCTCACTTGTAAAACAGGACATCAGTTTCATCTTGTTCACATATTTTCATTTTGCATCACTTGTTGCAATGTGTTTAGCCTTAGCTCACTTAAACTGGGTAACCACAGATAATATGCAGCCATGTTTAATGTCCTGTGTTTGGAACAGGTTGCCCAAAGAAGCTGTGCAGTTTTTATCCTCAGAGGTTTTCAAAACCAGACTGGATGACACCCTGAGAGACCTCATCTGACCCCAGTGCTAACTCTGCTTTGAGCAGGTGTTTGGACTAGAGACCTCCTGAGGTCCCTTCTAACCTTAATTGGTCTGTGTTTCTATATTAACATTTATTAATGTAAATTCTTAAATTAAAAAACATGGTACAAATATGTAATGGGAATATGGTTCCAGAAAATTAAAACTGTACTATTTCTGGGGTGCTGAGAACCGCCATTTGCAAATCTGATACTCAGATTTATTTCTAATACTTTGGGTACTTATTGTAGGTTTTAAGTGCAATGTTCAATGTTCTTTACATTGTACCGATCTTTAATTCCTAGCTAAGAAATGAAAGATGAATCAATTGGAAAATGAAGTAATTATTGTCTGTATAGTGCCTGTATTTAAGATTTGTGATATTCTTAATTGCTAACTTTCCCAGTCCAGCAGTTGAAAGTGTTTATTTCATTTTGCTGTCTGAAGATTCCTACTTGTTTTGTTTCCCGTCCCTTACAGATACATGAACATATGGCAGATAACCTTTGAAATGGAGGCACAGAAGCAGCCTGGTTTTACAGTTGCACTAGCAGATCAACCAGTTCCAACCTCTTCTCTTCAGCCTCCACAGGGTTCTTCAGATCTCAGCCAAGGCAGCGTGATTCCTCAACAGGAACAAGCACTGTCTCAACCTGTGTATCTAAAAGCCCTTACCATACCACTGTATCAGCCCGTCCAGGCAGGATGCTTTCAGCCAAACAGTCAGTTAGTGACTGGCAGGAGCTGTGTAAATCTAGACAGCAGTAACATGCCTCTAATCCTGAAGCCACTTGTTCCTTCAGAAGGCACAGATCAGCCTCAGTCAGTTTTTCAGAAACAACTTGGGCAAACTCTAACATTGAACATAGTGAGCACTTTACCAGTTTTATCATCACCAAATTCTTGTGTAAACGCATCTATTGGAAGCCCAGGAAAATCAAAAAAAGCTGGGAAATATATCTGCAAACACTGTGGACGAGATTGTTTGAAGCCAAGTGTCCTTGAGAAACATATTCGCTCTCACACAGGAGAGAGGCCCTTTCCATGCACCACTTGTGGTATTGCATTTAAAACTCAAAGCAATTTGTATAAACACAGAAGAACTCAAACACATGTCAACAATACCAGACTGCCCTCAGACTCTGACAACAGTGGCATATTGGAGCAAAGCGAGAAATCAACAGAGGGCATCACGTCACATCAAGGCAGCAAACTACTTAATAGCACCTGTGAAGACAAGGGGWTACAGATGAAACAAATGAGTTCAGAGACCAGTGCTGTAACAGACACTAAGAAACTTCTTAATGACCTTTCACTGCTGGCAACAAGCAATTCATCATTTGCTTCAGAAAATCAAGAAACAACAAAACAGTCCTTTAGTTCAAAGGCTAATCAGGGGGTTCCTGAAAGAGAACCTCAAAGTTTGTCATCTCCAGGAGCTTTGCCAAATGGTCAATGCCAGAGAAAGAAGATACAGGAGCAAAGAACTCCAACTGCCAGTAAGCATATTCAGTTGCAAAGGCAGCAAGCAACCTCTTCAGAAAAGCAGTGGGATTACAAGCCATTTGACTGCAAGCTAAAGAAGTGTGAGAGCACTGACTCAGGGTATCTGTCACGCTCTGACAGTACAGAACAACAGATGGCATCATCCAGCCCATTGCACAGTCTCTATGAACACAGCACAGAACTGGAAAATGAAACTGCCTTCAGCAGCTTAAGGGGTACCTCCGGAAGCAGTGCAAAGCTAGATGCAGCTGAGAAAGCTACAGCCTTGATGCTAGAGAAAAAGAGGCTGGAAGAACACATTTCAAAACTTATTTCTCATAACAAAAGTGTGGTGGATGATACTCAGTTAGACAACGTTAGGCCCAGAAAAACTGTCCTTTCTAAACAGGGAAGCATCGATCTGCCAATGCCTTATACATACAAAGACTCTTTCCACTTTGACATCAGAACTTGTGATGTAAATAGGAAAAAGAATCTTTCCCTTTGTTCAGCAAAATCTACCTTTGCACCCCTAGAAAAATGCAAGCCAATGTTTTTTCATTCAGTCCCCACCCAGTTCTCCACAACCATAGATACTGTGCCTGTTACACGAAGCAACTCTTTGCCGTTTGTGGAGGGCACAAGAATGGCACATGACAAAGCAGGTTGCTCGAAAACACTTTCTCTTACTAAGCAGTCTGTAAATACAGGCACTGCTAGTTTGCTGCCTAGCAACAATCTTGCTGCAAATTCAGTGGATTTTCCTAATAGCCATCCCCGAGCTCTAGTCAGACAAACAGCAGTGGATGATTTGCCACTAAGTAATGTGGTTGATCATCCTCCTCCGGAGGAGTTGCAAGGGAGTAAAAAGCTTGGGGCTGGAGAAGTAATCAGTGCTAAAAATAAGAAACACAATCAAAGGAAGTTAAAGATGTTCTCTCAAGAAAAATGGCAAATGTATGGAGATGAAACATTTAAGAAAATGTACCAAAAAATGAAAAGCAGTCAAAATGCCAAGAAAATTAAACAAAGGGGGGATAAGATTACAGGTATTACAAGCTTCACTCCTGATTCAAAGGAATCAGTCAGCAGTACTGACATTACTGAGGAAAGAGATGGCAGGAGCTCTGTAAGTGACAGTCTTTCCTCCCTTGTGACAACAGGTTTAAACACTGGTGAATCAGAAACCTGTACTAATGGTAAACATATTCTACAGAATGTGTCCTCCGAGGAAACTGCAGACAGTGTAACCTACGTAATGGAGACATCCCATTCAGTAAATGCTAGTGCACATAGTGTAACGAGCAAAACTTCCCAAGACCTCGGTGGCAGTGACACAGATAAATACACAAGTGGCAACAGCACATTACCAGCTCCAAGCAGTTGTGAGCTCAGGGTTCAAAATACTCAGTGTCAGCTGAACACTAACAGAAGGAATGATGACTGCTTGCCAGTACAGAGTAGCAAATGGGAAAAACCAAGCCCTGGGAAAGAATCACGTACATTTGAATCAGACTGTAAAAGCACTTCAAACAATTATGGAAACCATAGCAGGAATAAGGAAACTGGTCAGCATGCCCTGACGCCCCTGTGGGTCCATTGCAGCAACAACAGAGAAGCTGCAGGGAAATCCCAGAATTTACCGTCAGAAAGAAAAAAGCTGAAATTTGAAGTGGAGAAGACACAAAACATTATTTCAAAGTCCTGCCCTAGTCCCAGTAGTGAAAACAATGCAGTAAATGAAGCGGAGAGTGTCTATTGCACTAGTACTCAGTGTCTTTCCACAGCACCAGTGAAATTCTCCAGTAAAGCAGAGGAGCAAAAATTAAGCACAGGAATTAATGAATCCACTGGAGGTACTGAGAATGTGGAGTATATGAAAACAATCAAACACCGCACAAAAGCTCTTAATTATAGTGATGTTAACCTTCTTTCACATCCAGCAGGTATCTCAAAAGCTTCATTTGTGGGATTTTTAGGGCCTGAATTAAGGGGAAGTGATTGCAATTCTTTTGCCTTGCACAATGCAACAGATAAAGATGTCAAAACATGTCTTGTGAAAACAGGAGCAAAAGTACCACTTTTCAGTGACAATGCTGTTGACGTGTCTTCTAGAATTCATCATCTGCAATCTGGTCATTTAACTCCAGTCCCACAACAAAATGCCTTTTCTCCAAAATATATCCTTAAATTGCCGCAAGACAAGAGAGCCTCAGATTTGTCGCTTTTGTTTAGATCAGAACCGAAGATTACACCTTGCACATCTGTGACAGACACCTTAACCAACCCCCCCTGCTCTTCCAACAGCAGATCACTCAGTTCTCATTCTAATGATCTGTTTTGGTCCCCTTTAAAATTTGAAGTGAGACAAAAGGCCAGCAAAGGAGAGCTACGATGGAACGTACATGCAAACTGGAAAACTCCAGTATTTTGTTCACCAGTCAATTCAGAAACAACAAATATCTTAACCACAGCAGATAACACCTTTTATAATCAAAACTTCAGGCAGCAGGATATTATAAGAGATGCTTGGAAAAACAAACAGAACAAAAATAAATTACATTGTCAAAGGCAAACAGAAGAGAAGTGGATAAGCGTAACTACTTCCTCTTCCCAGACCCCAAAGAAGAAAATATGCTTTACTTCTATGTATACAAGTGGTTTTTTCATATCAGCTGACATCAAAGAAGAGAGGAAGGTTTTGCATCATCTTTGCTCAGGAAGTGACTCTTTGATAATGACGTCAGCTTCGAGCAAGGGTGCAGAGCCAACAATCATGGGATGGGACAGAGGTGGAAGCCCATGCATTCTTAAGGACATTTCACCAACACTGCAGGATACGCAGCATTCTCAGAGCTCAACAGACAACCCCACTTATTTTTGCCATTCTTTTGGCACTTTTTATTGCCACACTCTAAGCACTCACTGTAAAGAATTCCCAGCGCTACCCCACAATAATCAGACTTGCTACCCTGGAAGTTTAACAGTATCAAGCACGAAGAGCACCTTCCCGTCACTAAATGCTGAACCTCGATTAACTTGGTGTTGTTTAACAAGAAGCCTTCCTCTGCCTGCTGAGCAGAAGGGGAATGCAGACTCTGCTTATTCCTCCATGCACACCTGTGACAAGGAATCTAGCAATGAACGCACACTGTCAAAATACGATATTTCCATTTTCAAGATGAAAAATATTAGCAAGACTGTGGCATATGGCTTAACAAACAGGAGTTTAAAAACGTTGGTTTCATCCTTTTCGAAAGGACAACAGATGCAGGAGGTAATATTAATAATCCTATTTCCTTTCTCAAGAGGGTGTAATTGGCTGACCCCCCCCCCTCTTATTAGAAAAATAAAAGAATTATCAAAAATATATTTATGGACATTTACAGGCATTTGTCAATACAGAATTTACAATTTATGTTTTTATAAGAGAAGTTAAATATTCATTTGATGTATGAAAAATACATACTTTTGTGTGAATATTTAAGTTTCTTTCACTTGGGAATTTCAGTAGGAATGCTGTCTAGTGAGAAGAGTGTATTCCTATTTCTTGATTTTTCCCCTTATGAGTATATTTTATATTCTTCTGTAACAGCATATGTATTTCACTGTTTTCATTTTAAATGAATATTTGAATTAGAGTAGGACTTAAGTAGACCATTAATGTTGAGACTTTATTGTACTTGGAGATATTTGGAGTCAAAGACAGACTGTGTACTAGATCTCTCATCATTCACTGAAATGTCAACAAAACCAAGTTGCATTTATACCCTGTAAAGTGTTTAAGGCTTGAAAGCTTTTCTTTTTTAGGTAAGCGAAGATAGACTAGTCTATCTGTACAGATCCTAGAACAGCTCTGTAAGACTAAGCTTACTTTTTGTATAGGAAGAAGAATATGAAAGAACATACACGTACACGTATGAAAGAAGATCCACAAAGGCAGTGAGTTGTTTTAATTTTATTTTATAAAAGTAGATGGACAAAGTGGTTAGAAAAAACTAACACACAAATTCTAGGAAAAATTCAGAGTTGTGCTATTTAACTACTATGTTATTCAGTGCTATTTAAAAAGAGCATAGATTTCCAATCTCTCAGTTAATGTAATTCACAATTTTCATGTACTTCATTTTTTTCCAATATTCTCAACAGTTAAGCTCAGCAGCGCCTGGTGGTGCTTCCAAAAATATTTCAGAGCAAAAGAAGAAAACAGTAGTTTGCAAAAAGGAAAAACTCTCAACAAATAAACTCAAGAGGAGCCACAAACAGAAAAAGATTAAAGTCACCCCAAAATGGTAAGGAATATGGTTTTCAGCTTCCCTAGATACAAACATAATTTTGCTAAAATGGGTGTAAAAAGTCCACAGAAAATAAAAAGTCTTCCCCAAAATTCAGCCTTGTCAAAATCAGGGTAAAAAATAAATCTCTCAGAAAGAGCTATTCCCACATTGCAGCAGTTCCACAAAGGTAAACTATAAAAAATGTCAGTATGTTGTTTACTATCAGGAACAGACTTTTCTAAGCAAAACAGATATACACCACAGAAAGATGATGACTGGTCAGTTGACTCTCACTATGCTTTAGAAATGATTCTTATCTGTCAAAATTGTCAGCATTTACTTTTGTTTGAAGGGAACCAGTTTTTAATCCTGTTACAGCTAAAAGCAGTGTGCGAGACCCTTTTGTCCTCAGATCTATATCCTGAACTTGTATTCACAAGAGAATGCAGAAGAATAAATATCAAGTTCTAACACAATTATAACAAAACCACCTGTAGTTTAAAGGATCATTTGGTTTAAATAAAAAGCAGGAGGAATTTGAGTATAAAACTGTCAAAGGCATATTGTATCAATCAGCACAGTTTCTCCATATTTAATGGGAGTTCATATCAGTGGAAGATTTAGCCTCTAATCTTTCAAGAGTGTGGGGTAGCAGAATGTCTGATGAATTGCTTCAATTAGAAATACATATTGTGTGCATACATCCCTCTTATTTTATTTCATGACCAAAATCAGACAGAGTGACTCCCTTGTGGACAAATCAGTGTCAGTAACTTAATCACCAAGTCTAGTTTGGCAAACAGCACTGCAATTTTGAAGGATCGTAAGAACAAAAATAGATGACTCAGGTCTGTGTTATCCAGTCTAGTGACATTCTTCTAGGACTTTTTTCTGGTTTGGTTTTTGGGTGGTTTTTTGTTTTGTTTTGTTTTGTTTTCCCTGCTGGTCTCAGAACTTATGTATTTGGCTATATTAAGTAAGTACAAGGACTCAATTAAGTACAGGGTCCTGAAAGCTCAGGCCATACATATTAGTAGCTAACTGGCCAAACTATTAATCATTAAATGTAATATATTTTTCTAATACACCAAACACCTGAATAAGCACATCCTTTTAGATTTACTTATTACTCTGTGTATAGTGACTGAATCTGTTGATACAGGAGTGGGACCTTCCAATGACCTTTAATCTCAATCATTAAGTTACTGAAAGATCTAGCTAGAGTAGAAAACAAAGCAGAGTTGGATTATTCAGCATGAGTTTTCTAAATAACTGAAATACTTATGTTGTTCATTAGTGATGATGAATAGGTAGGACATAAGAAGTGAAATGAAAAGTAAAAAAGCCAACAACTATGCAGTCTCAGGTGATTCCTGTGCGATTCAAGTCTTTATGAAGTATGTTGTTTTAAAATTGCAGATATAGGAAAAAGGATTTGTTATTCCTGAGTCCCTTCCTCTTAGCAAACCAAGGATTTACTGAATCCTACTGAGGAAAAAATTAATAAAATAATTGTGGGTCTCTTGCCTAAAATCCTGATTTTTTTTTGAGTCGACATAAACGAACATCTCCTTCACAGTAGTAAATTGCTGTTAGACTTAAATTTACCTGATGATGTGGTATTATTCTACTCTGGCTGCTTTTAAATAGCACATATTTGTTTACCCTTTCAATGCCATTGGCAATGCAGGTACAGAGGGAGGCACGTACATGGATATGCTCAGTTGAACCGACTAAGCAAGCGGCACTGTTTTCCCAATAGAACACTGGATGCTTTGAAAAAGGGCTATTCATCACAACCCTCTAAATTTAATAAGTATAAGACGTGCCATTCTCCTCAATCAAAGGTACAAGGTAAGTATTTTGAATATTTTTTAATGTATTGAATGTTTATTTTTTCAGAGAATGAACGTTAGCAGTATCTCTGATATGCACCTGTTCCACCTGGAACTGCAAAACCACTTTTGTCCTTCAGTATGTTCTGCGAGAAAAATACAAACATCTCACACATTTTCAGAACTGAACGCACAGTGATTTTCATACACATACTTGCATATGTGAATTTGACAATTAGGAGGGCATTTTAAAAAGAAATAGTTCAAAATAACCTTCCACTAGAAGCCTAAACAGTTTTAAGATGGATCTTTATCAGTTTCTGAAACAAGATTGTATGTTTGCAGTGTGAAATGAGTTTGGTGTGTTGACTTGTTTTCTGTGTTTCAGTGACCACCGCCCTCCCCCATGTAATTAGCGGTATTAATGCAAATGATGTTTATGCCACAACCATCTTGGAAGCAGGGACAATACCTTGTGTTCGTTCATAGCAGATATGAATAGCTATTACTTTGCAGGACAGTAATGGCCAATAAAAAAACCCCAAAACTGAACGTATACAGTAAATGAGAAAATGTATCAGGCTTAGAATAAAAATTTATAGAAAATAGTAAAAGTTAGTTCAGTGACACGATGAGAAATTTTGTTAAGTTCTAGCATGTGGGGGAAAAAAATCAAAGTAAAAGTTTATTCAATCTCTTTTCAATAGAAAATTACCTACACCAGCAAAAAGACACATCTTGTTCCACCTCAGACAAGCCACTTTGCAGAAGGAAAAAAGAAGGAAAGAATAACTCAGGAATATTTTCCCATACTGAAAATCTAAACCATGTTAAACAAAAAGACAAAATGGATAAAAAAGTAGGTATTGTACCTTAATTCCGGTATTACTTTTTTTTAAAAGAAAAAACAGATATTGGCAATTAAAACTTGAATTATATTCAGCTGTTTTAAAGTTCAAGTTGAGATGACTTTGTGTCACAGATTTTGTTTAAAAATGTGTTAAAGGTATTTTTGGGGTTAAAATATAATGGAAACTTACTAGTGTTAGAATTAGCTTTTTTAAAGGAACAATTAAACTTGCATCAATTAAAAAGGATATTTCTCATGCTTGCTGTCAGAGGATCGATTAGCACTGATGTCGGACGTGCCAGTAGATGTAGCACAGAGTATCCTGAGACAGAGACAGTAAGCTTGAAACTAGAAGAGTGGGGAGGGTAGTAATGGCCATGTAGCGGTGGGAAGAATGTGTACCCAGCATCGCAACTGAATTTCTTTAGCCCTTTGTGGAAGCCAGTGCTGCTGTGGTTTCAATGCTACCGATAGCTGCATTAGCTAGAAGGGGCCTTAGACACATCTGCACGTGCTGCACACAACGCTGTTGTATGCAGTGTCAGCACAGCTTCTGGGAGTATTCTGTGCTTATCCTAATTCTTATACTTTTGCTGCCCACACTTGAAGACAAAAGCTACTGAGCCAGACTGCTGTTGTGCCATGAGCACTGGTTCTTTATGTAGCATAAGCAGTATCATATTTAGGAACCTAATCCTAAAATTACTAAGTAATTTTATTTCCTACACATATCTCACCACCTCAGACGTTGTAATATTTCTTACAGACTTATCACAAACCTTTCCCCCTACATTGCACAAACACTATTGCAATATATATATTAAAATATCTTAATGAAAAGAACGTCATCCTAGACAGTACATAAGAATGCAGCTTGAAACCCCTAACCCCTATCATCCATAAATTATTAGCATCATCTGTCACCTAACCAAGAAAAAAAAACATCTGAGGAAAAAATACATCCTTTACTACACCTCCCACACGCACTGGGAGAAAAAAAAGTTTTCTCATCAAAAGAGGGATGAGTAACTTCGTCTGCAGTAATGAAAAAAAAAATATTAAAAAAAGTATATATAAAAGTGCAAATATAATCACAGTTGTATAAATAAAGGTTGACATTATGCTTAATTACTTAGTTGATACGAGTTATAGCAGAGGTAAATGTTTTCTACTGATATAGTCAACTTAGTTATCATTGCATTTTTATAAAGGATGGAATCGCTCTGCATTGAAAATTTTAAATCTAAATTTCTTTTTTCCCCCTAATTTCTACAGGACATTTCTGGGCAAATCAGGGAACACACAAGAACAAACTTCTCTCTTCAGAACATTACAGCTCCTCTGGAAATATCTATGACAGCTCATTCCTTTTCATCCACAGTTAATACAGCCATGCAGCAAGTCAGCAGTGATGTGGAAATCTGCTGTTTAGTGACACAACCACTTGTGCTTCAGCGATCAGTCCCAGGGGAGTCACAGCCAAACGTTCAGAGTGACTCAATGGCATCTTCTTTTTGGTCTTGCCCTTCTGATTTTACAAGTACAGGCACAGGTGACCAACTTGACAGCACAAACTCAGAAACTACTGGTCCTCTTTCCCTACATCTAGAAGCAAGCCAGGAAAACATACTAAATGTAGAGTCAGAGTGTCAAAGATTTGGTACATTAGATCCGGTGATCCAGGCCTCAGGAAGGGAGAAACCTCCAACTGAAGAAAACACATATTCACCTCCAAAGGAAAACTCAACTCCCAGTTCCCAGCCTGGATGTTCACGTTTATGCGGATCAAAAGYAGAGTCTCTTTCTGAGCCAGTCACACGGGCTAAATTAGCCAGTATAGAATACACAGAGCAGGCAAACTTTTCTCAAAAAATCCTTGACCTTCACGGAAGTGCAGACAAGAATGGAACCCACCTGCAGTCAAATAGCTATGGAAGGCCACACGGAACCGCTACTACTACCTTTAAAAAGCCCCCAATTACTCTCAGGTCCCCTGAGTTCAAGACTTACTCTGCAACATCTTCCAAGACATACAAAAAGAGAGGTTTAGAGATGATGAGGAAGCAAACCAGAGTTGAGTATGATGACCCTAGCAGTGATGATGAAGATAGGCTTGTTATAGAAATATAGCAAATCGGCTGCTAACAAGATGCTTGTATGATGGCCCATTATGGAAGGAAATACCATGGATGTTTGTTCTGTATTTCTGAAGCACCTTAAAATCAGAAAAGCCATTCCTCTGTGCAATAGGCAGCATTCTCTTCTGAAGAGTCCTTTCTTTCAAGGACTCAAACTTTTTTAAAAAAGCTTATTTGAAGCAAAGAGGGAGCTGGCATCACACATTTAAATGCGAGTGGTAAACCTGTGTTTATGAGGGGTTTCCAGCATTGTTAACATTCTTACCAGTCTTACATAATTCCCACAAGTGCTAGCTGCCAGTGATTGTATTATTAAAAGGCTGCAGTGTATTTATTTACCACTAACAATACTATAGCAGCAGCTTCCTCAATATATAAGCTAAGATTTCCTGGAAGGGTATGGATATATTCTCTTCTATAACTCCTCTTGTCTTGTAGTCACTGCCATCTGTACTGGGAGTGATACACTGGCATTAAGGGGAAGATCTGTTCCCTAAGTATCCGTGATATTGGAAGAGTCTGGAAAAATGCTGATCTTTTTCCATGTTGCACAAATGTCAATGCTTCTTTGTGACAAATGACACAAGTATGCTTTGCTTTGTGTTTTGTGCCTTTTATGCCAAGACCTACTCAAATATTCTTGATTTCTAGTTGGAGAATATGGGTGTTAGCTATTGATATTTCCTTGTGGTAAAATTTCTGACAAGGATTTTCTCATTATATTCATCACATTACAACTGATGTAATCTGGAATGTTTCATTTTTATTGTAATCTTAAGTTTAACTGCAATGATGCTATTTTATTGAGAGTAAAGAAGCTATATGGCATAGCTTGTTTTCTTTTTTTAACAAAAAGTTTTGTGCTACAAACCCTAAAATTTACTGGTTTCTATGTGAATAAATAATTAGATATTTTAATTTCACCAAGTGTATTCACTTGCTTGATTAAACTGATGAACATTAAAAACATTCCACTTCTACATTATAGTCAAATTCTATACTTCTACTGTTCTTATACTGTGAATCATACATAGGGTTTTATGGATTAACCTACATGGGATATTTGGAATTGCTTTTACTTTAATCATGCACAGATAAGCGTATATAGATCATACTCACAAAGAAATGTAGTATACTACATGAGAAAATAAATGTATATGTGCAAAAAGATGCCAAAACAGCTAACAGAGATAAAACAAGTGCTAAGTCCCATGCAATTCCTGTGTTTTCAGATGTCTTACAAATATGACAAGACTTGAGGTYGTCCATACAGAGCTTCACCTTTAGCCTCAAATTATGTTCATAAATTTATTATTGGCAAACAAAAATAATGATCAATATATTACACCAATTCCTAATTCTAATGTGTAAAGAAAAAAAGTTACCAAAAAAAATCCACTTTTTCAGAATAGAGGATGAACCATGAAAGCTATTTTTCCCTTTGTAAAAATGTTACAATATTACACCAATTACACAAATAATAGGCGTCAAAACTGCAAGGAAAAAATCTAGGAATATTAGTTTAAGGAATTATGCATTTTTATTCTCCTGCTTTACTTCTCATTTACCAAGTGCTCGGGTTTTATAACAATAGTATTACTACTAATCTCTTGGGTTGTGATCAGAATTTGCAGCTCAGACGTACAGTGAACCGGTCTGTTCTTTTGCTACACTTTAGGGTAGACTTCTGTAAACCTCAATTTTATCTCCACATACCACACAACGAGAGGATAAGGTGAAGTAACTTGGGAAGCGTGATATTTAGAGCTCAGCAAGCACGAGCATATAGTTGAAGAATGAACGGCATCAACAATGGTGGACTGCAAGGCACTGCAAATTGCATATTTTGTTGACTGAGATACAGTACCAAAAATACCATTTTGTTTAGAATGATACAGCTGAAAAGAATGATACAGCTGTAGATTGTTTTTATATTAGATTTTTCTCTTTATACTGTTAAATTATTTTATCTTAATAAAAATGAAACATGAAGATCTTAGTACCTGCACTAGTATTACAGTTCAAGCATATTAACATTTAATGATTTTTAGTAGCAATTACGTGAAATTTCTTAGTCTACCTCAAACCTTAGCAGAAGAACTAACATGTTGCTCAGGAAACTTCTGAGTGAGATTATTAGGAAGAAAAATGTTGATAACATCACTAATATGACAAGTTTCACTAGGTTTGGTATTACAAGGACAAGAAAGCTCAAAGAAAAAACTGTCTTGAAATCTTTCTTGCTCTGTTCAGTATTTGTACTCCAAGACAAACTGGAGAGGTATTTGGGTGAATCCCAGGTGCAAAGAATTTAAATAGTGTGAGTTCAAAGAAGTACACTAATATAAYTCCAATTTCGGAGGGAAAGAGGAAAAGAAGAGGCAAGAGGGAGGGGGAGGAGATGCCATCAATACTGCCACGATATTGAACCATTCAAAGTTTTGGAACTTTTTTTCTGATGGAATCACTCAAAGTTACAGCTGGATTCTGAATCTGTAGAAAAAGCAGGAGAAAAAGAAACGCAATGCTTACAGAGATACACAAGTCACAGCGTTCCCAGCAATACTGTTGGGCACACTTTATTAAAGGCTATACACTGCTGTCATGCAGGTACTTGCGTGAATACGTTCATTAGATAATCATACTAACAAAAAAGCATATGCCTGGCTTCAGCTGCTTTAGCTTCAGATCTTTTCCCATCTTCATCTTCAAACTCCCTATATATCTGCAAATTAGTAGTATGGATGACAAGAAAGTGTTTTTTTCCATTTTTAATCAGAATTTTCAATTCTGTACCATTCCATCCAAAAATTTGAAAAAGTAAAATTTCAAATGTTTCGAAGTTCTGCAAAGTCTCTTAAAAATGTATAGTCTTTTAGAGCTAATGGAAAATTTCCATACCTACTAAATCTATCTGATCCAGCTGTAAAGAGAAGCTTTGACAAGCGCCTTTAGAAAGCACAGTACAAGAAAGCCGTTGCATCAAACCACACCAGCAGCCTCCACAGCAGCTATATTCACTCCTTGCTTGTGCAAGAGTTTTATTATTATAATTTATGGACATGTAATGAATATGCTATATAAAGCTTTCTGCATAATGTTTGTGGCTAAATGATGTGTTTTAAAGTGGAATGTCTAGATCAGTAATTTAGAAATAGTCTAACAACAGATTCAGAAGTGCTGTGCAAAGAAACATTTATCCTGTGTATATTTTACAGCATTAAATATAGAAATTTCTTTGTCATACCGCAGCTGTAGCTGGAAGAAAAATGGGACAATTTTAAGTTAGCTGAGAAAGTACCTTTTAAACTCTATTTCCTGACAGAAGTAATCCTTGATATTTTAGCTCAGTATACAGTATAAAAATTTGACCTAACATTAGAGTTGAAAACCAAAAAATCATAGTTCTTTAAAAGCACCAATAGATCTATGGTGGCATTTTTAACAGTATCACAAAAGAAGGTAGTGACTCTAGCACAAATCCTTTTAGCCGTAACAGCCCTTGGAGGAGTAAGGTCTGAATCACGTACACCAATGTGTGAAGACTGTGAGAAATGTTCTTGGTTTAAGTTAGGGAACTCAGGGAGTTTGCATATCCAAATCCAGCTGGCCATGTGGCAAACAGCATATTTTGGCCTTCCAGAAGATGCTGTATTCACAGAAGAACATACAAGGCTATACAGGCAAATTATTCTCTACGTTTTACACAGCAAAAGTGTCAGCCATGCAGTGATGTATTTAATTAATCCGCAAGAAGCTGAACATCAAAGCCACATGAGGGCACCAGGCACAGAGAAAAAATCTGTGTTTCTTTATCCTTCAAAGTCAGCAGCAGTTCTGATGGATCATTGCTTTGCTGTAGGCAAATTTGAAATTCTTTTGCACAAGAATGGATCTCATCAACTTTTTCTCCTTCTATCGAAGGAAGCAAATTAATAAGGAATGCTGATCACTGATAAGATCTATATTCAACACCTGCATCTACTCAAATAGACTAAGTAAGTGGATGTTTCTGATTTTCCCTCTTTAGATGTGAACAAATTATTTCTTATTGTTTCAAGCTTTTATATTAGATCTTATTAATTATTGATACTTCACTGATCTGTCTGGCAAACCCTAACTCATGCACAAGGGTGGATGAGAGGGGTGCGAACCAACCAGAGCAAGCACAGAGATCACCAACAAATATAAAGATATGTCTTGAATACATAATTTATGAGAAAAGATAACAAGAGCTGGCTAGCTATCAGAAGAGAAAATTAAGGAAATATGCACAAAAAAGTTCAGTAGAAGAATGTGGGAAGACTATCATCATCATCTGTCTTCCACATCCATTCTGGGAGGGTATGAAATGATAGGCATAATTTGCAGCATATAAACTATGTATTAAGAAAAGCTTCCTATTCAAGGAGCAACTGACCATGTAACAAATAACCCAGGGAGGTTACAGACTCTTCATCACTTGGGAACTTCAGTAACAGTTTAGGCAAGTATTTCTTATTATAGGTATGAGATTATTTAGGGCCGGAACAGTCTTTCTTTCCAGCCCTATTTTTTATTCATAAATTCTAGTTTGTCAATAGCTTGCCCAAAACACAATGCCTAAAATATTTAGTACTTATGTGGCTGCATATATACTACTGATACACACAGAGAGTGGTATCTAAACACATTTGTTTTCCATTACCCGCAATGTATATCTGGTTTTTTATGTTGCCTATGTTTTATTTACACAACCAAATTTCTTCCTATTCATGAGTGTTTAGATTATAATAATTTTCATGTAGTTAAGTAGCTTTGCTAAACCATTAATTTTACCTTAAGGAGTTGCGTGGAATTATGGCTGCAGATTAAGACTCCTGGCCTGTATTTTTCATTTACCATCAGCATTCCACAAAAGTCCCACGGATGAAAAGGTCAATATTATTTTTTCTAGACTTTAAAATACTGTGAGACTTTAACAGCACATTTAAAGTGTCCTGGTGGAACCGGATAAATGTCACATAGAAGCACATAACTTAAAAGCTGTGTCTTCCAGGGAACTGTAATGTTACCTCAGTTTGGTAAGAAGCCTTTCTCTTAAGTTTAAGCAGTACTTAAATATAAAAAAGCGGTTTTCTTTCTCACAGTCAAAGTCAATGTACCTATTGACTACTCACGACAACTGCCTAAATATGTTCTGTATTTATGTAATGCTTGAGCTTAGAAGAACTACAAGAGCCAGTTAAACAACGGATGGACTCAGCTGAACATATTTGTGGGTGCTTTGCAAAGTAGTCAAAAAGGATTCTTGTGCCAGGGGTGTATAGACTATTTTGGCTTAAAAAAAMCCACTATATAAGTCTCATCATCAGTCCCTAATGATTGTTATGGTTTAAAAACCAAACCAAAACAAGGTGATTCTAATATAGTCAATTAATTAATCCATAATCCAGTTTTTTAAACATCACAAGTTTTGTGTATATGCATTTGCAGCATGTTTTTGTTTCACTGAGTGACAAAACAAGCAATTCTAAGGACAACATTGGATATAATATTAAGAGTATGTACTTAATCCAGCAATGACTGGAAGTGGTTCAGTGTGAGCTAGTTCAGATATATTGGACTCTGATTCTTTTCAAAGATTCTTATGCCATTAATAAAATGAGCAATTGGATGAAAGCCGTGGGAGCTGTGTTTCATAACCTACTGTGGTCTTGTTTTCCAGACGTCTTTGAATGCTACTTAGCTTCAGTAGTACTGCTGATGATGTCAATCATTCTAGACAAACGTAGACAGCTAAGCCTTTATGGAGTCAGGCTTCAATGTATCTTTCTGAATTACACATAACCTCTGCAAAGCAAAGCCTCTTACATGTTACAGAGGTATCCATGGGGCAAAAGTAAGGTCACACCAACAGCCCTCCCCACTCTTTTTACACTGATAGAGCTATAGTCAGTGTTTGTATCTAAAAATCTTTCTATGATTTATCATTCTTTATTATACATATCATATTCAGATTTTTCTTGAAAACATCCTTCTCATTTCATTGTACATTCCCAAATAAAACATTTTGTCTCGAATACACAGCTGGGAGTATGACAGGGTCATTCAGGTGAGCTGCTGTTGTCCTCTCTCCTCTGTAAAAAGGAGCCATTACAGAAACTTACCCCTCTCCATCAAAATGGTTAATGTAAAAAGAAAAGAACAAAATTTTTTTCCGTAGCATGCTTTGGCAGCAACCCAGGTTAGCAACTAATTAGGGGAAAGGGAGCCAGGGTTGTTCCTACCTATGTTAGGAAACCACAGTCTGAGAAGAGGAATACTTTACTGGGAGCTAAGCCAGGACTATAATAGCTCGAATCTCAAAACCTGTATGTACAAATGCAATTATGAGATTGGCACAACTAGCAATTTAGATAGCTATGTGCACATACACATTTATGTGTGTTAGCTGGAAGGAGGAATAGGGAAAATTACACTTCTTAGAAAGTAATTTGACCATTAACTGTACAATGCCTCTTAATGTTCCCATTGCTTACAGAGAATAATTTGCATTGAGCTCCTCAAATGGAAGGCAATACAAGCATAAAACACATCATCATAGCCTCTGCAGCCCACGAGCGGTTTTTATTCCAACTCATCCCTCTTATGAAGAAGTTTTGCATAACTTTGTTGATTCTAGTTATGAGTTATGCTAGCTCCAAACAGAGCAAATATTCAAAAGGGAAATGATACAAAGGTCTCAGACCTCAAATCACTAGTTGTCCAGAAGCAAGTAAATACAGCTAAGTAAAGCATAAAAAAGCTGCCTCATCCTGTGCAATATTATAAAGCTTAAGAGATTATATAAAAAGGATTTACAAACTTTGATTTAAAAATAAGAACAAAAGCAAAATGGTCACTATTACATCTTTGATATGAAAAACACAAAAACTTTTTTTCATTTGTACCAGATGTAGATGGGCAGATGTGAACTGTTGAACAATAGTCAGAGAAGTGGCATTAGGGAAATATCCATAATTAATAACATGCCTGCGGAAACACGTTCTGTGCTTCAAAAAGAATTCAGGTGCTATTAGAACTGGGAGAACTCCTTACCCTGAAGATGTTAACAAATTTGAAGAAATTCCAAGCAGGGAAAAAAAACTGATGGGGGAAATAGATTACTTATGCAGAAAGATTAAAGGAAGTAATCTTCTGCTCTCAATTACACCAATGTCGTCCAATTAAATTCAGTGACGATGTACCAACATAACCAGGAGAAAAGCTTGACTGAAACGTGGTATGAAGAATTTGCTTAGAAATGCTCAGAGGAAGCATTCTCTTTAGGAAGGAAAGGAATTGGTAAAATATTTTAGGGAAACAATAGGTCCTGTAATAAGATTTAAACTGAAAAGAAGGAAAATACAGCCAGAGAATCTTCCACTGCGGTTACATCTACTAAATACCTCCCCTGGGATATTTAACGTGAAGCTAGAACACAGCCACTCATTATACAAAATACTTATACACAGGAGGTTGCCAGAGAATGCGATCAAGCAGTTCTTCTCTTAGATATCCCTGTCATTCATAGAATCAGACACAACTACTACATCCCTTGTACATCCATTACTTCTCTCCACCTTAATTCACACAGTAGTGACTAATGCATTACGAAAATTTATCCAAGCTGGATCAGTTACTAAAATGTTATTGCATTGCCTTTATTGCTAAGTCTACCAGATGTTTCATTTTGTATTCATCAAGAACACCACTGTTCTTGGTTTAATTACAATGCCCCTGCAAAAAAAGTGAGGCCAGAAGGAAAGCAATCTTACCACTTATCCTTGCCTCCTGGATAGTATGATCAAGAGAGAGTTTCTAAGGTAGATCTGCAAATACATATATTTGCTGGTATCTTGCTTTTGGAAGCAACAACAGTCCTTGCTAATATTTTAATTTACTAACCACTATGCAAAGAGATTCAGAGCATGTGCACTTATGCCCAAAATGCATCAAAATTCTGCAAATGGGAATCCAGACAAATACAGACGGCTGAAAAATGTTTGCAAACATTCTATTTGCAAATATTACTATTGTGTTCAGGGTTAACAATTGGAAATTTAGCCTCATTGTAAGAAGTACCCTGGCAGCAATCACTTAAAGCTACTGTTCATGTTTAAAAGTATCTGCCAAATCTCTGAAATCAGTCAGTCACAGTTCAGACGTGCGACTATGTTCTTGACTGTATTCTTCCTCTTCCAACTTCCAGATCTTCCCCTTAAGATTCCTTCCTCCAGTCTTACAACTAAAATCTCTGTCTAGAGATAACAGCTTTTAGACAGAATGACTAAGTCAAATCTACACTAGTGTGATGAAACTCATAAAGCAAAGGTGACTGTCTCACTACATTTCTTAGTGGATGAACATTCAAGATCCACATTCTGGTGGTAGTTTCTGTAGGCAGAATAAAACCCTCCATGAGGAGACAAGTGGACTGGATTACTTTTATTTGCTTAGATGTTATTTCATAGAATCATTCAGGTTGGAAGGCACCCAAGGGCTTTGTCCAGTCAGATTTTGAAAACCTCTATGAATGGAGATTCAAGAATCTCTCTGAGAAACTTGTGCCAATGCATAATTATCCTCAGAACGACTC